>CM035425.1:50900382-50967882 GCA_020310875.1 Ceratopteris richardii
TTACTAAAGTGATTTATTATTTTTACAGAAAATAACTAAAATACTATCTTCTAAATATTCTTCTAAATATCTTCAAAAACATCTGAATAAGTCCACGCACATTCACACCCTCATGAGTCTTCACCTACTAAATCAAAACACAAATCACATAAAAAACGTCAAGACATTAAAATCCATATAACATTCCATTATTCCATAAAGTATAACATGCTCCCAGTTGACGAGCAAGTGACCTTAGTTGATAAGAATAAAATAGACATGGATAGCCAGTCACATGTCCCATTACTGAACAATCATAAGCATGTTCCATGTAAAAACACATGCATGGAATTGGAAAATTGGAAGTTAATGTGACTGTGGATGATATGCAGGGGTAAAGTCTATTTTGGAACCTAAATTTTGAAATAATGCAACCCAAAATGATTACAAAAAATGAACATCTTAATTTGGTGAAATAACTTACCATGATGAAAAATAAACTTTAATAAATAACACTTAATTAATAACTTACCATGATGAAGAAAAATACATTTAATAAATAACATTTAATAAATAACTTGCCAAAGTCATCTGTATATGGGTAGGGTCCATGACCTATTACTAAACATGTGAAAATAATGTTAGCAATATTTGAATTAAAATAGAAAAGGAAAGATTTTGCATTGGAAATATATGAAAAACAATAAATAAATAAATGAAAGTGTTAGATAAAAAAATAAATAGATAAACAATAAATAAATAAATAAATAAATAAACAAGTAAATAAATAAGTAAATAAATAAATAAACAAATCAATAAAGATGAAAGAGTGTTAAATAAATAATAAATAAATAAGGTGAAGAGAGTGTTAAAATTTATGTTAAATAGTAATTAAAAGGAATGGGGTATCAATAAGTGAAACTAGGCTAGTGGATAAAGCTTATCTCTTGGAAGTATGAGGTTGTGGGTTCAAATCCCCTACATGCTAAATAAGGAACTAAGTAGGCTAACTAGGGAAATAAATAAGCCCTTATTGCCACTCATATGTTAGAATTGGTTCGTGCATAGCCAATGGCTACCAATGGAACCAAAGGGAACCAAAGTGAACCAAGAGAACCATGGGTGCCAGAGAAGCCAAAGATGCCAAAGTTATGCCAAAGGAGTAACCGAATGATAACCGAATTGATAAACAAATTTGATAAACTAATTTGATGTTGATATATTTAGGTAGTGATGTGTGTGAACACACTAGGACCGTCGGGGCACTTTTTTCCCTCTTTAGGAGGTTTTTTTCCCCCGGCTTGTATATACGCCTATTGCCCTAATGGGCTACTTATCTTTGTACATTCTCTAGTAATACATTCAGTATTGTGTGTTTGTGCTCCAAGCTTCTTCTTCTTCCTTGTGTTGTTTGCGTGCTTCCGCAGACGTCTAACTCCAACAATTGGTATTAGAGCAGGTCGTCGCTTAATCTAGGGTGCCGTCGACACTCCTCCATTTGCAGTCTCAGATTCGCATGAAATTTGATGAGCATACTCAGGGTGTTTCAGAGATCAAAACTGCTTCGCTTTGTGGTGCCGAAATCGCAATCTGAGCTCATTTCGGCCTCTAAACGCACTATCACAGTGCTTGTGCAGGCTATTTTGTCTTTTTGTGCCAAAGTTACCAGGCGCTAAAGAAGACCATAAAGGTCAAGAAGGGGCGAACGATGAAGGCTACAGCTACACCTACATGGTCAAGCTACAGCTACACCATGTAGGGAATGTGCTAAAGAGACCATGAAGGTGAAGCTACTATACCAGTTTTTGTTCGCAAGTTTAAGCGTCTCAAAGTCTGCTACAAGTCTAACAGTACTCGTCTGGGCAGTTCTGTTCAACTTTTTGAGATACATTCAATTTTCTGCATCAAGGTATTTTAGTCACCGACCATGGCTGAAAGCAGTGATGTATTCTGTATGTTGGCTGTTGAGGATAAGTTGGATGATAAGTTGAGGATAAGTTGAGGATAAGTTGGCTGTTGAGGATAAGTTGGATGGGCTTATATGATGCGACATGTATTGGCTGCAAAAGGATTGTGGAACATTGTGCAGGGTGTTGAAGGACGTCTTGTTACACCTTTGACTACAGGTACTGCAAATACAGGTGCTGGAGCTGATGAAGATGGTGTCGAAGATGATATTCCGTAGATTCTTGTTCGTTCTACTGTTTCTGCTACACCTACTGCAGAGCAGATACGTTGGGATAGCAGAGATGCCCAGGCACATGCATTGATAGCTTTGTCTGTCAAACATGCCATTATTCCTCATGTTTGCTCTTGCAGAACAGCTAAGGATGCTTGGGATACACTTACCACAAAAAGAAAGAGGCTGGAATGGTTGTTGCAGAGGCCTCTACACCAAAAACAGAGTCTGCAAATCTTGTGCAGGAAGAAGAATGGGTGTTTACTACTGTCTGTAGTTTTGACCCATCTTCTCATGAGCACTGCATGTCTGCAGTAGACTCAGATGTTTGCCAGTATTTTGACAGTGGGGTGACCAAACATGTTACCTCGCAGCGCAGTTTCTTCTCTTCACTCGAGCCTGCCCCTACAGGGAATACTGTTACATGTGCCAACAACTCCTCTTATCCTGTTATGGGAGTTGGTAAGATCATTTTGACTACTACTGATGGTAGTTCTTTCACTTTGTCAAATGCTTTATTTGTGCCAGGGATCAAAAAGAACCTGTTATCAGTTTCTGCATTAGCCAAGATTGGATTGGTTGTAAAGTTTGTTGATGACATGTGTACAGTTCATGATCTGTCAAATGGTGATGTGATTATTGCTTCTGGCATTTTATGTCATGGGCTATATAAGCTCATAGACTATGAAAGATCTATAAATGATTTGGCATGTGCAGTAAATGTTTCTCAGGCTATGTCAGATGCAAAGCTTTGGCATGCACGCTTTGGTCATCTGAATTTTGCTAGTTTGCTACGCCTGCAGAAATCTGAAATGGTGTCCTCTTTGCCCAAACTTGAGGCACCTGGAAAACATGTTTGCGAAGGCTGTATTTTGGCCAAAATGCAGCATTCCTCCTTTCCAAAAGATGGTTTAGTTCGGGCTACACAGAAACTGCAGCTTGTGCATAGCGATGTCTATGGTCCTACGGAGACACCTTCTTTTGGAAATTATCTTTACTTCATGACTTTCACTGATGATTTTTCCAGGCATGCATGGGTATATCCATTGAAGGCAAAGTCCGAAGAGTTCATGTGCTTTAAACAGTTTTTGGTTTTGGCTGAAAATCTGTCAACATGTAAAATGGGCACCCTCCGTTCTGATCGAGGGAGGGAATATATGTCTTCTGATTTTAATGCATTTCTGGCTGAACGTGGGATAAAACACCAGTGTACAGTGTCGTATACACCTCAACAGAATGGAGTTGCTGAACGAAAGAACAGGTCACTCATGGAGATGGCGAGGTGCATGGTCAAGAGTCAGGCTTTACCACATAGTTTCTGGCTTGAGGCTATCATGTGTGCAACATATGTACTGAACAGGTGTCCCACTAAAGCGCTACAGTCTATCACTCCATATGAGGCTTGGCATGATCGCAAGCCATCTGTTCTCATCTGCGTGTTTTTGGTTGTTTGGCATATGCACTAGTGCCTGAACAACATCATAGAAAATTGGATGATAAGGCAGTAAAATGTATCTTTGTTGGGTATAGTTCTGAAAGTAAAGGCTATCATCTCTATCATCCACAGACTAAACGCATTCTGGTTAGCCGTGATGTTTTCTTTGTGGAAGATGCTATTCAGCCATTGCTTTCATGTACTACGGAGACATCTGTTAGCTCCAAAGACATGTATGATACTTTGATGCCTCTTTTTACAGGTGGATAGTCTAGTGATGGTCCTAATGAGGCAACTTCTCAGCCTTTCCAGGTTTCATATGATGATGTAGATCATTCCATTTCTGATGCAGATTTACATGATGCACTTGTTGATGAGAGAGCTGATATTGAGCAGGCAAAAACTATGCCAAAATGGCTGGTGCAGACTTTGCGTGACAGCAAATTAGATGCACCTTTGTCATATCGTACTCGTTCATGCTCTCATAGTGCCTCCTTTGCATCAGATTGCTATGCTATGGCTGCGTCTAGTCTCTGTGATGAGAATGAGCCTGTTTCTTTTGATGAAGCACAGAATTCAAGAAATCTGATGGCTGCTATGCAATCTGAATATGATGCTATAATGAAGAATGGTACATGGTCTTTATGTGACTTGCCTCCCGACAAGAAGGCCATTGGCACTAAGTGGGTATACAAGCTAAAGCGTAAACCTGATGGTACAGTTGACAGGTATAAGGCTAGGCTTGTTGAAAGGGTTATGCGCAGGAAAGAGGCATTGATTTTGATGAGACCTTTGCACCTACATGTCGTATGACTACTGTTCAGAGCATTTGTGCACTTGCAGCCCATCATGGTTGGAATGTACATCAGTTGGACATTAAAATAGCATTTCTGAATGGTGACTTGCATGAAGAAGTGTATGTTTTTCAGCCCCGTGGCTTTGTGCAGAAAGGACATGAAAACCAGGTGTGCAGGTTAAAGAAGGCATTATGTTAGGTCCTTTGACATACCTCTTGCAAGTATGTTAGGTCATGGATTGAGGATTGGAATACACCTCTCTATCATCTTTTAGTCCTTTGACATACCTCTTGCCTATCATTCCATGGTGTGCAAAAGGTGCATTGACTTCTCCCTAATCCTAAATTTGTCTTGGATGTTCCACACATTTACTTGCATATGACGGCCTTGTGACTGCTGTGGAGTCATCAATGACATAGCTTGTGGTGCGACAACATTATCTTGCATCTCTATCTAAGCCAAAATGTGAGAAGTTCTAACCCCTTATGATTTAGATTCTAGTAACATGTCTTGTATGTATGCCCTATCCATGAGCGTAATGGGCAATAGAGCTACTTATTCAATTATTCTTGTTCCTGTTGCAATGCAATTAATTTTTCCAAATAAGCTTCTTAATTTTTGTAGGATTCAAGGTAATACTTGAATCCTTGGCCTAATTACTTTTGCTTCATTTGTCATGATTCTTTTCCTTTTACTAGTTCTTACTCTTATGTGTCTACTTCCTAGAGATCCATTCCTTATCGTTTTCATCTAATTTTGACTCATATTTTGATTCAATACCCTAAGTGGATGAGTGAGTGTCCTAATTTGAATTTCTTGATTCTACAATATTTGAATTTGTATCATATTTTACCTTTTTCTTTTTCCCCCTCTCTTATTAATCAAGCCAAATTAGAGCTCTTATTGCACATTAGCTTCGATCAAATCCATAAAATATTGTTCATTGGCTAATTGTGCATATATTTCTATTGTAGTCTTTTGTTGTTGATGCAATCATCGATTGAAATAATCCCCTAATTGATCCCACAAGGTTTTATTTTACATAACTTGTTTAATAATTCTCAAATTTTTGTGCATAGTCTTTAACAAAAAAACCTTCTTGATTTATCCATTTTATTTTTTAATATTTCTTCAGAGGCCTTCTCTTTTCTGAATCATGATATAAAATTGTTTCTTAGGATTATTATAGTCAAGGAAGGTGCCCATTCCATACTATAAGAACCATTCGATTGCATTACCTTGTAGTGTTGCTTCAAAATGTTATTTTTTAATGTTATCATTATATAATGTGTCAAACTTTTTGGAAGCCCATCACATCTGAAATTGACCAACTTGGTTGTCCACATCATGAAACATTTCCCCACTCAATTTTGTTGCACCCACTCTTGTGTTCATTAATTGTGGCAAGCTATACATTTGCCTCACTAGGTATCTATTTAGCCCTCTACCAACTCAACGGCTAGTCATGTAGGTGGTACATGGAAACTGAAGCCTCCTACATGTTGTCAATACCTGGTACACTACCTATGCATCTACAAGCTGAGCAACTACCTTGACAAGGTGTGTGAAAGCTAGCCTTTCCCATCTTGGACTTGGGTCATGCTGCTTCTCTTCACTCTCCCTCTCAATGTCCTCTAGTTGTTGTATCATCATTGTTGGCGTCCCCACAATGCTCATAAAGACACCTTCATGAACATCCCCAAACCACTCTTGGTCTCATCTTTGCCTCCAAATCTTCTTAATGCTCAAATAGCATTGTTTTTGTAACCTTGTGAAATAGTGAACTATGTTGATATATTTAGGTAATGATGTGTGTGAAC
Source organism: Ceratopteris richardii (assembly GCA_020310875.1). Classification (NCBI taxonomy): domain Eukaryota; kingdom Viridiplantae; phylum Streptophyta; class Polypodiopsida; order Polypodiales; family Pteridaceae; genus Ceratopteris; species Ceratopteris richardii. The sequence goes on from CM035425.1 coordinate 50,906,593, forward strand.
ACTCTAGGAATGATGGGCCACTTTTTTCCCTCTTTAGGAGGTTTTTCTCCCCAGCTTGAGTATACACCTATTGCCCTAATGGGCTACTTTTCTTTGTACATTCTAGTGGTAATACATTCAGTATTGTGTGTTGTGCTCCAAGCTTCTTCTTCTTCCTTGTGCTGTTCATGTGCTTCCATAGACGTCTAACTCCAACAATTTGTATCAGAGCAGGTTGCCACTTCATCTAGGGCATCGTCGACACCTCTCCGGTTGTAGTATCAAAATTGCACGAATTTTGGTGAGAATACTCAGGGTGTTTCTGAGATAAAAACTGCTTCGCTTTGTGGTGCCGAAATCGTGATCTGAGCTCGTTTCGACCTCCGAATGCATCATCACAACACTTGTGTAGGTTATTTTGTCTTTTTGTGCCAAAGGTATATACCAGTTTCGGTTCGCCAATATAAGCATCTCAAAGTCTGCTATAGGTTTAGCAGAATTCATCTAGGTAGTTCTGTTCAAATTTTTGAGATACAGTCAATTTTTTGCATCAAGGTATATTAGTAACCGGCCATGGCTGAAAGCAGTGATGTATTCCGTATGTTGGCTGTTGAGGATAAGGTGGATGGTACCAACTACCCATTATGGGCTTATATGATGTGACATGTATTTGCTGCAAAAGATGTGGAACATTGTGCACAGTGTTGAAAAACATCCTATCACACCTACAAGTGTTACAATTGCAAGTACTGAAGCTGATGCAAAAGGTGTCGACGATGTTGATATTATGCATATTCTTGTTCATGTTGTGGTTTTTCCTACACCTAGGATGGCAAAGATGCCCATGCACATGCATTGATAGCTTTTTCTATCAAAAGTGCCATTATTCCTCAGATTCGCTCTTGGAGAACGGCTAAGGATGCTTGGGGTGATTTTATGTACAATTTTCTAACAAAGATCAAAGACTTGAAGGAACAATTGATTTTTGCTAATGAAGTTAACCATATAGCTCACTTGTGTAGACCCTTCTGAATGGCCTTCCTCATTCATATCAGAGTTTTGCTTCTACTCTTTGATTGATGACGAAAGGCAATCCAAATGCCTTATCATTTGAGGAGTTAGTATCTGTTCTGTTGCAAGAAGATCAGTCGAGGCAGAACATGCCCATTATGCGTGTTGTAGATCAAGCTTTCCTGGCTAGTCAAAAGGGCAAAGGAAAATGGAGCTCTTCACTAGCAAGCAGAAATCTGCAAATGCTGCACATTCGAAGAATGAAGACAAAGGTGAGAAGAAATCAGAAAAGTAGAAATTGTTTTACAAGTACTCTAAAGGAAATGATCATATCATAAAGAACTGTCCTAAACTGGCTGCAAAAGAAACAAAGAAAAAAGAGGCTGGAATGGTTGTCACAGAGGCCTCTACTCCAAAAATAGAGTCTCCTAACCTTGTACAGTATGAAGAATGGGTGTTTACTACTGTTTGTAGTTTTGACCCATCTTCTCATGAGCAATGCATGTCTCCAATAGACTCTGATGTTTGGTACTTTGATAGTGGGGCGACCAAACATATAACCTTGCAGCGCAGTTTCTTCTCTTCACTCGAGCCTGCCCCTATAGGGAATACTATTACATGCACCAACAACTCCTCTTATCCTGTTATGGGAATGGGTAAGATCATTCTGACTACTACTGATGGTAGTCCTTTCACCTTGTCAGATGCTTTATTTGTGCCAGGGATCAAGAAGAATCTGTTATCAGCATTAGACAAGATTGGCTTGGTTATGAAATTTGTTGATGAAAGATGTACAGTTCATCATCTATCAAATGGCAATGTTATTATTGCTTTTGGAATTTTATGTTAGGGTCTGTATAAGCTCATAGACTATGAAAAATTTGTGAATGATTTGGCATGTGCAGTACATGATTCTCAGGCTATGTCAGATGCAAAGCTTTGGCATGCACGCTTTGGTCATCTGAACTTTGCTGGTTTGTTATGCCTACAGAAATTGAGGCACCTAGTAAACATGTATGTGAAGGCTGTATTTTGGGCAAAATGCAACGTTCCTCGTTTCCAAAGATGGTTCAGTTCGGGCTACTCAAGAATTGCAGCTTATTCATAGCGATGTATGTGGTCCTATGTAGACATCTTCTTTTGGAAACTATCTTTAATTTGTGACTTTCATTGATGATTTTTCTAGGCATGCATGGGTATATCCACTCAAGCAAAGTCTGAAGTGTTTATGTGCTTCAAACAATTTTTGGTTTTGGCTGAAAATCTATCAACATGTAAAATGGTCACCCTCCATTTTGATCGAGGGGGGGAATATATGTCTTCTGACGTTAATGCATTTCTGGTGGAATGTGGGATAAAACACCAGTGTACAGTGTCGTATACACCTCAACAGAATGGAGTTGCTGAATGGAAGAATAGGTCACTCATGGAGATGGCGAGGTGTATGGTCAAGAGTCAGGCTTTACCACATAGTTTCTGGCTTGAGGATGTCATCTGTGCAGAATATGTACTTAACATGTGTCCCGCTAAAGCACTGCAGTCTATCACTCCATATGAGGCTTGGCATGATCACAAGCCATATGTTGCTCATCTGCATGTTTTTGGTTGTTTGGCATATGCATTAGTGCATGAACAACATTGCAAAAAATTGGATGATAAAGCAATAAAATGTATTTTTACAAGTCTGAAAGTAAAGGCTATCGTTTGTATCATCCATGGACTAAATGCATTCTGGTTAGCCATGATGTTGTCTTTGTGGAAGATGCTATTCAGCCATTGCTTTCATGTACTAAGGAGATATTTGTTAGCTCCAAAGACATATATGATACTTCGCTGCCTCTTTTTACAGGTGGACAGTCTAGTGCTGGTCCTAATGAGGCAACTTCTCAACCTTTGCAGGTTTCATGTGATGATGCAGATCATTTCATTTGTGATGTAGATTTACATGCACTTGATGAGAGAGCTGATATTGAGGAGGCAAAAACTATGCCAAAATGGCTGGTGCATACCTTGTGTGATAGCAAATTAGATGCACCTCTTTCATAGCATACTCGTTTAGGCCCTCATAGTGCCTCTTTTGCATCAGATTGCTATGCTATGGCTGCATCTAGTCTTTGTGATGAGAATGAGCCTATTTTGTTTGATGCATCACAAATTTCAGAGATCTGGATGGCTCCTATGAAATCTAAATATGATGCTATAATGAAGAATGGTACTTGGTCTTTGTGTGACTTGCCTCTTGGAAAGAAGGCCATTGGCACTAAGTGGGTTTACAACCTGAAGTGTAATCCTGATGGAACAACTAACATGTATAAGGCTAGGCTTGTTGCAAAGGGCTATGCACATGAAAGAGGCATTGATTTTGATGAGACCTTTGCACCTACATGTCCTATGACTACTGTTCGGAGCATCTGTGCACCTGCAGCCCATCATGGTTGGAATGTACATCAGCTAGACATTAAAACAACATTGTTAAATGGTGACTTGCATGAAGAAGTGTATATTTTTCAGCCCCATGGCTTTGTGCAGAAAGGACATGAAAACTAGGTGTGCAGATTAAAGAAGGCATTATATGGCTTAAAGCAAGCACCGCATGCTTGGTATGAGAAGATACATGCCTATCTAATTGCACATGGTTTTGAGAACTCTACAACTGAAGAGACCTTATATGTTAAGTATGCTAATGAGGTGCTTTTGATCATTGTTGTCTATGTTGATGACATGCTGCTCACTGGTCCTATTGAGAAGCATATTGCTGATTTTAAGGCTGATTTGCATGCCTCATTTGAGATGTTTGGTTTGGGGCATTTGCATCATTATTTGGGCATTCAGTTTACGCACGTTGATGGTGGAATGGCTTTGTGTCAAACAAAATATATTGACACATTATTGTATTGTTTTGGCTTTGAAGACTGTAAACCTATTGCCAGTCTTATGGAGACATGTTTACGATTGAGTCTTCATGATGTTGGAGATGCATTTGATGCTATTCTCTATTAGCAGGTTGTTGGATGCGTGATTTACTTATGCATTACTCGGCCAGATATTAAATTTGCTGTCTGACAAATGAGTAGGTTTATGCATTGCCCAGGTGTCAAGCATTGGCATGTTGTTAAGCGCATCTTTGCTAATTGAGTGGTACCCGGATACTTGGGTTTTTTTATCCCAAGGGGGGATCACTATTGCCAAATTTGCATGCTTTTTTTTACTATGACTGGGCTAGTTGCTATGACACTCGTGTGTCCACTAGTGGTTTTTTCTTCATGCTTGGTAGCTCATGTATATGTTGGTTGAGCAAGAAGCAACCTATTGTGGCCACTTCCAGTTGTGAGGATGAGTATAGGGTAGCTTTCACAGCTATTGTTGTGTGTGTGTGGTTCAAATGCCTTATGATGGCTGATTTGGGTGTTGATCAATCTTTTGCCACCACCATCTTCAATGACAGCCATAATGCATTGGCAATTGTGAGGAACCCTGTGTTCCATGCTTGCACTAAGCACATTGAGGTGCATTATCATTATTTTAGGGAGAGGTTCTCTGCTGGGTAGATCAGCTTGGCATATGTGCCCACACAGGAGAACATTGCAGACCTTTTCACAAAGGCTCTGCCTAGGGAGAAGTTTGAAGCTTTCCAACAAAGCTTTGGGCTTACTTCCTGTAGCTCAAGCGTAAGCACCACCTCCTTTACTTGTCAATCCGCGGAGACGTGAGGACCGGTATGAAGACCACGAGCAAGTGAACGCACAAGTGCGTGAGTGAAAGCACACAAACATGCACACACATACACACACACGCACACAAAATAAGATCAAAGAGAGGAACAATGGAAAGCTTAGATTGCAAAAGAGTTCTCTTACAAAAGCTCTATTCTCTAACAAGCTAACCTCAAAAATGAGCTCTCTAGCTCTTTTTATAGTTTTTTGAGTAGTTTTGGCCCTGTCCAGACCTAGTGTCCGGCCTAGTTAAGAATTAGGTTCCAAGGCTTATTTGAGGGCTCAAACGAAGTCTAAAAATTATGAAAATTGGTACGATGGTAATTCTAATACTCCTCAAGCTCGAGGACTCCTCGGCTTAAACAAAATGGAGTTATAAAAATAGATAATGGTATTTACAATGGTTTTTAGTGATGAAAATCACTATTTTTGTAGGGGATTATTCTGAAAATTTGACATACACTTCTTGGAGCTCCCTACTTGCTCTCTCTTCTTCTATGTCCACTTCTTTGATGTGCTTCTATGTTTTATGCTTGACCTTGAGTTCCAACACTCCCCCCCCTCTCGAGTCTGTCGTCACTGACAGACCCTTGTTGTAATGGTTATTCTAGGTTGCTTTGAGAGGGAGTGTCCATCCGGATGAACCAGAGTGGCAAGGTTGGTTCTCCGATTCTTCATTTGTCACTACGAGCGTTTGCAAGTTGTAGTCCCTTGGTATGTGCTTCAGCCTTGGATTCCAACATGACTGTGTCGTTGTGAGTCTCCATTGATGACCTCAGATCATCCAAGGATGATGTTCATAGTAGTCATGCCAAGTACTCATAACCCCTAATGGATGATGAGTAAGTGTGTTCGTGCATGGGTTGAGGAAAATATGTGCCTTTGTGCACAGCCTTGTAATGTAGCCCTATGCATGCTTACGTGGAAAATGCATCGGAAGAAGTATGGTGCAAAAATTGGGGTCTTGAGCTAAGTGCTCAAGGGTATGCCGACGAAGAGGTTTCCTAAGCTATCATGGTTATGGTGTTTCCAGAGTAAAGATACTTACCATGGAGAAGGTCGATCGATGTTCATCTCTTCGTGTTGTACACTCGGCCTTTGGGATGGAACATTGTTGATGAATGTCCATGTTGATGGTCCACTCATGAGATCTTTTGAGTGGTTGATCCTCTCTCCTCTTTTCAAAGCAACATTTTCCAAATACTGAGAATTGAGTTTCTTTATATTCCTTGGCAAACAACATTGGGTAACTACACCAAGTTTAGTTTCACATATTCTCTTTAACTCACCATACGCAGGAGTCTTCTCCTTCAGAACTACCCTTTGCAGATATCTCCTTGGATGCTCTCGTACATGAAGTAGTTAAGCATCACTCAAGTTGCGGACCTTCAAGCTCTTCATTCCTACCAAGGTAAGAGAAAATCATAGTTGTAGATGCCATATTCATGCCAAGTGCTTGCCATCTACTAGATAAGGCAGCAATAATATCATCTGCTAGCCGAGACACACTTCTATCCAAATTTATAAATGCTTAGTAATCAACAATTCCACCTTCAACTAAGCATGACTCATTCATGTTTCATAAGCCAAACCTGGGAACAAGCTCTCTCTCGCTTTTCTTCTTTCTTTCTTTCTTTCTTTCTTTCTTTCTTTCTTTCTTTCCCTTTTTTTTTTTAGGAACGATGTCACAAAACAAGAAGATAGACGTTAGTATCAGTAAAACTAGTTGACCTGTGTCCATGTGCTCTTATGCCTGGGATTCTCAAATGTGTCTATGCACGGCCATGTAATAGGGCCCTATATCAATGCATACTTTGGAAGTGCATGCCCTGAATGGTGCCAAAGACAGGGTTGTGCAAGAAGCACATGGTTGTCGCTCATCGAGGCTTTCGATGTTATTTGTGGAGGTTGATGCAGACCTTGGTGAAGGTATCCATTGAGTCTCGAACTGATGTAATCCTCCTTATTGGAGTCCATTTTAGAACAGCATTTGGCACTGTAGAGATCACTTCAGGCGTCTTCCTCTTTGGATGCTTTCTGAATTGTGGTATCCAATGTGGTTGGTGCTTTGGTTCAGTGGAGGCTACTTGTACTTTTGGCTTCCAAACCCATATACTTTTTGCACGTCTTCCTACTATTGTTGAAGAGCTGATTTGATCTTCTTTCGGTCTCTGTACATGGTTCTTACCCTTTTCTCTTTTTGGCTTCTTTGTTGAGACCTTTTGCATGTGGGAGAACATAGGTTGTTGTGGATGTAAGAGCTTCTTAGGTACCCACATTTGTAATCGCCCTTGTTGAGCTGTAGCTAATTTCTTAGGCACCCAAACTTGTTGGATACCTTGTGGTTGAGTTTGTCGTAGCTTCTGCATTCGTCTTCTGGGCTGGTGGGAGTCCCTAGAGGGGAATTGTGGGGTTAAGGCCGGTGGTTGCTCTCCTTTTCGTACCTAGATCTGCTTCATGCTCGGTACTAATTTCCTTTGGAAATATTGTTGTCTATTTGATATAGCAGTTGTTATGTTCGGTTGTGCTTGCTTTGTTGGTTGAGTTGTAGTGGCGGCATTAGTCCTTGCCCCAGAGGAGGAGTCCGCTTGTCTTTGAGCCTGTTCTTCCATGATTGAGTTCTCCTGCGACATAGAGCTTTTGACACATACAACATCTCTTTTGCTAAGATTAGTCCTAGGAGAACTACAAGATGTGACATCTGGATTTGTGAGCATGCCATTTTCTAGTTCTAATGTAAAGCATTGTCCCTAGACCCAAACTTGAAGAAGTTGACTTCTTAGGTTCAAGTTGACTGCATTGTCATAAATCCAATCTTGTCCTAAGACAAGTGCTTCTGTAAGGTTCTCATCTTGACACACTAGCACTTTGACTTTCATTGGAACATCTTGAAGGTAGATAGGAAGTTCCACCTTGCCCAAACAAGGGGTTTCCACACCTCCCAATCCTATGAGATAAGCTTCTATGGGATTGATGTTCAACTGCAAGTCTTGGCAGTAGGAAAGTCTAACTGCACTACTTGCTGCCCCTGACTCAATCAATGCTTTCACAGTCCTTGCACCCTTTCCTTGTCCTATCTCTATGGTCACGAATGGACGTCGGTCAATGACTTGAGAAGTCACAATGCCTGATTTTTGGCACATATCCATGTGATATTTTGGAGCTTTTGAGTTGACATCTAGGCCTAGTCACCTTAACTTATTTCGCCTTATGCGCTCTCTAGCCTCTGCTTGTGCTTCTTCCCTCACCCTTAACTCCTCTTCTTTTCGCTTCTTAGCAGTGTTGAGTCTCGTAAGCATATCCTCAGTAAGAGGTTCTTGATATAGCTTGACTCTACAACCACTAATATAGTTTGGCAAGATATCACCTTCTAAAGTAGCCAATTGAACCGCACCGCTAGTGGAAATTCTGGTAATGATCATGGGTCCATATCCTCGTTTTTCCAACTTACGGGCATGTTGTTTTAGTGTGTAAACCAACACTAGATCTCCCTCTTTCAGTCCCTTATCCTTAATGTGTGCATCGAAGTATGCCTTTTGCCTTTTCTTTGCAGCGTAGATGCCTGCTGCCGCTCGTAGCCTCGTCTCACCTAAGCGTTCTAGAGCAAAGATCCTTGAGGACAACTCATGTCCATTCCATTCATGCTCTTGTGCTACCTTTAAGGCTGGGATGAGGAATTCCAATGGTAGAATAGCATTCTGCCCGAAGACCATCTGAAATGGGGTGGCGTTCAGTACCGTTTTATAGGCAACTCGATAAGCCCAAACAACATGATGAAGCTGTTTATCCCAATCAGAGCGTTTATTATTTACCAATTTTGTCAATACGTTACAGAGGATCTTATTGGTGCTCTTGGCTTGTCCATTAGCTTGTGGGTGATAAGGGGCAGACTTCTTATGTACCACCAAGAATTCTTGGAGAAGATTTTCAATGACCTCATTCAAGAAGTGTGTGCCTCTATCGCTAACTAGCTCTATTGGTAGCCCATATCTCGTGAACACATTCTCGAATAAGAACTTAGCCGTAGTCTGAGCATCATTCTTTGTTGTGGCTTTGACTTCTACCCACTTTGTAAGGTAATCAGTGGCTACAATAATGTACTATGCATGGGAGTTTCGAGCTGGGGGGTTAATAGGACCTATGAAGTCTATACCCCACTTTGAAAATGCACGTCCTCCCATCATTGGTCTCAAAGGCATCTCATCTTTTCTAACTCGATATTGTGCCCGTTGGCATGTGTCGCATTTCTTCACATAGGTATGTGCATCCATATGAAGAGTTGGCCACCAAAGTCCTGAGAAAAGAATGGTCTTGATTACTCGCTCAGGACCAAAATGTCCACCTGCAACACTACTGTGTGCAGTCTCTAAGACTTTCAGATAGTCTGATTCATGAACGCACAGTCTTAAGTAACCATCTTTGCCTCTTCGATATAGGTTGTCTCCTACCAAGGCATAGCCTTGAGCCTCTTGCTCCATGCTTCGTCTTCTTGCTAGACTAGCCTCTTTGGGTAATCTTCCCGACCTCATAAACTCTACCAATGGAGCACTCCAATCTGGAATTAATGACACTTGATAAAGGGTTGCATGCTCCACTGGGGGTCTCTCTCTGCACATTGGACAATTCTTAATCCACTCATGTATTTCTTTGTCCATGCTAGGCTAATACACTCCTAAACGCTTTAGATTCTGCAATGTTCGTTGTTTAGAATAGTGATTTCCTAGCAATCCTTCATGAGCTTGCTGCAACCAACTACTATGTTCATCATCCTCGACACAACAAGCTAATACACCCTCAGTATCTTGTTTGTACATGCTTCCTGCCAATATGTGATATTTTTGTGATTTTACAATTTCTTCTTGTGATGTTTTAACATTTTTATTTGCGGGTCCGAAGGTTAGGACTGGTACCAACTTATTTGCCCATTTAGGAACAACTTCTAAATTGAATAGATAAGCGTCAGGTAGTTCATCAGACACTCCTTGCGGTGACTCTCCTGAAGTGATGCGAGAAAGGTGATCTGCCCTAAGGTGGGTTCTACCTTTCCTGACAACAACTTCAAAGTCATATTCCATTAGTAAGAGAAACCATCTTACTAACCGTCCTGTATTGCAAGGCTTATTGACCAAATATAACAAAGCTTGATGATCAGTGAAAAACTTAAATTTGTTGGCCAATAAATAGTTTCTAAACTTCTTCACAGCATATACCATGCCTAAGCCCTCTCGCTCAGTTGTGGTATAGTTTCGTTCAGCTGCAGTGAGCTATCTACTAGCATATGCTATGGGCAAATCTAAGTTTTCGTCACCTGTGGGTTGTGCTAGCACACATCCTATGGCGTGATTGGATGCATCCACATGGACATGGAATGGTTTATTCCAATCAGGAGTGGTCAGTATTGGTGCTGTGCACAAATGTTTCTTCAATTCATTGAAAGAATTCTCGCATTCGTCGTTCCACTCAAAATTAGACAACAAGGCATAAAGGGGTCTAGCTATGATCGCGTACATGTGGATAAACCTACGGTAATATCCACAATGGCCCATAAAGGCTTGTACCTCTTTAACATTCCTTGGCCTTGGCAGCTCTGCTATGGCTCGTACCTTATCTTCATCTGTTGAGATTCCATTCTTAGAAACAATATGACCTAAGATTTTACCTTGACGCACCATGAACACACACTTTTCTGGGTTCAGACACACTCGATATTCTCCACACTTGTTGAAGATTTGTCTGAGCTCAGGGATGTGAAATCTTCTTTCTTGGGAATGAGCACATAAATCACCCACATACACTTCTAAGCTCTTCCGCAAGAACTCTTTGAAGACATGACACATGAGCCTTTGGAATGTTGTGAGTGCATTGGTGAGCCCAAATGGCATCACACGAAATGCAAATATTCCCCACTCTGTGGAAAAAGTTGTTTTGTGTTGATCTTCTGGGGAAATGGCTACTTGATTGTAACCGGAAAACCCATCAAGGAAGCTATAAACTTCCTTGCCTGCAACACGCTCCAATAGTTGTTCCGTGATTGGAAGTGGATAACTATCTCTGATCGTAGCGGCATTAACTTTTTTAAGGTTAATACACACTTGCAACTTCCCGTTCTTCTTGGGCACCACTACAATGGGGGACACCCATTCAGTATGCTCAATCTCATAGATAAATCCAGCTTCTTAGCCTATCAATTTCTTCTTTTATCTTGGCTGCATAAGTGTCATTATATGTGTAGGGCTTCTGTTTGGTGGGCTTGGCATCAGCAGTCATGGGGATAGTATGAGAGCAAATTCTTGGATCTACCCCTTTCAAGTCTCTATAGTGCCACGCAAACACATCCCTATATTCCCTTAATAGAGCTACAAGCTCCATTTCTTCTCTTGCACTTAGGTCATCTCCTATATATGTGCATCTCTCTTCGTTCTCTTCAATGGTCACTACAATCTTCTTGGTCTTTTCTTTATTATCATATGATTCTCCTATGATGGCCTCTCTCTTAAGCATTCGTACCAAAATTTTGCGGTCGTCAACTTCATATTTCTTGAAGTTTTCTGGTACTTCAAACAATGATTCCTCCTCTTCTTGTTTCATTGCTTTTCTTTTCTTTTTCTTTTGATTGCTCTCACTCCCATCCTTTGAATTTACCGTTTTAATACTTGTGAGAGGTTCTTCTTCTTTCTGGGTGAGCACTCCTATATCTTCTAGATAGTGCTTCTCTGAGTTAAAGAAACTATCCATCACAATGGACTCCAGATCATCGTCATTCTCTTCTTCTTCTATGACATCACTAGGTTCACATTCCTCTAGCAAGGGCTGACACATGAACACTGAGATATCATATCCCTCCTCATCACAGTGAGGTTTCCATTGTTCTTCATTGACTGCAATGTCCATGGTGGCTAAGATTTCTGGCCAGCCATGAGGCTCAAATTCCTCATCTGGAAAGATCATCGGTGTATAAGCTGGGTCTTTAATTGGTCTATCTCCTGGTGAAGTTCCTTCTTCTCGCACCTTCAAGCGTTTTTCCTCTTCCTCTGCAACCTTGCACATCCACAAATGAGTATCTTCATGCAGCCATGATGGATCAGGTGAACTTTCAGAATGCACAGAGATTGAATCTTCTTTTGCTTTGTGGATAGGATTCCACTGTAGGGGTGGCACATCTCTAAAGGTGTAATCCTTCAAATTGACCTTGGTGGTGACCCCTAAGTGTTGTAAGTACAAGGAGTTGGTTCCCCAATCCTGTACTATTTGCAATTGTCGTAGGAAGGGTCTTCCTAGGATCATCTCGTAGACATTATTTTTTTCAAAATCACATATAGCAAATGTGTGCTCAAACTCTACACCACAAGTGGTTAGAGTTATCCCTTCTAGCAATCCTAGAGGTCTTTCAAAATGACCGTCAGCCATTTGAAGCTTCATTCTAGTTGGTCGTAATGTGGGTTTGCCCCATTGCTTCCACAAGGAGGTGGTCGCAATAGCAACACCAGCACCTGAATCTATGATTGCTTTGGTTGTGTAACCTTGGTAGGTGATTGGAAGATAAGTATTACCTTCTTCACCCTCACACATGTCCCCTATTTTGTCTAGAGGTATCTCTGGTACTTTTTGTTTAGAGCCTGCTTTTGGCATTTTGGAATCAAGTTCTGGAACTTGATCCTTCACATGATTCCAAAGCTCAGGTTTTGCTTTGAGCAGCTCTTCTACAGTGAGATGACATTGAACCTTAGTGTTCTTCAAGACATCAGTGTTCCTTGGGACCACTGAGTCTTCATGTCTGACCAGTATTGTGGGAGCTCTAATCTGAAGAGATTCAGATTCCCATGGGCCTGAAAATTGTGGCAGTTCTTCTAGGGTATTAGATTCAAAATCTAATCTTTCATCTTCTTGTTGTTCTGCTTCATCTCCGTAAATAGATGGAATGTCTTGGGGAAATTGATCATGAAGATCATCAATCTCAGGAATAGGAGGGGAGTTATTGTTCTCCTTGGCCCATTTCTCCTCTTGTATTTCCCGCAAGAACTCTTGAGAGTGCTCCTGAATTGAAGGAGGTATTCCAGCATCCGTGGAATTTGAAACATAAGCTCCCATTGGTGGTGAGCTTCTTCTCTCAATAACTGGTTGAGCCTGTGGAGGTAAAGAAACTTGTGGTTTGTTTACCAATTGCTCTAATCTTTCTAGTAAGCCCTGGAAATGCAAATCCGGTTTGACAGAGTTTGTCTGATTGAACTTTTGACTAGTCTTTAGTATAGCTTGAGCTTGTTCTACCATTTTCATGCACATTTTAATCCATTCAATTTCTAAGTCTGCTCTAGGGTAACTCTTGTCTAGATTTGCAGCTGTAGGCCCTTCTTGAAGTCGAGCTTGGTAGGCCTTGAACATCATGTCCAAGCCTTCTGGGGTTGGATCTGCAAGAACAGAACCTGGTTGCAGTCTATTTACAATGGGTGGTGGGGTGGGATGAGGTGGAGTGGATGGAGTTTTGGCATGCGAGGGGTTTTGAGATGCAATGTCTTCTATTTTTGTTTTTGCGTCTTTCAAGTTTTCTTCTAGTTCCGATAACTTTTTATTCCACTTGCGATTGGCCTTCTCTCTGGTATCCTTCCATGTTCTTGTTTTTCGCTTGCTAGGTTCTCCCGATTCACTCGACTCAGATTGCTTAGCTGGTTTATCTTGTTTTAATGCTTGTGCCCTAGTAACTGCCTGTACAGGTGCCACATTACTGCTACTGGCACTTGATTCCGCCACTAAGCCCACCACATTAATGGGTGTAATCTTGGGCGCACTAGAGGGGTTTCTTGGAAAAACTCTGGGGAGATGGTCTTTGCCACAATCAGCACAAAAAGCTTGTATTGTGATAGCCTGTCCTTGACTCGGAGATGGTGAGTGGGGACAATCACGAAGGAAGTGGTCACCCTGGCATCTGAAACATGGTGCTCTAGGGGCTTGTGGTCTTACTTGTCTCAATTGGGGCCTAGGGTTAGCATTTGCGTACATGACATTGGAGTATTCTGGCTCCCAATTTTGTTCCATAGGTGGTGCCTCATATTGATACAGGTAAATCTCACTATGCTCAGGCGACTCAGTGTAATAAGCATGTGGACTACCTTCATGGGAGTAGTCTAAACTATGAGCATGAGAGTCATTATCTGGTATCAATGGGGTTAGTGGCACCAATGCTCTATTTGGATTTTCTTCTCCCACAGCATACTTCACTGGAATCATGTTGGCAGGAGCTGGTGGTTGGTTTCCCAAGACTGGTTGTGGCCTATATTGTGCCTGATATTGCTGTTGTGGTCGATAATATGGTTGTTGGTATTGGTTCTGATACCTACCTTGTTGGTAAGGTTGCTGATAAGTTTGTCTAACTGCCTGCCTATTGTAAGGACAATCTTGAGCTGTGTGGTTCGTGTATTTTCTCTCAATAGTGCAATATGGAACATTCCTTTCTCTAATGTTTTGGTTTTGCATTGGGCATACATTAGCCATGTGGTCGCCTCCGCAAGTATAACACCGATTCAATGGAGTGACTCTCTGTGTTTGTCTATTTTGGACTCCCAGCTTCTTGGCAACTTGCTCAGCTATCTCCTCTATTTCCGTGGGCATTTTTGATGTATGACTAGTAGAACTATCCGAATCCTTATAGATTTTGGACAATCCTAACTCCTCACCCAAGTTATCTTCTATGTCAATGCACGTCCGCACACACTCTTCTATGGATCTAGGCTCTTTCAAGTACACATATGATCTTAACTTTGTGCTTGGTAAGCCATCTAAGAACAAAGCCACTTGTTTGGCTGGTGTGGGTAACTCTAGAGTAGGGCATCTTTCTAGGTACTGTCTGAACCTTCTACCTGCTAGTCGCACTGTTTCTTGGGGTGTCTACTTGAAATTGTGAATCAAAGATGATGTGTTATGCCTGATACCACTCTTGGAGAATTCTACAATGAATTCGTCTAGCAGCTGACCTATATCGCGATAGTTGTGACTACTCAATGGTTGAAACCAAGCTAAGGCAGTGCCCTTAAGAGTCAAACCAAATGCCTCGTACTGGGTGAACAAATCCTCAACCTATTCAGCTCTTAACACTTGTTTGAACTCGGCCACATGATCATAAGGATCTCCTGACCCGTTGTTGAAGCTCAAGGTCAAGGACAAAGCATGGAAGCACATCAAAGAAGTGGACATAGAAGAAGAGAGAGCAAGTAGGGAGCTCCAAGAAGTGTATGTCAAATTTTCAGAAGAATCCCCTACAAAAATAGTGATTTTCATCACTAGAAACCATTGTAAATACCATTATCTATTTTTAGTAACTCCATTTTGTTCAAGCCGAGGAGTCCTCGAGCTTGAGGAGTATTAGAAGTACCATCGTACCAATTTTCATAATTTTTAGACTTCGTTTGAGCCCTCAAATAAGCCCTGGAACCTAATTTTTAACTAGGCCGGACACTAGGTATGGACAGGGCCAAAACTAGTCAAAAAACTATAAAAAGAGCTAGAGAGCTCATTTTTGGGGTTAGCTTGTGAGAGAATAGAACTTTTGTAAGAGAACTCTTTGCAATCTAAGCTTTCCATTGTTCCTCTCTTTGATCTTACTTTGTGCGCGTGTGTGTGTATGTGTGTGCATGTTTGTGTGCTTTCACTCACGCACTTGTGCTTTCACTTGCTCGTGGTCTTCATACCGGTCCTCACGTCTCCGCGGATTGACAAGTAAAGGAGGTGGTGCTTACGCTTGAGCTACACCAAATTTTGGCGCCGTTGCCGGGGAGAGAGCTTCGAGGACGAGCGTTGTGATGGTAAGATCGTAGATTTGCGACGTTGGAAGGTAAAAAAACTGTCATTTCAGTTCATTTTCTGTTTTTTCCTCTTCATCTTCATCATCATCATCATCTCCACCTTCTTCCATCTTCTTCTTCATAGAAAATTCTTGTTTTTTAGTGCATTTTCACCATCTTCATACCATTTTTCATGCATTATTGTGTGGGAAGGAGTTAGGAGGTGCAAGGGAGAGCAAGCGCTGTATTTTTTTCATGATTTTCTGCTCATACGGAGCTCGCCATAGCCGGCGCTCAGAAATTTGAATTTCCCGCCAAAAAACGCGATTCTGTGATGAAAATCGCGATTCTATGAAAATTCAAAATTTTTTGAAAAATCACGATTTTCAGTTTTCCCGCCTAAAAGTTGGTTGAAAAAAAATCGCGATTCTGTGTTTTTCTCAAAAAAACACGATTCTCTGCTCAAAATCGCGATTCTCTGAAAAACACGATTCTCTGCTCAAAATCGCGATTCTCTGAAAAACACGATTCTCTGCTCAAAATCGCGATTCTCTGAAAAACACGATTCTCTGCTCAAAATCGCGATTCTCACAAATCACGATTTTCAGCCAAAAATACGATTTTGAGAAAAACACGATTCTGTGGGACAAAATCGCGATTTTCATGTCAAAAACACGATTTTGAGAAAACACGAATTTTTGCTCAAAATCGCGATTTTCATGTCAAAAACACGATTCTGAGAAAACACGATTTTCAAGTCAAAAACACGATTTTGAGAAAACACGAATTTTTGCTCAAAATCGCGATTTTCATGTCAAAAACACGATTCTGAGAAAACACGATTTTCAGTCAAAAACACGATTTTGTGAAAAACACGACTTTGTGAATCACGATTCTCTGAGTCAAAATCGCGATTTTCAGAAACACGATTTTGTGATCAACATCGCGATTCTCTGAAACACGATTTTGTGATCAAAATCGCGATTTTCAGAAACACGATTTTGTGATCAACATCGCGATTTTCAAAAACACGATTTTGTGATCAACATCGCGATTTTCAGAAACACGATTTTGTGATCAACATCGCGATTTTCAAAAACACGATTTTGTGATCAACATCGCGATTTTCAAATCACGATTTTCTGCTCAACATCGCGATTTTCAAATCACGATTTTCTGCTCAAAATCGCGATTTTCAAATCACGATTTTCTGCTCAAAATCGCGATTTTCAAAAACACGATTCTGTGCTCAACATCGCGATTTTTTTTTACTTCACAGCATCGCGATTTTCAGAAAGTTCACAAAATCGCGATTTTCTCCAAAGGTCCTGTTTGCCTGTTTTGACCCCCAGGAGCCTGATTTGACATAACTTTCTCATCCAAAGTCCATTTTTTGAGCTCTATAGCTTGTTGGAAAGCTCGTTTCAAATCCTACACGATCTCAACTGTTTTTTTCAAGAATAATGCGTTGATTTTGAGATAGGATAATTTGAAGTTGACCCTCAGGTGGGACTAGGGAACCAAGGGGAAATTTTGGACTCCTGACTAAAGCTTATGAACCTGAGATCTGGTAGACACTTAGGCAAGGATAAACAAAGCATTAGATCTTCTGAGGCTAGTGTCAACCATACATCCAAGTCTTGGGCACAACAACTAAGTGGTCATCTGTTACTCAGATCGGACACAAGTGATTCAGAAATGTCTTTTAGTATGGGAAAACCTGCAGGTGGCTCAGGGACTGCCCATCTACAAACACCGGAAGGTCCCTATAAGACACAGTTGGAATATATTCGGACCAACCAATTAGGTGCTCGCATCTATGAGGATGGTCTGAGGCGATCAGTGGTCCAACTCAAAAATCCAGATCAATCCTTTGGACTTGAACACCCGGTGGTCAAGTTCGAAGAGGGTTCATACATTGATAAGGAAGGAACCATGTATGTGGTTACCAACCAACCAGATAGGACCGATGAGTTTGGAAATATCATTCATGAGAATGAGATAGGAGACCTAGAACAAGGAAACGTAGGACAAGGACCCCAGACTCCTAGAGGTAAGTCAGTTTTGACCCGAGTGATCACTCCGGACTGGATCCCTCAAGACAACAAAAGCATAGAACTATTTTTGAATAGAGAAACAGAGGAAGCCTTTTGGAGGTTCAAGCCAGATCAACCTAGCCAATTGGGCATAGTTATCATCTATGAATTCAAAGATCCTGAGATACCAGGCAAAGTTGTCTACCTGGATAACACATCAGAGAAAATTTTCTTGGTAACGGAACATGATAGACATGCATATACATGGAAGAATGACATGATTTTCCCCCCACCAAGATCCAATGTTTCCCATGGCCTCCAAGGGGTAGGATCATCCCAGGCTCATGAAGCCCAGAGAGAAAGAACTAGAGAGAGACCTGAGGTAAGTTTTGCACACACCGTGGGCAGGAATAGGTCAGGATTTGAAAATGAAAGACCTGAAAGAGAGAGACATCAAGCACATAGGCAACAAAGAGATGAACAGGATTTTCCATTGCCTAGACCCCGGGAGTACCCAAGAGCCCTTAAACCCAGTCACGTGATCAAGGCAATGAAGAACTATTTCGATGGGACAGGGGATCCTTATGATCATGTGGCCGAGTACAAACAAGTGCTGAGAGCCGAACAAATTGAGGACTGGTTCACCCAGTACGAGGCATTTGGTTTGACCCTTAAAGGCACGGCCTTAGCTTGGTTTCAACCATTGAGTAGAAGCAGCTATCGCGATATAGGTCAACTGCTAGACGAATTCATTGTAGAATTTTCCAAGAGTGGTATCAGGCATAACACATCGTCCCTGATCCATAGTTTCAAGCAAACACCCCAAGAAACAGTGCGACTAGCAGGTAGAAGGTTCAGACAGTACCTAGAAAGATGCCCTGCTCCAGAGCTACCCACACCAGCCAAACAAGTGGCTTTGTTTTTAGATGGCTTATTGAGCACAAAGTTAAGATCCTATGTATACTTGAAAGATCCTAGATCCATAGAAGAGTGTGTGCGAACGTGCATAGACATAGAAGATAACTTGGGTGAGGAGTTAGGATTGGCCAAACTCTACAAAGATTCGGATAGTTCTACTAGCCATACTTCAAAGATCTCCACAGAAATAGAAGAGATAGCTGAGCAAGTTGCCAAGAAGCTGGGAGTCCAAAATAAACAAACACAGGGAGTCACTTCATTGAATCGGTGCTATACTTGCGGAGGTGACCACATGGCTAACGTATGCCCAATGCAAAACCAAAACATTAGAGAAAGGAATGCTCCATATTGCACTATTGAGAGAAAATACACAAACCACACGGCTCAAGATTGTCCCTACAATAGGCAGGCTGTTAGACAAAATTATCAGCAACCTTACCCACAAGGTAGGTATCAGAATCAATACCAACAGCCATATTACAGACCACAACAGCAATATCAGGTACCATATAGGCCACAACCTGTCTTGGTAAACCAACCACCAGCTCCAGCCAACGTGATTCCAGTCAAGTATGCTGTGGGAGAGGAAAATCCAAATAGAGCTTTGGTGCCACTAACCCCATTGATACCAGATAATGACTCTCATGCTCATAGTTCAGACTACTCCCATGAAGGTAGTCCACATGCTTATTACACAGAGTCACCTGAACATAGTGAGATTTACTCGTATCAATATGAGGCACCGCCTATGGAGCAAAATTGGGAGCCAGAATACTCCAAGGTCATGTACACAAATCCTAACCCTAGACCCCAGTTGAGACAAATGAGACCACAAGCCCCTAGAGGATCTTGTTTCAGATGTCATGGTGACCATTTCATTCGTGACTGTCCCCACCCACCATCTCCGAGTCAAGGACAGGCTATCACAATACAGGCTTTTTGTCCTGATTGTGGCAAAGACCATCTCCCCAGAGATTGTCCAAGAAACCCCTCTAGTGCACCCAAGATTACACCCATTAATGTGGTAGGCTTAGTGGCAGATCCAAGTTCAAGTAGTAGCAATGTGGCTCCTATACAAGCTGTCACTAGAGCACAAGCCTTAAAACAGGATAAACCAGTAGAACAATCAGAGCCGAGTGAATCGGGAGAGCCTAGTAAGAGGAAAACAAGAACATGGAAGGATACCAGAGAGAAGGCCAATCGCAAGTGGAATAAAAAGTTATCGGAACTAGAAGAAGGCTTAAAAGAAGCGAAAACAAAAATAGAAGACATTGCATCTCAAAGCCCCTCGCATGCCGAAACTCCATCCACTCCACCTCATCCCACCCCACCACCCACTGTAAATAGACCGCAACCAGGGTCTGTTCTTGCAGATCCAACCCCAGAAGGCTTGGACATGATGTTCAAGGCCTACCAGGCTCGACTTCAAGAAGGGCCTACAGCGGCAAACCTAGACAAGAGTTACCCTAGAGCAGATTTAGAGATTGAACGGATGAAAATGTGCATGAAAATGGTAGAACAAGCTCAAGCCATACTTGAGACTAGTCAAAAGTTCAATCAGACAAACTCTATCAAATCGGATTTGCATTTCCAGGGCTTACTAGAACGATTAGAGCAGTTGGTAAACAAACCACAAGTTTCTCTACCTCCACAGGCTCAACCAGTTATTGAAAGAGGAAGCTCACCACCAAGGGGAGCTTATGTTCCTAATTCCACGGATGCTGGAATACCTCCTTCTATTCAACAGTACTCTCAAGAGTTCTTGCGGGAAATACAAGAGGAGAAATGGGCCAAGGAGAAGGGTAATTCCCCTCCTATTCCTGAGATTGATGATCTTCATGATCAATTTCCCCAAGACATCCCATCTATTTACGAAGATGAAGCAGAACAACAAGAGGACGAAAGGTTAGATTTTGAATCTAATACCTTAGAAGAACTGCCTCAATTTCCAGGCCCATGGGAATCTGAATCACTCCAGATTAGAGCTCCCACAATACTGGTAAGAAATGAAGACTCAGTGGTTCCAAGGAACACTGATGTCGTGAAGAACACTAAGGTTCAGTGTCATCTCACTGTAGAAGAGCTGCTCAAAGCAAAACCTGAGCTCTGGAATCATGTGAAGGATCAGGTTCCAGAACTTGATTCCAACATGCCAAAAGCAGGCTCCAAGCAAAGGGTACCAGAGATACCTCTAGACAAAATAGGGGACATGTGTGAGGGTGAAGAAGGTAATACTTATCTTCCCATCACCCACCAAGGTTACACAACCAAAGCAATCATAGATTCAGGTGCTGGTGTTGCTATTGCGACCACCTCCTTGTGGAAGCAATGGGGCAAGCCCACATTAAGACCAACTAGAATGAAGCTTCAAATGGCTGATGGTCATTTTGAAAGACCTCTAGGATTGCTAGAAGGGATCACTCTAACCACTTGTGGTGTAGAATTTGAGCACACATTTGCTATATGTGACTTTGAGAAAAATAATGTCTTTGAGATGATCCTAGGAAGACCCTTCCTACGACAATTGCAAATAGTACAGGATTGGGGAACTAACTCCTTGTACTTACAGCACTTAGGGGTCACCACTAAGGTCAATTTGAAGGATTACACCTTCAGAGATGTACCACCCCTACAGTGGAATTCTATCCACAAAGCGAAAGAAGATTCCATCTCTGTGCATTCTGAAAGTTCACCTGATCCATCATGGCTGCATGAAGATACTCATTTGTGGATGTGCAAGGTCGCAAAGGAAGAGGAAAAACGTTTAAAGGCAAGAGAAGAAGGAACTTCGCTAGGAGATAGACCAGTTAGGGACCCAGCCTACACACCGATGATCTTTCCAGATGAGGAGTTTGAGCCTCATGGCTGGCCAGAAATCTTAGCCACCATGGACATTGCTGTCAATGAGGAACAATGGACACCTCATTGTGATGAGGAGGGTTATGATATCTCAGTGTTCATGTGTCAACCCCTGCTAGAAGAATGTGACCCTAGTGATGTCATAGAAGAAGAAGAGAATGACGATGATTTGGAGTCTATTGTGATGGATAGTTGCTTTAACTCAGAGCAGCACTATCTAGAAGATATAGGAGTGTTCACCCAGAAAGAAGAAGAACCTCTCACAAGTATTAAAACAGTAAGCTCAAAGGATGGAAGTGAGAGTAGTCAAAAGAAAAAGAAAAGAAAAGCAGTGAAACAAGAAAAGGAGGAATCATTGTTTGAAGTACCAGAAAACTTCAAGAAATATGAAGTTGACGACCGCAAAATTCTGGTACGAATGCCTAAGAGAGAGGCCATCATAGGAGAATCATATGATAATAAAGAAAAGACCAAGAAGATTGTAGTGACCATTGAAGAGAACGAAGAGAGATGCACATATATAGGAGATGATCTAAGTGCAAGAGAAGAAATGGAGCTCATAGCTCTATTAAGGGAATATAGGGATGTGTTTGCATGGCACTATAGAGACTTGAAAGGGGTAGATCCAAGAATTTGTTCTCATACTATCCCCATGACTGCTGATGCTAAGCCCACCAAACAGAAGCCCTACACATATAATGATACCTATGCAGCCAAAATCAAAGAAGAAATTGATAGGTTGATTGAGGCTGGATTCATCTATGAGATTGAGCATACCGAATGGGTGTCCCCCATTGTTGTGGTACCCAAGAAGAACGGGAAGTTGCGAGTGTGTATTAACCTTAAAAAAGTTAATGCCGCTACGATTAGAGATAGTTATCCACTTCCAATCACAGAACACCTTTTGGAGCGTGTTGCAGGCAAGGAAGTTTATAGCTTCCTTGATGGATTTTCAGGTTACAATCAAGTAGCCATTGCCCCAGAAGATCAACACAAAACAGCTTTTGCTACAGAGTGGGGAATCTTTGCATTTCGGGTGATGCCATTTGGGCTCACCAATGCACCTGCAACATTCCAAAGGCTCATGTGTCATGTCTTCAAAGAGTTCTTGCGAAAGAGCTTAGAAGTGTATGTGGATGATTTATGTGCTCATTCCCAAGAAAGACGGGTTCACATCCCTGAACTCAGACAAATCTTCAACAAGTGTAGAGAATATCGAGTGTGTCTGAACCCAGAAAAGTGTGTGTTCATGGTGCGTCAAGGTAAAATCCTCGGTCATATTGTTTCTAAGAATGGAATCTCAACGGATGAAGATAAGGTACGAGCCATAGCGGAGCTGCCAAGGCCAAGGAATGTTAAAGAGGTACAAGCCTTTATGGGCCATTGTGGATATTACCGTAGGTTTATCCACATGTACGCGATCATAGCTAGACCCCTTTATGCCTTGTTGTCTAATTTTGAGTGGAACGACGAATGCGAGAATTCTTTCAATGAACTGAAGAAACGTTTGTGCACAGCACCAATACTGACCACTCCTGATTGGAATAAACCATTCCATGTCCATGTGGATGCATCCAATCATGCCATAGGATGTGTGCTGGCACAACCCACAGGTGAAGGGAATTTAGATTTGCCCATAGCATATGCTAGTAGACAACTAAACCCAGCCGAAAGAAATTATACCACAACCGAGCGAGAAGGGTTAGGCATGGTATATGCTGTAAAGAAGTTTAGACACTATTTATTGGCCAACAAGTTCAAGTTCTTCACTGATCATCAAGCTTTGTTATATTTGGTCAATAAACCTTGCAACACTGGACGCTTAGTACGATGGTTCCTCTTACTAATGGAGTATGACTTTGAAGTTGTTGTCAGGAAAGGTAGAACCCACCTTCGGGCAGATCACCTTTCTCGCATTACTTCAGGAGAGTCACCACAAGGAGTGTCTGATGAACTACCTGATGCTTATCTGTTCAATTTGGAAGTTGTTCCTAAATGGGCAAATAAGTTGGTACCAGTCCTAACCTTCGGCCCTGCAAATAAGAATGTGAAAACATCACAAGAAGAAATTGTAAAATCACAAAAATATCACATATTGGCAGGAAGCATGTACAAACAAGATACTGAGGGTGTATTAGCTTGTTGTGTCGAGGATGATGAACATAGTAGTTGGTTGCAGCAAGCTCATGAGGGATTGCTAGGAAATCACTATTCTAAACAACGAACATTGCAGAATTTGAAACGTTTAGGAGTGTATTGGCCTAGCATGGACAAAGAAATACATGAGTGGATCAAGAATTGTCCAATGTGTAGAGAGAAACCACCAGTGGAGCATGCGACCCTTTATCAAGTATCATTAATTCCAGATTGGAGTACTCCATTGGTAGAGTTTATAAGATCGGGAAGATTACCCAAAGAGGCCAGTCTAGCAAGAAGACGAAATATGGAGCAAGAGGCTCAAGGCTATGCCTTAGTAGGAGAAAACCTATACCGAAGAGGTAAAGATGGTTACTTAAGACTGTGCGTTCATGAATCAGACTATTTAAGGGTCTTAGAGACTGCACACAGTGGTGTTGCAGGTGGACATTTTGGCCCTGACCGAGTGATTAAAACCATTCTATTCTCAGGACTTTGGTGGCCCACTCTTCATATGGATGCACATACCTATGTGAAGAAATGTGACACTTGCCAACGTGCACAATATCCAGTGAGAAAAGACGAGATGCCCTTGAGGCCAATGATGGGAGGACGTGCATTTTCGAAGTGGGGCATAGACTTCATAGGTCCTATTAACCCCCCAGCTAGAAACTCCCATGCAGAGTACATCATTGTAGCCACAGATTACCTTACAAAGTGGGTAGAAGTCAAAGCCACAACAAAGAATGATGCTCAGACTACGGCTAAGTTCTTATTCGAGAATGTGTTCACGAGATATGGACTACCAATAGAGCTGGTGAGCGATAGAGGCACACACTTCTTGAATGAAGTCATTGAAAATCTTCTCCAAGAATTCTTGGTGATACATAAGAAATCCGCCCCCTATCATCCACAAGCCAACGGACAAGCCGAGAGTACCAATAAGATCCTCTGTAACGTAATGACAAAATTGGTAAATAATAAACGCTCTGATTGGGACAAACAACTTCATCATGCTGTTTGGGCTTATCGAGTTGCCTACAAAACGGTACTCAACGCCACCCCATTTCAGATGGTCTTCGGACAGAACGCTGTGCTACCATTAGATTTCTTAATCCCTGCCTTAAAAGTAGCACAAGAGTATGAGTGGAATGGGCATGAATTGTCCTCTAGGATCTTTGATCTCGAACGCTTGGGTGAAACGAGGCTACGAGCGGCAGCAGGCATCTACGCTGCAAAGAAGAGGCAAAAGGCATACTTTGATGCACACATCAAGGATAAGGGATTGAAAGAGGGAGATCTAGTGTTGGTATACACACTAAAACAACATGCCCGTAAGTTGGAAAAAAGAGGTTATGGACCCATGATCATTAATAGAATTTCCACTAGTGGTGCAGTTCAGTTGGCCACTCTAGAAGGAGATATCTTGCCAAACTATATTAGTGGCTGTAGAGTCAAGCTATATCAAGAACCTCTTACTGAGGATATGCTAATGAGACTCAACACTGCGAAGAAGCGAAAAGAAGAAGAGTTAAGAGTGAGAGAAGAAGCACAGGAAGAGGCCAGAGAGCGTATTAGGCAAAATAAGTTAAGGCGATTAGGCCTAGATGTCAACTCAAAAGCCCCAAAATATCACATGGATATGTGTCAAAAGTCAGGCATTGCGACTTCTCAGGTCATTGACCGAAGACCCTTTGTGACCATAGAGATAGGACAAGGGAAGGGTGCAAGGACGGTGAAAGCATTGATTGACTCAGGTGCAGCAAGTAGTGCAGTTAAACTTTCCTACTGCCAAGACTTGGGGTTGAACATCAATCCCATAGAAGCTTATCTCATAGGATTGGGAGGTGTGGAAACCCCTTGTTTGGGCGAGGTGGAACTTCCCATCTACCTTCAAGATGTTCCAATGAAAGTCAAAGCGCTAGTATGTCAAGATGAGAACCTTACAGAACCACTTGTCTTGGGTCAAGATTGGATCTATGACCATGCAGTTAACTTAAACCTAAGAAGTCAAATTCTTCAAGTTTGGGTACATGAACAATGCATTACATTAGAATTAGAGAACTGCATGCTCCTAGATCATGGCACCACACACTCTCTTAGTTCTTCCAAGACTAATCATATGAAAGAAGATGTTGTATGTGTCAAAAGCTCTATGATGCAGAAGGAGTCAGTCGTGGAAGACCAGGTTCGAAGGCGGGTGGATCTTTCTTCTTCTCCAAAGACTCAAGTAGCCACAGTAGTGAGCCCACCACACAAGCAAACACCACCGTTCACGACAACTGCTACATCAAATAGAAAGACACCATTCGGTAAAAAAGCGGTTCCGGGCATGAAGCAGATCTGGGTACGCAAAGGAGAGCAACCACCAGCCTTACCCCCACAAATCCCATCCATGCACACTAACCAAGCCAGAAGACGAAGGAAGCAGCTCAGACAAGCTCCGTCACAAGATATCCAACAAGTTTGGGTGCCTAAGAAGTTAGCTGCAGCTCAACAAGGGCAATTACAGATGTGGGTACCTAAGAAGATCCTACACCCACAACAACCTTTGTTCTCCCACATGCAAAAGGTTTCAACGAAGAGGCCAAAAAGAGAAAAGGGTAAGAACCACGTACAGAGACCAAAGGAAGATCAAATCAGCTCTTCAACATTAGTAGGAAGACAAGCAAAAAGGATATGGGCTTGGAAGCCAAAAGTGCAAGTAGCCTCCACCGAACCAAAGCATCAACCACACTGGATACCACAGTTCAGAAAGCATCCAAAGAGAAAGACGCCTGAAGTGACCTCTACAGTGCCAAATGATGTTCTAAAATGGACTCCAATAAGGAGGATTACATCAGTTCGAGACTCAATGGATACCTCCACTAAGGCCGGCATCAACCTCCACAAATAACATCGAAAGCCTCGAACGAGCAACAACCATGTGCTCCTTGCACAACCCTGTCTTTTACACCATTCAGGTCATGCATTTCCAAAGTATGCATTAATATAGGGCCACATTACACGGCCGTGCATAGACACACTTGAGAATCCCATGCACAAGAGCACAGTGACATATGTCGAACATTTCTATTGATACTAACTTTTGTGTTCTTGTTTTGTGATATCCTGTTCCTCTAAAAAAAAAAAAAAAAAAAAAAAAAAAAAAAAAAGAGAAGTGGGAGAGAGCTTGTTCCCAGTGTGTCTCAGCCAGCAGTGAGATTATTGCTGCCTTATCTGGTAGAGGACAAGCATTTGGCATGAACATGGCATCTACAGCTATGATTTTATCTTACCATGAAGAGCCTGAAGGTCCGCAACTTGCGTGATGCTTAACTACTTCATGTACCAGAGCATCCAAGGAGATATCTGCAAAAGGTAGTTCTGGAGGAGAAGACTCCTGCATATGGTGAGCTAAAGAGTATATGTGAAACACAGCTTGGTGTAGTTATCCGATGTTGCTTGCCAAGGAATATAAAGCAATTCAATTCTCAGTATTTCCTGAACCAGTATGGAACAGTAACACTGGTGAATGGTCTATGTCAATCAGCATGGTAATCTCTTAGAAACCGGCACGTGTCCAATATTCCTCTGAGTGTCAATATAGGGAAGTGAACGTGCATGAGCCCAAGCTCAGAAATGCACATTGTTAGTGACAAATGTTGCTTTGAAAAGAGGAGAGGGGATCCACCACTCAAAAGATCTCATCAGTGGACAATCAACATGGACATTCATCAACAAGGTTCCATCCCAAAGGCCGAGTGTACCACACGAAGAGGCAAACATCCATCAACCTTCGCCATGGTAAGTATCTTTACTCTGGAAACACCATAACCATGATAGTTTAGGAAACCTCTTCGTCAGCATACCCTTGAGCACTTAGCTCAAGACCCGCAATTTTTGCACCATACTTCTTCCAATGCATTTTCCAAGTAAGCATGCGTAGGGCTACATTACAAGGCCGTGCACAAGGCACATACTTTTCTCAACCCATGCACGAACACACTTACCCATCACTCAATATGGGTTATGAGTACTTGGCTTGACTACTATGAAGATCAACTTTGGAAGATCTAGAAAACATCAACGGAGACTCACAACGACACAGTCATGCTGGAATACAAGGCAGAAGCACATACCAAGAGACTACAACCTGCAAAGACTCACAGTGATAGATGAAGAACGTCGGACGACTTGTGTTCATACAGAAGGGACACTCCCTCTCAAGGCACTACTTGGAACAATCACTACAACAAGGGTCTGTCAGGGACGACAGACTCGAGAGGGGGGGGAGTGTTGAAGCTCAAGGTCAAGGACAAAGCATGGAAGCACATCAAAGAAGTGGACATAGAAGAAGAGAGAGCAAGTAGGGAGCTCCAAGAAGTGTATGTCAAATTTTCAGAAGAATCCCCTACAAAAATAGTGATTTTCATCACTAGAAACCATTGTAAATACCATTATCTATTTTTAGTAACTCCATTTTGTTCAAGCCGAGGAGTCCTCGAGCTTGAGGAGTATTAGAAGTACCATCGTACCAATTTTCATAATTTTTAGACTTCGTTTGAGCCCTCAAATAAGCCCTGGAACCTAATTTTTAACTAGGCCGGACACTAGGTATGGACAGGGCCAAAACTAGTCAAAAAACTATAAAAAGAGCTAGAGAGCTCATTTTTGGGGTTAGCTTGTGAGAGAATAGAACTTTTGTAAGAGAACTCTTTGCAATCTAAGCTTTCCATTGTTCCTCTCTTTGATCTTACTTTGTGCGCGTGTGTGTGTATGTGTGTGCATGTTTGTGTGCTTTCACTCACGCACTTGTGCTTTCACTTGCTCGTGGTCTTCATACCGGTCCTCACGTCTCCGCGGATTGACAAGTAAAGGAGGTGGTGCTTACGCTTGAGCTACACCCGTCAAAATAATTCTTCATTGCCTTGATCACTTGAGTGGGTCTAAGGGTTCTTGGGTGCTCTCGGGGTCTAGGTAATGGAAAATCATGTTCATCTCTTTGTTGCCTATGTGCTTGATGTCTCTCTCTTTCAGGTCTTTCATTTTCAAATCCTGACCTATTCCTGCCCACGGTGTGTGCAAAACTTACCTCAGGTCTCTCTCTAGTTCTTTCTCTCTGGGCTTCATGAGCATGGGATGATCCTACTCCTTGGAGGCCATGGGAAACATTGGATCTTGGCGGAGGGAAAATCAATTCACTCTTCCAAGTATATGCATGTCTATCATGTTCTGTTACCAAGAAAATTTTCTCTGATGTGTTATCCAGGTAGAACACTTTGCCTGGTGTCTCTGGATCCTTGAACTCGTAGATGATGACTATGCCCAATTGGCTAGGTTGATCTGGCTTGAATCTCCAAAAGGCTTTCTCTGTTTCTCTATTCAAGAATAGTTCTATGCTTTTGTTGTCTTGAGGAATCCAATCCGAAGTGATCACTCTGGTCAAAACTGACTTACCTCTAGGAGTCTGGGGTCCTTGTCCTACATTTCCTTGTTCTAGGTCTCCTATTTCATTCTCATGAATGACATTTCCAAACTCATCGGTCCTATCCAGTAGGTTGGTGACCACACACATGGTTCCTTCCTTATCAATATATGAACCCTCTTCGAACTTGACCACCGGGTGTTCAAGTCCAAAAGGTTGATCTGGATTTTTGAGTTGGACCACTGATCGCCTCAGGCCATCCTCATAGATGTGAGCACCTAATCGGTTGGTCCGAATATATTCCAATTGTTTCTTATAGGGACCTTCTGGTGTTTGTAAATACTCAGTGCCTGAGTTGCCTACAGGTTTTCCCATGCTGAAAGACATTTCTGAGTCACTTGTGTCTGAACTTAGTTTGTAAGGATGACCACTTAGTTGTTGTGCCCAAGACTTAGATGTATGGTTGACACTAGCCTCAAAAGATCTAATGCTTTGTTTATCCTTGCCTAGGTGTCTACCAGATCTCAGGTTCATAAGCTTTGGTCAAGAGTCCAAAATTTCCCTTTAGTATGGTTCAAAATCCTTTGGAGCCCCCTTGGTTCCCTAGTCCCACTTGAGGGTCAACTTCAAATTGTCCTATCTGAAAAACAACACGTTATTCGAAACGAGCTTTCCAACGAGCTATAGAGCTCAAAAAATGGACTTTGGATGAGAAAGTTATGTCAAATCAGGCTCCTGGGGGTCAAAAAAGGCAAACAGGACCTTTTGGACAAAATCGCGATTTTGTGGAATCAAGAGAATCGCGATTTTGTGAACTTCAAGGGAATCGCGATTTTGTCAACCTCAAGAGAATCGCGATTTTGTGAGCTTCAAGAGAATCGCGATCCTGTGAAACCAAGAGAATCGCGATGCTAAGAAATCAGAGAATCGCGATTTTGAGAATTGCGATTGCTAGCACAAAATCGTGTTTCACAAAATCGTGTTTTTTCACAAAATCTTGTTTTCACAAAATCGTGATTCACAAAATCGTGTTTTCACAGAATCGTCTTTTCACAAAATCGTGTTTTAGAGAATCGTGTTTTAGAGAATCATGTTCTAGAGAATCGCGATTTTGTCTCAGAGAATCGTGGTTTTCACAAAGTCGTGTTTTCACAAAATCGTGTTTTTGGCTGAAAATCATGATTTTTGAGAATCGCGATTTTGAGCAGAGAATTGTGTTTTCACAGAATCGTGATTCACAAAATCGTGTTTTCACAGAATCGTCTCTTCACAAAATCGTGTTTTAGAGAATCGTGTTCTAGAGAATCGCGATTTTGTCTCAGAGAATCGTGGTTTTCAAAATTTTGAGAATCGCGACTTTGAGCAGAGAATCGTGTTTTCATAGAATCGTGGTTCAAAGAATCGTGATTCACAAAATCGTGTTTTCAGAGAATCGTCTTTTCACAAAATCGTGTTTTTGCTGAAAATCGTGATTTGTGAGAATCGCGATTTTTGAGCACAACCACAGAATCGTGATTTTTTCAGAATCGTGTTTTCTTGGCTGAAAATCGTGATTTGTGAGAATCGCGATTTTGAGCACAACCACAGAATCGTGATTCTAAGAATGACCACAGAATCGTGTTCTTTTCAAAAGGCTTTTAGGCGGGAAACAGAGAATCACGATTTTCAAAAAAAAAATGAATTTTCACAGAATCGCGATTTTCATCATAGAATCGTGTTTTTTGGCAGGAACTTCGAATTTCTGAGCGCCGAGCAATGGCGAGCTCCGCATGTGTAGAAATTCATGAAAAAACACAGCGCTTGCACTCTCTTGCGCTTCCTAACTCCTCCTCGCACAATAATGCATGAAAGATGGTATGAAAATGATGAAAATGCACTAAAAACAAGAAATTTCTATGAAGAAGAAGATGGAAGAAGATGGAGATGGTGATGATGATGAAGATGAAGAAGAAAAATCAGAAAATGAACAAAAATGACAGTTTTTTTACCTTCCAACGTCGCAAATCTACAATCTTACCATCACAACGCTCGTCCTTGAAGCTCTCTCCCTGGCAACGGCGCCAAAATTTGGTGTAGCTCAAGCATAAGCACCACCTCCTTTACTTGTCAATCCGCGGAGACGTGAGGACCGGTATGAAGACCACAAGCAAGTGAAGGCACAAGTGTGTGAGTGAAAGCACACAAACATGCACACACATACACACACACGCGCACAAAATAAGATCAAAGAGAGGAACAATGGAAAGCTTAGATTGCAAAAGAGTTCTCTTACAAAAGCTCTATTCTCTAACAAGCTAACCTCAAAAATGAGCTCTCTAGCTCTTTTTATAGTTTTTTGAGTAGTTTTGGCCCTGTCTAGACCTAGTGTCCGGCCTAGTTAAGAATTAGGTTCCAGGGCTTATTTGAGCGCTCAAACGAAGTCTAAAAATTATGAAAATTGGTACGATGGTAATTCTAATACTCCTCAAGCTCGAGGACTCCTCGGCTTGAACAAAATGGAGTTATAAAAATAGATAATGGTATTTACAATGGTTTTTAGTGATGAAAATCATTATTTTTGTAGGGGATTCTTCTGAAAATTTGACATACACTTCTTGGAGCTCCCTACTTGCTCTCTCTTCTTCTATGTCCACTTCTTTGATGTGCTTCTATGTTTTATGCTTGACCTTGAGTTCCAACACTTCCTTTTGTGGAGTGATTTCCGCATAGCTTTCCACTTCCTTATACATGAGTGCCAACTCCTTGTTCATCGCATCACTCCTAGGGGATTTCTGACTAGCCCGAACTAAACCATCTTTTGGAAATGAGGAATGTTGCATTGTGCCCAAAATACAGCCTTCACATACATGTTTATTGGGTGCCTCAAGTTTGGGCAAAGAGGACACCATTTCAGATTTTTGCAGGCATAGCAAACTAGTAAAGTTTAGATGAGCAAAGCATGCATGCCAAAGCTTTGCATCTCACATAGCCTGAGAATCATGTACTACACATGCCAAATCATTCACCGATTTTTCATATTCTATGAGCTAATACAGCCCACGACATAAAATGCCAGAAGCAATAAAAACATCGCCATTTCACAGATCATGAACTGTACATCTGTGATCAACAAATTTCACAACCAAGCCAATCTTGGCTAATGCAAAAACTGATAATAGATTCTTCTTGATCCCTGACACAAATAAAGCATCTGAAAAAGTGAAAGAACTACCATCAATAGTAGTCAGAATGATGTAACCAACTTCCATGACAGGATAAGAGGAGTTGTTGGTGCATGTAAGAGTATTCCCTATAGGGGTAGGCTCGAGTGAAGAGAAGAAACTGCATTGCAAGGTAATATGTTTGGTCACCCCACTATCAAAGTACCAAACAATTGAGTCTACTAGAGACATGCACTGCTCATGAGAAGATGGGTCAAAACTGCAAACAGTAGTAAACGCCCATTCTTCTTCTTGCACAAGATTAGCACAGTCTATTTATGGTGTAGAAGCCTCTACAAAACCCATTCCAGCATCTTTCTTCTTTGCCTCTTTAGCAGTCATTTTTGGACAATTCTTTATGATATGATCATTTCCTTTACACTACTTGCAAAATAGTTTCTACTTTTCTGATTTCTTTTCATCTTTGTCTTCCTTCTTTGATTGTGCAGAATTAGCAGATTTCTACTTACTGGTTGAAGAGCTCCATTTTCCTTTGCCCTTTTGACTAGCCAGGAAAGCTTGATCTGCAATACGCATAATGGATATGTTCTTCTTGGATTGATCCTCTTGCAACATAACAAAGACTAACTCCTCAAATGACAAGGCATTTGGATTGCCTTTCATCATCAACCGAAGAGTAGAAGCAAAACTCTGATATGAATCGAGAAGACCATTCAGAACGGTCTGCACAAGTGAGCTATCTGGTATAACCTCATCAGTAGAAATCAAGTGTTCCTTCAAGTCTTTGATCTTTGTTAGAAAACTATCCATAGAATCACCTTCATTCATGTGTCACTCTCCAACTGTTTTCGGAGATAAGCAACACGAGCCTCATTCCTAGCTTGGTACAATGTGGTAAGTGTATCCCAAGCATCCTTAGCTATTCTGCAAGAGCGAACGTGAGGAATAATGGCAGGTTTGATAGACAAAGCTATCAATGCATGTGCTTGGGCATCTCTGCCATCCCAAAAAATTTGCTCTGCAATAGGTGCAACAGAAACCATAGCACGAACAGGAATATGCAGAATATCATCATCTTCGACACCTTCTACATGAGCTTTAGTACCTGCTGTTGTAACAGTTGCAAGTGTGATAGGACGTTTTTCAACACCCTACACAATATTCCACAGTCCTTTTGCAACCAATACATGTCACATCATATAAGCCCACAACAGGTAGTTGGTACCATCCAACTTATCCTCAACAGCCAATATACGAAATAAGTCACTGCTTTCAGCCATGCTCGGTGACTAAAATACCTTGATGCAAAAAATTCATTGTATCTCAAAAAGTTGAACAGAACTATCGAGAGGAGTTGGTGGCACAAGACTGACCAACACCCAAATCAGCCATAAGGCTTCTGCACCACACACACTCAATAGTTGCTGTGAAAGCTGCCCTATACTCAGCCTCACAACTAGAAGTGGCCACAGTAGGGTGCTTCTTGCTCAACCAAGATATACATGAGCTACCAAGCATGAAGCAAAGGCCACTAGTGGACACATGAGTGTCATAGAAACCAGCCAGGCTGAGTCAAAAAAAGCATGAAAATCTCAGGATAGTGATCCCCCTTGGGATAAAAGAACCCAAATAGTCGAGTACCACTCAAGTAGCGAAAGATGTGCTTAACCGCCTAGCAATGCTTGACACCAGGGCAATGCATAAACCTACTCATCTATGAGATAGAAAATTGAATATCTGGACGAGTAATGCATAAGTAAATCAGGCATCCAACAGCCTCTTGATAGAGGACAACATCAAATGCATCTCCACCATCATGAAGACTCAATCGTAAACTTGTCTCCATAGAAGTGGCAATATGCTTACAGTCTTCAAGGCCAAAACCCTGCAATAATGTGTCAATATATTTTGTTTGACACAAAACCATTCCACCATCAACTTGCATAAATTGAATGCCCAAATAGTGATGCAAATGCCCCAAATTAGACATCTCAAATGAGGCATACAAATCAGCCTTAAAATCATCAATATGCTTCTCAATAGGACCATTGAGCAGCATGTTGTCAACATAAACAACAATGATCAGAAGCACATCATTAGCACGCTTAACATATAAAGTGCTTTCAGTTGGACTGTTCTCAAAACCATGTGCAATCAGATAGGCATGTATCTTCTCATACCAAGCATTTGGTGCTTGCTTTAAACCATATAATGCCTTCTTTAACCTGCACAGCTGGTTTTCATGCCCTTTCTACACAAAGCCACAGGGATGAAAAACATACACTTCTTCATGCAAGTCACCATTCAAAAATGGAGTTTTAATGTCCAACTGATGTACATTCCAGGCAAGTCACATAAAGACAAAGTACCGTTCTTCATTATAACATCATATTCAGATTGCATAGCAGCCATCCAATTTTTTTAATTTTATGCATCATCAAATGAAACATGCTCATTCTCATCAGAGGAAGCTCATTCTCATCAAAGGGACTAGATGCAACCATAGCACAGCAATCTGATGCAAAAGAGGCACTATGAGAGCCTGATTGAGTACCATATGAGAGAGGTGCATCTAATTTGCTATCACCCAAAGTCTGCACCAACCATTTTGGTATAGTTCTTGCCTCCTCAATGTCAGCTCTCCTATCAACAAGTGCATCATGTAAATCTGCATCAGAAATGGGATGATCTGCATCATCACATGAAACCTGCAAAGGTTGAGAAGTTGCCTCATTAGGACTAGCACTAGATTTTCCACCTGTAAAAAGAGGCAGCAAAGTATCATATAGTTTTTTGGAGCTAATAGTTGTCTCCTTAGTACATGAAAGCAATGGCTGAATAACATCTTCCACAAAAAAAACATCATGGATAACTAGGATGCGTTTAGTCTGTGGATGATATAGACAGTAGCCTTTACTTTCACAACTGTACCCAACAAAAATACATTTTACTGCTTTATCATCCAATTTTCTGCGATGTTGTTCATGCACTAATGCTATGCTACACACATGACAACCTCAAGCCAGAAACTATGTGGTAAAGCGTGACTCTTGACCATACACCTCGCCATCTCCATGAGTGACCTCTTCTTTCGTTCAACAAATCCATTCTCTTGAGGTGTATAGGACATTGTACACTAGTGTTTTATCCCACGTTCAACCAGAAATGCATTAAAATCAGAAGACATATATTCCCCCCCTCGATCAGAACGGAGGGTGCCCATTTTACATGCTGAAAGATTTTCAGCCAAAACCAAAAATTGTTTGAAGCACATGAACACTTCAGACTTTGCCTTCAAGGGATATACCCATGCATGCTTGGAAAAATCATTGATGAAAGTCACGAAGTAAAGATAATTTCCAAAAGAAGATGTCTGCATAGGACCACAGACATCATTGTACAAGCTGCAATTTTTAGTAGCCTGAATTGAACCATCTTTTGGAAATGCGGAACTCTACATTTTGCCCAAAATAGAGCCTTCACATACATGTTTACCGGGTGCCTCAAGTTTGGGCAAAGAGGACACCATTTTAGATTTTTGCAAGCGTAGCAAACTAGTAAAGTTCAGATGACCAAAGCATGCATGCCAAAGCTTTGCATCTCCCATAGCCTGAGAATCATGTACTGCACGTGCCAAATCATTCACTGATTTTTCATAGTCTATGAGCTTATACAACCCACAACATAAAATGCCACAAGCAATAATATCATCATTTGATAGATCATGAACAGTACATCTGTCATCAACAAATTTCACAACCAAGCCAATCTTGGCTAATGCAGAAATTGATAACAGATTCTTCTTGATCCCTGGAATAAATAAAGCCTCTGACAAAGTGAAAGAACTACCATCAGTAGTAGTCAGAATGATCTTACCAACTCCCATGACAGGATAAGACGAGTTCTTGGCGCATGTAATAGTATTCCTTGTAGGGGCAAGCTCGAGTGAAGAGAAGAAACTACGCTACGAGGTAGTATGTTTGGTTGCCCCATTGTCAAAGTACCAAACATCTGAGTCTACTAGAGACATGCAGTGCTCATGAGAAGATCGGCCAAAGCTTCAAACAGTAGTAAACGCCCATTCTTCTTCCTGCACAAGATTAGCAGACTCTGTTTTTCATGTAGAGGCCTCTGCAACAACCATTCGAGTCTCTTTCTTCTTTGACTTTTTAGTGTTTCGGACAGGTTTTTATGATATGATCATTTCATTTACAGTACTTGCAAAACAATTTCTACTTTTTTTATTTCTTTTCATCTTTGTCTTCCCTCTTTGATTGTGTGAAATTAGTAGATTTCTGCTTACTACTTGAAGAGCTCCATTTTCCTTTGCCCTTCTGACTAGCCAGGAAAGCTTGATCTGCAACACGCATAATGGACATGTTCTGCCTGGACTAATCCTCTTGCAATAGAACAAAGACTAACTCCTCAAATGAAAAGGCATTTGGATTGCCTTTCATCATCAATCGAAGAGTAGAAGCAAAACTCTAATATGAATCAGGAAGACCATTCAGAACGGTCTACACAAGTGAGCTATCTGGTATAACCTCATCAGCAAAAATCAATTGTTCCTTCAAGTCTTTGATCTTTGTTAGAAAAATGTCCATAGACTCACCTTCATTCATGTGCTCACTCTCCAACTGATTTCGGAGGTAATCAACACAAGCCTCATTCCTAGCTTGGTACAATGTGGTAAGTGTATCCCAAGCATCCTTAGCTTTTCTGCAAGAGCGAATGTGAGGAATAATGGCACGTTTGACAGAGAAAGCTATCAATGCATGTGCTTGGGCATCTCTGCCATCCCAACAAATTTTCTCTCTAGTAGGTGCAGTAGAAACTGCAGCACGAACTGTAATATGTAAAATATCATCATCTTCGACACCTTCTGCATCAGCTTCAGTACCTGCTGTTGTAACAATTGCAGGTGTGATAGGATGTTTTTCAGACACCTGCACAATGTTCCATAATCCTTTTGCAACCAATACATGTCACATCATATAAGCCCACAATCCAACTCATCCTCAACAGCCAACATATGAAATACATCACTGCTTTTAGTCATTGTCGGTGACTAAAATACCTAGATGCAGAAAATTGATTGTATCTCAAAAAGTTGAATGGAACTACCCAAAGGATTTCTGTTAAACTTGTAGCAGACTTCGAGACGCTTATATTGGCGAACCGAAACAAGTATATACCTTTGGCTCAAAAAGATGAAATAGCCTGCACAAGCGCTACGATAGTGCGTTCAGAGGCCAAAACGAGCTCAGATCGCAATTTTGACACCACAGTGAAGCAGTTTTGATCTCTGAAACACCCTGAGTATGCTCACCAAATTTTGTGCGAATCTAAGGCTATAATCGAAGAGGTATCGATGACACCCTAGATGAAGCAACGACCTACTCTGATACCAATGGTTGGAGTTAGACGTCTACGGAAGCACGTGAAAAACACAAGGAAGAAGAAGAAGCTTGGAGCACAACACACAATACTGAATGTATTACTAGAGAATGTACATAGATAAGTAGCCCATTAGGGCAGTGATGTTTGTGAACACTCTAGGCCTATCGGGGCACATTTTTTCCCTCTAGTAATACATTCAGTATTGTGTGTTGTGATCCAAGCTTCTTCTTCTTCCTTGTGTTGTTCGTGTGCTTTCATAGATATCTAACCTGAACAAATTAGATAATTTGGATGCCTTGCTTATGACATAGGACATTGTGCCCACTGTGGTGAAACCAATGGAATCACCAAAGGTGTTGGGACCCCCTAGGAAATCCCCAAGAATGCCCAAACAAAAATGAAATCTACAATTACTTTGATTTCCAAAGCACTTTGGTTTACTTACTATACTGTCAGAGCACATCACGACATTGAATGTAGTCATTAGTGTACTAACACAAAACACTTCCACATTCACAAACATCTTAGCATGGACATTTCATAAATTTTAACCATTAAAGCTTCAACATGTCAGAGAATTGTAACATGATTCGTCACTTATAATAACTTTTAAACTAAAACAACATACAAAAGCATATAAGAAGCACATAATTGAGGGCGCAAAATGTATCTTTCATTGATCATCCAAGTTCTATGTACATTAGGTATGAGGCATCGACATCCTCCTTGCTATGGTTTCATGTTGCCCTCAAAATCATCTATGCCTTTTCATATATTGTCTATTGATTTACTCAAAACCCTTCATACTTATTGCTCATAGAAATTCCCTCTTAAAAAATTATATACTCCTAGGTTCACATACTCCTACACAATAGTTTAACATTAAAAATATCTGAAAAATAAAAAAATTGTTGATTATCCACTAATCTAAGAAATAGGGTTCATAATGCTCAATGGCCATCAAGCAACCAAGCTTACCAAGGAACTCCCCAAAGATTGGAACCACTTTTGGAAGAGTGCCACCACTAAATAGAACTTGTGGATGGCATCATCCCACTCAAGCATCCGCTTTTGGAAGAGTGCCACCACCACTTATAAATATGAAAAAATCTAAATATTGCAATTATGATTATAAGTATACAAAAATAGTTAAGATGTTTATCAAGATAGAGATCGAGGCATATTACTCTAACATGTGGCATATCGCCATTAGACCATCTTTTTTATCATCTAGGGCTCTGCCAATGCAATGACATGTTACTAATTTGATGGGACTTTATTTGTGATTGTCCTCATCCTCTAAACTATTAGCTGAATGCTAAAGCAAAGTACGGATTTTATTCTAACTATGGTAAAGAACATCTCTTCAAAGATTGCATTAAGAACTCAACCAATAGTAGAAAAATCACTTTCAATATCATCAAGATCATAGGACCATGACACAGAGTATATGGTACATTTGTACTATTTCCTGTTGATATATTTAGGTAGTGATGTGTGTAAACACTCTAGGACCGCCGAGGCACTTTTTTCCCTCTTTAGGAGGTTTTTTCCCCCAGCTTGTATATACACCTATTATATACATAGTGATGTTTGTGGTCCTATGCAGACATCTTCTTTTGGAAATTATCTTTACTTGGTGACTTTCATCGATGATTTTTCCAGGCATGCATGGCTATATCCATTGAAGGCAAAGTCCGAAGTGTTGATGTGCGTCAAATAGTTTCTGGTTTTGGCTGAAAATCTGTCAGCATGTAAAATGGACACCCTCCGTTCTGATCGAGGGGGGTAATATATGTCTTTTGATTTTAATGCATTTCTAGCTGAACGTGGGATAAAATAGGAGTGTACGGTGCATATACACCTCAACAGAATGGAATTGCTAAATGAAAGAACAAGTCACTCATGGAGATGGCAAGGTGTATGGTCAAGAGTCAGGCTTTACCACATAGTTTTTGGCTTGAGGCTATCATGTGTGCAACGCAATCTATCACTCCATATGAGGTTTGCATGATTGCAAGCCATCTGTTGCTCATCTGCATGTTTTTGGTTGTTTGGCATATGCATTAGTGCCTGAACAACATCGTAAAAAATTGGATGATAAAGCAATAAAATGTATTTTTGTTGAGTGCAGCTCTAAAAGTAAAGGCTATCATCTATATCATTCACACAATAAACACATTCTGGTTAGCCGTGATGTTGTTTTTGTGGAAGATGCTATTCAACCATTGATTTCATGTACTAAGGAGACATCTATTAGCTCCAAAGACGTGTATGATACTTTGTTGTCTCTTTTTACAGGTGGACAGTCTAGTCCTGGTCCTAATGAGGCAACTTCTTAGCCTTTTCAAGTTTCATGAGATGATGTAGATAATTCCATTTCTGATGCAGATTTACATGATGCACTTGTTGGAGAGAGCTGACATTGAGGAGGCAAAAACTATGCCAAAATGTTGGTGCAGACTTTGCGTGACAACAAATTAGATGCACCTCTATCATATCATACTCGATCAGGCTCTCATAGTTCCTCTTTTGCATCAGATCACTATGCTATGGCTGCATCTAGTCTATGTGATGAGAATGAGCCTGTTTCATTTGACAAAGCACAAAATTCAGAAAATTGGATGGCTGCCATGCAATCTGAATATGATGCTATAATGAAGAACAGTACTTGGTCTTTATGTGACTTGCCTCCTAGCAAGAGGGCCATTGGAACTAAGTGGGTATTCAAGCTGAGGCATAAGCCTGATGGAATAGTTGACATGTATAAGGCTAGGCTTGTTGCAAAGGGTTATGCACAGGAAAGAGGCATTGATTTTGATTAGACCTTTGCACCTACATGCCATATGACTACTGTTCGGAGCATCTGTGCACTTGCAGCCCATCATGGTTGGAATGTACATCAGTTGGACATTAAAATTGCATTTCTGAATGGTGAGTTGCATGAAGAAGTGTATGTTTTTCAACCCTGTGGCTTTGTGCAAAAAGGGCATGAAAACCAGGTGTGCAGGTTAAAGAAGGCATTATATGGTTTAAAGCAAGGACCATGTGCATGGTATGAGAAGATACATGCCTATCTGATTGCACATGGTTTTGAGAACAGTCCAACTAAAAGCACCTTATATGTTAATCTTGCTAATGATGTGCTTCTGATCATTGTTATCTATGTTGATGACATGCTACTCATTGTTCCTATTGAGAAGCATATTGCTGATTTTAAGGCTGATTTGCATGCCTCATTTGAGATGTTTGATTTGGGGCGTTTGCATCACTATTTGGGCATTCAGTTTATGCAAGTTGATGGTGGAATGGCTTTGTGTCAAATGAAATATATTGACACATTATTATAGCGTTTTGGCCTTGAAAATTGTAAGCCTATTGCCACTCCTATGGAGACAGGTTTACGATTGAGTCTTCAGGATGCTGGAGATGCATTTGATGCTGTCCTCTATGAGCAAGCTGTTGGATGCCTGATTTACTTATGCATTACTTGACCAGATATTCAGTTTGCTGTCTCACAGATGAGCAGGTTTATGCATTGCCCAGGTTTCAAGCATTGGCAGGATGTTAAGTGCATCTTTCGCTACTTGAGTGATACTTGGCTACTTGGGTTGTTTCATCCCAAGGGGGGATCACTACCGCAAGATTTGCATGCTTTTTCTGACTCAGACTGGGCTAGTTGCTATGACACTCATGTGTCGACTAGTGGCTTTTGCTTCATGCTTGGTAGCTCCTGTATATCTTGGTTGAGCATGAAGTAGCCTATTGTGGCCACTTCTAGTTGTGAGGCTGAGTATAGGGTAATTTCACAATGACTGTTGAGTGTGTGTGGCTCAGTTGCCTTATGGCTGATTTGGGTGTTGGTCAGTCTTTTGCCACCACCATCTTCACTCACAGCCAGAGCACATTGGTAGTTGCGGGGAACCCTGTGCTCCATGCTTGCACTAAGCACACTGAGGTGCATTATAATTATGTCAGGGAGAGGTTCTCTGCTGGGGACATCAGCTTGGCATATGTGCCCATGTAGAAGAACATTGCAGACCTTTTCACAAAGCCTCTGCCTAGGGAGAAGTTTGAAGCTTTCCGCAAAGCTTTGAGCTTACTTCCTTTTGTGGAGTGATTTCCACATAGCTTGACACTTACTTATACATGAGTGCCAGCTACTTGTTCATCGCATCACTCCCAGGTGGGATTTGTTGATATATTTAGGTAGTGATGTGTGTTAACACTCTAGGACTGCCATAGCACTTTTTTCCCTCTTTAGGAGGTTTTTTTCCCCTGGCTTGTATATACGCCTATTGCCCTAATGGGCTACTCACTACTAGAAATAGGGGGGCATAGCGATGCCCTCGAATTGAAAAAAAAAACGGGAACCATCAATTATGCGATGCTACCGTCGCATAAGTGACGGCCCTATTTTTTTTTTAAGGGCTCTCATTGCATAAATGATGTTAGTGTCGCTTATGCGATGCTAAAACTATGCATCGCAAATAGCGATGCTATTTGTGACGTTGGTAAACTGGTTGCGATGCCTTAGTGTCGCATAAGCGACATCCTATGTTCGAGAGCGAGAGAGAGAGAGTGAGAGAGAGATGTGTTTATGTATGTATGTATGTATGTATATGAGAGAGAGCGAGAGAGAAAAGAGTGAGAGAGAGAGAGAGAGATGTGTTTATGTATGTATGTATATGAGAGAGAGCGAGAGAGAAAAGAGTGAGACTAGAGGTACAAATACACGCATACACACATATACATCATACATGCACATTTACACACATACATGCACATTTATACATACAAACACATACATGCACATTTTTACACACACATACACATGCATGCAGTTACATACATATAATGAATACACATAGACACATACACTTACATAATCATATGTACACACACATAGACTCATATAATCATATTTACATGCATATATACATATACACATGCATATACACACACACAACACATGCATACGCACATATAGATACACATACATACACACATGCATATGCACATATAGAAACACATACATAAACACATGCATACTTATATATATATATATATATATATATATATATATATATATATATATATA
The DNA here is from genome assembly GCA_020310875.1 of Ceratopteris richardii. NCBI lineage: Eukaryota > Viridiplantae > Streptophyta > Polypodiopsida > Polypodiales > Pteridaceae > Ceratopteris > Ceratopteris richardii. The sequence continues at coordinate 50,949,086 of CM035425.1, forward strand.
TATATATATATATATATATATATATATATATATATATATATATATATATATATATATATATATATATATATATATATATATGTGTGTGTGTGTGTGTGTGTGTGTGTGTGTGTGTGTGTGTATGTATATATATATACTTATATATCTATAAATAAATAAATAAATAAATAAATAAATCCTATTTCAAAAATCCTAATTCGAAAACACTAATCTTGATATTAGGGTTTTAAAACCCCTAATTTAGAAACTCTAATTCAGCCTTTTAGCCATATGATTGAAGTATATGTACACATTGCATCTATTCCTCCGACGTCCTACTAGAGAGATGTCTCTCCTCCCAACCTTATGCCTCTATATATAGCTACTCGAATCAATGAGGATCATAATATATATAAAGATATATACACATCATGTAGATACACATACATAAATATAAAATGGAGTAGATGCATTATGCATCACACATACATGCCTAAATGCACACATAAATATATATACATGCATACATATTTACATGTACACATTTACACATAGACACATTTACATATATACATGTACACATCACATATACATGCCTACATGCACAAATGTATACTTATACATGCATACACAATTATAAACACTTGCATATATTACATGAATACATGAATATTTTACACAAATGCATATGCATATATACACATATGCATACTAACACATGTATACATATATCACACATATGCACATACATACATATACATGAAATACATATATATGCATACTAACACATGTATACATATAATACACATGAATACACACACATATGCATACATACATGATAAAAATTTGCTCCTCGAAGATAAAGCTATATATAAAATAATTATGCATACCCCCGAGCTTCATGTTCTAACTTAAAATAACATGATTTCATCTCTCTAGTAGGATTCATCGTTATTCAAGTTGAATAAAGAATCTATTATCTGATATCCATTCAAAAGCTTCAAGTTATTGATTGATAACTAGAGTAGAATTTACTATCTAATCTGCTCATATGTTTTCATTATTGCCATCATTTTGGTAAGACATCAATATAGTCTCATCTTCATTATCCTTATTGATCTCATTTATTTCTTCTCATTATCACAATAATGATTCTAATTTTTCTTTCAGATGTTGATGTATCAGTATCGGATGGTGAATCATCAAGAGGACTTTCTTTGATCTCTCTAACAATAAACTATTCAAACAATGACCTACCTCTAGGTTGAGCATGAATGACTTGCCACCAAGGGTGAGCATCTAGGTTTTTATAAAAAAATGCTTGTTCAATATGCCTAGGAAGAATATATGGTTCTTTAGTAGATCGCATTACCTTGGAAGAATCAATTGCCCAAAACCCAGATAATTCCTTTCTTAATGTGGAATTACTACCTTTATACTCAGCTCGAAACTAGTCAACCTTCAAAATGACCTATCAAAATATATAAAAACAAAAACCCATTATTAAGTGCTTAAAAAAATAACTAACTCTATCATAAAAAATATAAATTTTTTTCTACCTGTTTGAATGTACGAAATGAAATTTCATAGATACCAACAATAGTTCCCACGTAACCAAGTTCGCCATCTAGAAGGTTTGTGTCTTTTGAGCTAGCACATGATAGTTGCTTGAAACAAGCAACAATACTAGAATCCTCTGTTTTACGTAAAGAATCAATGGCTTTGATTCTAATATGTTGTCCAAAATCCCACATATTAGTGAACATTCAAGCGTGTAAAAGAAATTAAATTATTAAATAGAAACTAATATATATATATGAAAAAACAAAATATTATTAAAATAAAATTACCTTTCCTTCACAACCTATCCGAGGACACATGTGAAGTTGTTGCATGGGTAGGAGATGGTGGAGTGCCCTCTGATTGATCAGAATCTGATTATAATAAGAAACCAAAAAATATATAAGCTATGTATCCATTAAATATATTTAAAATTAAATGTTTGATATACTTACAGTATATAATCCTTGCACGATGAGAAGACGGTTGTGGAGTTCCATCTAATTTATCAGAATCTACAAATAATGGTATTTGATCTTAATAATCTGATTATTTACATACATAAACATTGGCATATACATATTTACACATATTCACATATACACATTTACACATACACACATATACACAAATACACATTATTGTGGGATAAATGCATGTATTTTTTATGAATGAGTGTATATGCATGCATGTGTGTGTACGTATATATCTGGATATGTGTGTGTTTATGTTATATGTATGTATATGTGTATATGTATGCATATATCTATGTGTATATGTTTTCATGTATATGTGTATGTGGGTATGTGTATGTGTATGTGTTGTATATATGTGTATGTATTCTGATTTTTTTCTCTCTTTGAGAGTAAATTAACAGGAGATATTGTATGGTGGAAAAAAATAAGAGGCGAGTTAACATACCACCTGAGACGTGGTGGTTTTTTTGTAGACAACTACGTCTTCAGGAGTCATTTCCTCAGTAGAAGGTATACAAATTAAAAGTTTATATTTATAATTCTCATATATTTTAGTAATTTTTTACATTTAATTTATGTATTTCTTTTTTCTTAAATAAACAGACTGCTGCAAAGAAGAGAGTTGAGTCGGGCCACACATCACACCTAGGCTAAATGGGCCATCATGGTTTTGTAGCTACATTTGTAAGTATATGTGTTATATTTTTTATTTTAGTTAAAATGCAAGAAACTAATCTTTTTTATTTGTTTCAATGCAGCGAAAGGATTATGGCCTATATCCTACGAAACATAAGATCAAGTATGCTACACATTTTGGATATCGGTGTTTGAGCGAGTATATGCGAGATCCTCCGGATGCCTTTGTGAGTATTACTAAACTTTATATAATTATTTTATTTTTATGGATGTTTAAATTGTTTTAGTTATTTATGTTTGTTATATGTAATACAAGAGTACTATGGAGAGGCAGATATGGATGAGGTGGAGAGACAGACCCAGGAGGGACGATCTCGATCGTCACATGGTGATCATGATGATGTGGATGAGGATGATCAGGATGATCATGATGGTGATGATGATGATGATGATTAGGATTCTTGATTATGACATTGGATTATATGTATGCATATATATATATATATATATATATATATATATATATATATATATATATATATATATATATATATATATATATATATATATATATATATATATATATATATGTGTGTGTGTGTGTGTGTGTGTGTGTGTGTGTGTGTGTGTACATTGGATTATATGTATGTACATTGATATATATATATATATATATATATATATATATATATATATATATATATATATATATATATATATATATATATATATATATATATATATATATATTAGATTCTATATATTCTTCATTTCAGTTATGTTTTGAATTGTGTGTATGGTATTAAGTAATGAAAAGTTTTGTTCTATTGATTGTTATTATTGTTTATATTAAGCATGTGTTTTAGTACTTTAATTATATAATTCATTCATATGTGTGCACATATGTGCATGTATATGTGTGTAATATGTATGTGTTCATATGTGCATTTATATGTGTGTGTATATGAATGTATGTACATATGTATATGTATATATGCATGTATGTGCATGTGCATGTGTAAGTGTATATGTGTATGTATGTGTATGTGCATGTGCATGTGTATGTGTGTGTATATGTATGTATGTGCATGTGCATGTGTAAGTGTATATGTGTGTATATGAGTATGTTCATGTGCATGTGTGAAGTGTGTGTGTATATGTATGTGCATGTATACGTGTAAGTGTATGTGTATATGTGTGTATGTGCATGTATATGTGTATATGTATGTATGTGCATGTGTGTGTGCATGTGTGTGTGCATGTGTGTGTGCATGTGTATATGTGTGTGTCATATGTGCATATATATGTGTATGTGTGTGTATATATACATATGTGCATATGTATGTGTATGTGTATAAACATATACAAATGTATGTAGATGCATGTGTATATGTATGAAACATGCATGTGTGTGTGGATGCATTTCCATTTGCATCCATGTGCATGCATGTGAATGTGCATGCATGTGGATGTGCATATACATGTATTTAAGTATATGTTAGTGTGTGTATGTGTATATATATGCAATAATGCATGCATGCAAGTCTTTTTATGTGGTTGTAGAAATTTTTGTGCATATGCATGTGTATGTGTGTGTATGTGTAAGTGTATGTGCACATGTATGTGTGTGTATGTGCATGTGTATATGTGTATAGGTGCGAACGTGCATCTTCATCATGTATAAGTGTATATGTGCATATCAATAAGTGTGAGTATGCTAACTAATGAAAATAACACAATTCCAATGATATACAAAGAATGGAAATTGTACTTACAATAGTTAGCCATACTTTTTGCTTGGTTAGCTTCTTGAATAACCTGCAATAAAGAGAGAGAGACAGAGAGAGAGAGAGAGAGAATTCAAAGAGAGAAAGACATAGAAAGAGAGAAACAGAGACAGAGAGAGACAATAAGATAGAGATTAGGCAAAAGAACAATTCTGCATATACTTGTTTCAGCTCGTAAGCACAGCACAATTCTGAACGTTGGAGAGCTCTTCGATCAAATGCGTGAACATGCCGATCGAAGAGCCTCCAATGTTTTAATTTTTTTCATCAACAGACCGTCATGTAAGCGATGGCAAGGCATTGTAAAAACCACTAGAATTGGCATCGCATAAGTGACACTTTTTTAAACCTTCATGTTAGTGATGCTCTATGTGAGCGTCGCACATCTTGTCGCACCACACGTCGAAAAAAACATCGTTTGGCTCGTCGTTTAATTGATAGTCCGCGCTCGATGCTTCTTGCAATGATTTTTGCAATTTTATAGCGACGAAAGTGTGTCACCTTAACCGTCGCTATGCGCCGGTATTCCTTGTAGTGCCTTATTTTTGTACATTCTCTAGTAATACATTTAGTATCATGTGTTGTGTTCCAAGCTTCTTCTTCTTCCTTGTGTTGTTTGCGTGCTTCCACAAACGTCTAACTCCAACATTTTCATGCAATAATAAGAGCCCAAATGAAACAAACAAAAAATGCAGAAGCAATTCCATCAAATGAGAACGAGGAAGAATCAATTCCCTTGGTAATAGAGAACACGATGGAAAGGAATGAGGCTGCAATGAAAAAGAGAGAACATAAGTGGAAAGCAAGGAAGGAAAAGATCAAATGAAGGTTGGAAAGAAAAATCAATGAATTCAATGAGAATTTATAGCAAGAAAAGAAAATAAATGATACGCATAGTCTATCTCTTTGAAATCAAGAGAAAAAAGTTACACAAATGAGATCGAAGCAAAGAGAGTTGAGGAATAAGAAATAAGTAGGATCAGTTCTAGCATATCCTATGCTTGAAGACCTAAAAATATCTTAAAAGCATCCCATATGAGATTAGCCTAAGGACATGTTGGTGCATTTTACCCAAGCCTACATGCTTGATATATTTGATATCATCCTCATTTGTAAGTCACATGAGTAGTCATGTGAACACCTCTTGTAAAAGAGTTCATTTTTATCTCTTGTAATTGAAAAAAGAAAAAGGAAAATGATGGCTTACCTCATGCATGATGTAAAAGCAATTTCGTGGCTCTAACTACCAAAACCCACGATTTTTTGAGCTGAGGGAATATCTCCTAACTTTGGGGATCACTTTTAGGTGGAGCCATTCGAATTCGAATTCAAAACTCCCTCCAAGAATAGTTATAAAAGGAGCAAGAAGGAAGAGGCGATTAGCAAGCCTTGTACGTGACCACTTCATGTCATTTTGTAGAGATTGAAGAGCTTACTCCATAGCTCTATCATTCTACTCCCAAGATTCATTGCCAATGTGGTTGTAATCATATATGAATTTATACATTTATCATCATTCACTTCTCTGTTTTGTTCTCTGCTATACTCCCTCAGAGCAGTACCTTCAGAAGGTCATATCTCGAGTTCTACTGAACCTTTTTCAATGATTTAACTTGCGTTGGAAAGCTCGTACTGTCTAATTTCTACCTAAAACTTTTCATGTTCATTGGATTAATAGTGTTGAAGATATCTGCAATTTACTGCTCACTGGTCTATCTCTGCAGAGCCCCGAGAATGGTGGGCATGTTCCAGAAATTGATGAAACTTGTTCTCAGTGCTCAGTCCATCATTTGAAGTGTTTTAACTTGGATTGGGAAGCTTTCTAAGTCTATTTTCTATTACCAAAAGGAATTTTTCTAATTCCTACCAGGTTGAGAGCACTGTTCATTTTTTCCAGCAGGTGTATGTCCAGAAATAGCAAGTTTTGGGAGCTAGTCATTTCGCAACTAGTCTGTCTTGACTTAAACTTTTGGGATAAATGTTCTAAAGTACTTGGCTGATATTTTGGTGGATTTAGGAAGCTCAAAGGGTCTACTAATCAACTCTGAAGTCTCAGTTGGCTGGTGTGAAGCTGGTTGTAGCAGCACCTACTCATCTTTGGATTGCATCCACCATCTCTCTTCACAGTGGTATCAGAGCATAGTCAAGCAACATGGGAGATGGATTTCCATCAACAATTGACAAATTGGATCGAAACAACTACCCGGCATGGTCTCTAAGGATGGAGGCTTACCTTCAAGGGAGGAATCTATATGGATTCATATCCGGAGATGAAGCAATGCCAACCATGAGGAACAAAGGGCAACCATCACATGAAGAAGTGGAAGGACTTTCGAATTGGTGTTTGAAGGATGCACTCGCAAGGTCCTATATTCTAAACTCAATCTCTGATTTTCTTTTACCTCATTTCAAGGGATGCAAGACATCAAGAGAAACCTGGAATGCACTTGCTTCTTTCTTCTCTTGCAACACTCGAGCAAGGAAGAACCAATTGTGGATGGAGTTCACAACAATGAAGAAAAGCCCAAAGCAAAATGTGACTGATTATGTCACAAAGATGAAGGAGATTTCCGACCAACTTGGAAGCATTGGAGAGGTAATTGAAGAGGAGCAAATCATAAGACAAATCATGAATGGAATCAAAGCAGACGACAAGTGGGAGTCATTCACAACATCCATGGATTTATACATGGATATGCATGTACCCGACCTCAGCACACTCATGGGCCAAGTCTTCACTCATGAAGCAAAGATTAGCAAAGGTGGTGAGTCCTCAAGAGGTAATCAAACTTCTGCCTTATATTCTGATAAAGCTAAGGTCAAGGACAAGTCAAAGAATAGGAAGAATGAAGATGAAGGTAGCTCTTTCCAAGCAAACTTTGCAGGTAGAGGAAGAGCTAGAGGAAGAGGCAGAGGTGGAAAGCAAGGCAGGGGGAGATTCCAATCATCTCAACCTTGCAACATATGTGGCTTATCTAACCATACTACTGAAGAATGTTTCAGGAACCCGAGGAACTCAAGAGGAAGAGGATTCAATAGAGGTGGCTATGGATCAAATAGAGGTAGATACAATGGAGGCTACAACAACAACAACTACTACAACAACGATTACAACAACAACAACAACTATCAAAGTGGCCATAGAGGAAGAAGAGATTACAATAACTATGCAGAGGACCAAAGTCAAGAAGATTCATTATTGATTATGAATCTATCAGCAAAGAAGGGTAAGGATGATGATCACATATTTTACATTGATTCGGGATGCTCGAACCATGTAGCAGGAAATGTGGCTTTACTTTCTGATTTGGAAGATCCTCATAACAAGCATGAAGTGCAGACAGGAGATGACACAAAGCACTCAGTGGAGAAGATAGGTAATGTGAAGACATCAGATGGGAATATGAACCTCTTAAGCAAAGTCTTGTATGTCCCTACAATTACCAAAAATTTAATAAGTGTTGGATAGATTGTTGAAAAAGGATTGCAGGTTAGATTCAACCGATTTGGAGCATATGTTGAAGACCCAAGGCAAGGCTTTCGAAGGATTTCCAAAGGAGAAAAGACAGGAAGGCTTTTCACTTTTGAAGTGGAAGATACAAAGAACATAGCTTTGTTTAGCTATGGATCTCAAACTCTTACAGAGTTGGAGATATGGCACAAAAGGCTTGCTCACATTGGTGAGAGGACACTCAAACAGATTTGCAAGGACCAAAGTGTACTTGGTTTGCCTAATATCACAAGGCAACACATGATTTATAAGTGTGAAGCTTGTCAACTCGGCAAAGCTCATAGACAACCTTTCAATAAGAAAGGATATATGTATCAAAATCCTTTGGATCTAGTGCACACGGATGTGTGGGGTCCAAGTAAGGAGCCATCTATATCAGGCTCAAGATATTATGTGTCTTTCATAGATGATTGTAGCAGGTGGACCATTCTGTTTTTCATGAAGCACAAGGATGAAGTGTTTAATTGCTTTAAGAAGTATATTGCTCTTGTTGAAAACCAAACAGGTAGGACTTTGAAACGACTCAGATCAGATGGTGGAGGAGAATACTTCTCTTCTGAATTTGATGCCTTCTTGCATGAAAGAGGCATTAAAAGGGAAGTCACTACAAGGTATACACCCGAACTCAATGGTGTAGCAGAGAGGAGGAACAGAGCTATTGTCAAAGCTGCGAGGTCCATGCTCAACGAAAAGGGATTGCCAAACTACCTATGGGCAGAGGTTGTGTCTACAGCCACATATCTCATAAATAGAATTCCATCTAAGTCACTAGATGGGACCACTCCATATGAAGTGTGGAATGGAAGAAGACCTAGTCTAGAGCATTGCAAAATCTTTGGATGCTTAGCCTATGCTCACATTCCTTCTCAAGTAAGAGGGAAATTGGATCCCAAGGCAGAGAAGTGTGTATTTATTGGTTATGACCAAAACCAAAAAGGATACAGATTGTACAATCCAACCAATAAAGGATTTTCTGTGAGTAGAGATGTAATTTTTGATGAAAACAAATCATGGTTTGATGATGACAGGAAAGTGAAGCTTCCATATGACTTGGATGAAGATTTTCCATCACTTCAACCAAAGGAGCCAAATCAGATTGAAGAAAGTGATTCGGAGATTGACCTAGAAGACTTGGAAAGACTAAAGCTATGGAAGAACAAAGGTAAAGCAAAGATGCAGAATGCTACATATGGACCCGAGAGCTCACATCAACCACTTAGAAGGTCTTCGAGGGAGAAGAAGAAACCAGAGAGGTTTGGTTATGATACTTCTTTGGTCACCAAGCACTCAATCTACATTGCAAAGGATTCAACCAATGAAGAACCTACCACATTTGAAGAAGCACAAAGCAAGAAAGCTTGGATAGATGCAATGGATGAAGAAATGGAAGCCTTGAAGGAGAATGACACTTGGGAGCTTGTACCTAACAAGCCATCTATGAAGATAATCGGATCTTGATGGATATACAAAATCAAGAGGAATCCAGATGGAAGTATAAATAGACACAAAGCAAGGTTAGTTGCTAAAGGGTTTGCTCAAACCCATGGTATTGATTATGAGGAGACTTTCTCTCCTGTTGCAAAAATGCCTACAATTAGGGTTCTCATTAGTCTTGCTGCATCTAGAAATTGGAATCTTTATCAACTTGATGTAAAGAATGCTTTCTTGAATGGATGGATTTCTGAGGAAGTGTATATGGCACAACCTCCTGGATATGAGGATGCACATCATCCTAACTATGTATGCAAACTAAAGAAACCTTTGTATGGATTGAAGCAAGCTCCAAGAGCTTGGAATTTCAGATTGGTGACTTATTTGCAGGACCAAGGATTCAAAGCTAGCAAGGTGGATACCTCTTTGTTCATAAAGAGGAATGGATCTGAAGTGATCTATTTATGTGTGTATGTTGATGATATTATTATCACAGGCAATGATCTTGAAGGAATCAAACAGGTAAAGAGTCAAATGAAGAAGGAGTTCAAAATAAGTGACCTCGGACCACTCACTTATTTTCTTGGATTGGAGTTGATCTACACAGATTCAGGTATATACATCACACAAAGGAAGTATGTCCATGACATGCTCGTCAAGTTCAAGATGGAAAATACCAAGTGTGCAGGTACACCTATGGAGCAAAATCATAAGCTTAGTGCTTATGAAGGAGAGCCAATTGAAGACATCACAAGCTATCAAAGCTTGGTTGGAAGTTTGAACTATGCAACACTCACAAGGGTGGATATATGCTATAGTGTTAGCATATTGAGTCAGTTTATGCATAAGCCGAGAAGACCACATATGGAAGCGGCCAAGAGAGTCCTCAAGTACCTAAAGGGGACCATGAATGAAGGTTCGTTATATTCATATACTTCAGATATTGAGCTAAAGGTCTACTCAGATGCAGATTGGGCCGGATCTAAAGATGATAGAAGAAGCACATCAGGGTATATATCATTTGCAGGTTCAAAAATCATTTCTTGGTCATCGAAGAAGCAACCAACCGTGGCTGAATATAGAGGTTTGGCTAATGCAACTCAAGAAATCATGTGGTTAAAGTCTTTGTACATAGATCTTGGTTTTCATTCTTCAACACCTCATATTTTTGGTGACAACACAAGCTCACTACATCTAGCAGCTAATCCGGTATACCATGCTAGAACCAAGCATATTGAAGTCCACTACCATTATGTAAAGGAGAAGCTATTGAGCAAGGATATTCAACTATCCTATGTCTCTACAGATATGCAATGTGCAGACATGTTGACGAAAGCTCTTGATGGTACGAAGTTAAGTAGATTCAAGTTGATGATTGGCTTGCAGGAAATCAAGGAAAATTGAAGACTTATTTGAAGGCCAAGCATGTTAGGCTTGAGGGGGAGCTGTTGGTGAATTTTACCCAAGCCTACATGCTTGATATATTTGATATCATCCTTATTTGTAAGTCACATGAGTAGTCATGTGAACACCTCTTGTAAAAGAGTTCATTTTTATCTCTTGTAATTGAAAAAAGAAAAAGGAAAATGATGGCTTACCTCATGCAGATGAAGCTTTTTTGGCTAGTCAGAAGGGCAAAGGTAAATGGAGCTCATCTACTAGTAAGTAGAAATCTGCAAATGCTACACATTCGAAGAAGGAAGACAAAGATGAGAAGAACTCAGAAAAGCACAAATTCTTTTGTAAGTTCTATAAAGGGAATGATCATGTCATAAAGAACTGTCCAAAATTGGTTGCAAAAGAGGCAAATAAAAAGAGGTTGGAATGGTTGTTGCAGAGGCCTCTACACCAAAAATAGAGTCTGCTAATCTTGTGTAGAATGAAGAATGGGCATTTACTATTGTTTGCAGTTTTGACCCATCTTCTCTTGAACAGTGTATGTGTGTAGTAGAATCAGATGTTTGGTACTCTGATAGTGAGGCAAACAAACATATTACCATGTAGCACAGTTTCTTCACTTTGCTCGAGCCTGTCCCTATAGGTAATACCATCACATGCGCCAACAACTCCTCTTATCCTGTCATGGGAGTTGGTAAGATCATTCTGACTATTGGTGATGGTAGTTCTTTCACTTTGTTGGATGCTTTATTTGTATCAGGGATCCAGAAAAGTCTATTATTAGTTTTTGCATTAGCCAAGATTGTCTTGGTTGTGAAATTTGTTGATGACAAATGTACAGTTCATGATCTATCAAATGGTGACATGATTATTGCTTCTTGCATTTTATGTCGTGGGCTCTATAAGCTCATAGACTATGAAAAATCTATGAATGATTCAACATGTGCAGTATATGATTCTGAGGCTATGTCAGATGCAAAGCTTTGGATGAAGGCTTTGGTCATCTAAATTTTGCTAGTTTGCTACACCTACAAAAATCTAAAATGGTGTGCTCCTTGCCCAAACTTGAGGCACCCAAAAAAAATGTCTATGAAGGCTGTATTTTGGGCAAAATGCAGCATTCTCCTTTCCAAAAGATGGTTCAATTCAAGCTACTCAAAAATTGCAACTTCTTCATAGTGATGTTTATGGTCTTATGTAGACATCCTCTTTTGGAAACTATCTTTACTTCGTGACTTTCATTGATGATTTTTCCAGGCATGCATGGGTAAATCCATTGGAAGAAAAGTCCAAAGTGTTCATGTGCTTCAAAAAGTTTTTGGTTTTGGCTAAAAATATGTTAGCATGTAAAATGGGCACCCTCCATTCTGATCGAGGGGGGAATATATGTGTTCTGACTTTAATGCATTTCTAGCTGAACGTGGCATAAAACATCAGTGTAGAGTGTCGTATACACCTCAACAGAATGGAGTTGCTAAGTGAAAGAATAGGTCACTTATGGAACTGGCAAGGTGTATGGTCTCGAGTGTGGCTTTACCACATAGTTTCTGGCTTGAGGTTGTCATGTATGCAACATATGCACTTAACAAGTGTCCCACTAAAGCACTGTAGTCTATCAATCCATATGAGGCTTGGCATGGTCACAAGCCATTTGTTGCTCATTTGCATGTTTTTGGTTGTTTGGCGTATGCATTAGTGCCTGAACAACATCGCAAGAAATTGGATGATAAAGAAGTAAAATGTATTTTTGTTGTGTACAATTCTAAAAGCAAAGGGTATCGTCTATATCATCCACAGACTAAACATATTTTGGTTAGATGTGATGTATTTTTTGTGGAAGATGTTATTCAACCTTTACTTTCATGTACGAAGGAGACATCAGTTAGCTCGAAAGATATGTATTATACTTTGCTACCTCTTTCTATAGGTGGACAATCTAGTGTTGGGCCTAATGAGATAATTTCGCAGCCTTTATAGGTTTCATGTGATGATGTAGATCATTCCATTTCTGATGCAGATTTGCATGATGCACTTGTTGATGAGAGAGTCGATATTGAGGAGGCAAAAAATATGTGAAAATGGCTGGTGTAGACATTGCATGATAGCAAATTAGATGCACCTCTATCTTATCATACTCGTTCAGGCTCTCATAGTCCCTTTTGCTATGCAAAAATGGAAAATGTTGATGAAATGAGTCAACTTATGAGCGATAAGGTGGTCAAGAAAAATGTTCATTCCTAGAGATTCAAAATGAAAAATTTCCTGATGGGAAAAGGCTATTGGAAGTACATTGAAGGAGACAATGACAACCCTCCAAATTCACTAGAGAGGAATTGGATATGTAGATTAGTTAAGATAACATGAAAAGTGGAATCAAGGAGCATGAAAGGTAATGTATTGGTTGTTTGTTAGCATACAAGATAGAATGATTGAGCACATACAAAATGCCAAAACTATGAAAGAGGCTAGGAATAGTTTGGTCAGATTGTATGATACTAATACAAAGGCATGGAAATTGCAATGGAAGAATGAGCAACATAGACTAGAGAAAAAGAGCATGTCAATAAGTGACTACTTAAAAATCAAAAGCATATAGGAGTTTCTTGCATCTTCTAAAATCAATGTAGATGATGATGATAAGGTTGAAGTGTGCCTTTTAAGGTTTAGGAGCTGCATATACGTAGTTCAAAACTTCTATTCAAACTAGGGAATACTCCAAATTTTATTGATCTTGTGTCCATGCTGATAAGTGAAAAAGAGAACCTTGGTGAAGGCTCAAACTCCCAAGGAAAAGTTTGTTCTGAGTAGGTATTCTACTATGAGACAGGAAGAGGCCAAGGTAGAGACTTCAAAAGTGGAACAAGAAACAACACATAGGACTAAGGTCAACGATAGACTAATGCAGGAGGTAGAGGATAGTTTTGAGGCAGTGGAGCCAAAAAGACCGCAAAAAATTCCAAATAAATGATTTAGGTAATGACAGTAAGGGATACTAGAAATGTGGTAAACTTGGTCTCTTTAAACATGATTGCAAGTTGAAGAATCAAAACAACAAAAAGCAACAAAATAACTATGCATCCATATGATTCAGAGAAGTTGCTCATGGTCCAACATCGCATAATGAATACAATGTCTACTGATGTTTCAAAATTGAATGGTAATTTTTGGTATGTTGATTGCGGTGCTTCAAATCACATGAAAACCATGCAAAAAGGGTTTAGAAGTTTGAAAAAATTGATTGATCCTAGATTTGTTGAAATAATTGATGATAAATCACATCCTATTGAGCATACAGGAAACATAGCACTATCCATGGAGGATGGAAATGTAGAACATGTTGTTGATGTACTACATTTTCTTAATATAATAAAAAACCTAATTTCTATTGGATGAATTGTTGATCAGGGATTACAAGTCAAGTTCAATGCTTATGGTTTATATGTAGAAGAGTACAAATAGAATGGAAGGTTGATCGCCAAAGGGAACAAAGTGGATAGGACATTCACCTTGAATGTAAAAATTTATGAAATGAATGTAGCCATGTTTGCAAAAGGTGCATGTGTTATTGTTGACATAGAGATTTGGCACAAGCAAATTGGACATGCGAATTTGCAAAAGTCATGGAATTCAAAGGCATTTTTCATTTTTCATGCAGGTAAACACCACAAACAAAATGGCATTGTTGAATGCAAAAACATAAATATTGTAGAAATAGAAAGATCCTTGACATCCGAGAAAAGTATGCCTCATTGTTATTGGGCACAATCTGTGCACTATTATATACAGCATGAATAGAACTTTGACTGGTGCTATACATCAAGTTACACCTGAAGATAAGTTTACAAATAAAAAGCCAAACTTATCACATATGAAAGTATTTGGCTGTATTGCTTATGTACACGTTCCAGATGAGTTGAGGATGAAAATTGATCCAAAGGAATAAAAAATTGAAAATTGAGGATGAAAATTGAAAGGAATAAAAACGTAACATAGCTACATGGCTCATCATTGTGCCTACATGACCAAGGTAATACAAGAAGCTAAACCTTCTTGTTTTTAATATGCTATTGGAAATGCAAATTAGAAGAAAGTTGTGGATGAGGAGATGGCTACACTTTATGGAAATCAAACATGAAAGATGGCTCCATTATTGCAAGGAAAAAAACCTGAAGCATTATGATGGCCTACACATAGAGATGATTCTCTTATCCTCCCAACCATATGCATGTATATATATCTCTCCCCAAGGGACTCCCTACTATGGCAAGTGGATATCAACCATCTAAGTGTCAACCATATAACTACATGTGCACCGAGTGTCCTAGTTAACTAGAGTTAACTAAATTGGGTGCTTCTAGAAGGCTCTAGAGCTCTTGGGGCAAAAAACTCTCCCACATCCCTCATAAGACTTGAACCCAAGGCCTCTTTCTTCACATCCATATGACTTAACCACTAGGCCAAACACCTCTGCCTTGTCTCGAGAGCATAAACACCTTTACTTAAGTCTACTCTTGAGACTTCTCCCATCACTTGAATGACCAAATGGTATCCGATCTCAGATCAGTCTAAACCTATCAGACCCTCATGTCCTAAACTTTATAGAATTATTCCCCCCTTGGAAAACATTCTCGAAAATAGATCTATATAAATACTCTAGGCATTCCCCAAGCTTCATGTACAAATTGTACATGATCGTGTATCCTTCCCCTTAAGAAGTCTTATAAAAGATCATTTGAAAGGTGGAAAACCATATGCATGGTGCCTATTATCTCCCATATATACCTAGTTTCCAAACTATCCCTCTCATAACATATAACATCATTAAAATGACCTAATTCCATATGATATATCCTATATGGAGTAATGATATGAAAAACAAATGTAGGGTGTCAAGCTTATAGGCTTGACCATACCAAAATGGAGATAGTAAACCATAGAATCCTCTGAAATGTAGAACAAAGTCCCATAAGAAGTGACTCCAAACCCATCTAGACCTAAGATGATAGACTTACCCTCATGTCTCTCAAGGTATTCCTATCCTTGTGATCACAAGTGATAGTTTTTACATAAACCATCTTGTGTCCTATGCCGATCCATGATCTAGCTCACATATAAAAACTCCTTGGAAGTAAAATGAATTCTCTACATTCCACTAACCAAGAACTCTTTGGTTTTTCATCCATTAACTTTGTACTAAGCTCTCTTGGAAGAGCATATATAGGCACTATGCAAACTGTATCATTTTCTCTTCCCCCACATGGACACTAACGATAACAATCTCTCACTAAAGGCCAATATGGACAAAGTAACTATGGGAGAAAAATAAGGCATGATAAAGAATACATGAGTGTAAGTATACAAACTATACCTCCCACCTGATGGGCATGTTACACAGTATACAAGTGACTGTGTAAGATCATGAATCAAGTAACCCCCATCAAGTGACAACAGTGTCAAAAGCTATCCTGTGGTAGAGCTTTAGTCAAAACATCTACAACATTATCTTGAGTGTGAACCTTCTCAAGAATAATGCACTCAGTGGCTAAGCAATCACCTCAATGTGCTTGGTCTTTGCATGATAGACCGGATTCTTAGCCAAAGCAGTGACACTCTGAATATCACTGAGCAAATGAGGTAGATGTTGAGGTAAACCCATATCACAAGCAAGATGAGAAAGCCACAATTCTTCCTTACATGCCTCACTTGCTAATGTACCTTGATGTAGACATATGATTGTCTACACAACCAGCATAGTCAAAATCTATGTAACCAATAATGGATGATTTCCCTCTATCTAAGCATAGACACTTGTCCTTAGTGCCACTCAGATATCTCAAAATCATCTTGACTGCTTCCCAATGTTTCTTGCCAGGATTAGACATATATCTGCTCACAACTCCCACTGCAAATGCAATGTCTTGTCTCGTAGCTACCATAGCATACATGAGACTACCAACAGCAGACTAATAGGGAATTTTGGTCATGAATTCCTTTTCCTCATCTGATTTGGGGCAATCATCCTTGCTCAATTTCACATATGTGGGTAAAGGTGTACTCAATGCCTTTCCACCCTACATATTGAACCTGTGAAGTACTTTGGATATGTACTCACTTTGAGACAAGTATATGCATCTTTTACTCCTATCACAAGTAATGTGCATGTTAAGAATATGTTTGACATCCCCCAAATCCTTCATATCAAATGTCTGACTCAACTTCTTTTTGAGAATCGACAAGTCATAAGAGGACTTCTCGGCAATCAACATATCATCAACTTCAAGTATCAAGCATATCAAGCTGCCATCTGAGCATCTCCTTGTGTAGAGACAATAATCATCATTGCTTCGAGAATAGCCTTGAGACTTCATAAAAGCATCAAACTTTTGGTATCATTGTCTAAGGGATTGTTTAAGTCCATACAAGCTCTTCTTGAGCTTACAAATTAGACTTTCCTTGTGAGGAACTACATAACCCTTTGGTTGTTCCATATAGATCTAGTTTGTAAGATCTCCATGCAAGAAAGCATTTTTCACATCCATTTGGACTAGCTCTAAGTCCTCCATTGCAATGAATCCAAGCAACATGCACAAGGTAGTCATCTTGACCACTGGAGAGTAGATTTTCTCGAAATCAACTCCATGTTGTTGCTTAAAACCCGTTGCAACAAGTCGTGCTTTATACTTTGGAGAAGCACTATCTGATGTGAATTTCAGCTTATATACCCATTTACATGGTAAAGCTTTCCTGCCCTTTTTCAAAGGTACTAGATCCCAAGTACCATTCTTGTGAATAGAATCCAACTCACTCTTGATGGCATGCTCCCACTTGACATGATCCTCTATCTGCATAGCCTCTTTGTAGCAAGAAGGCTCACCGGCATCTATTAGCATAACAAAATCTAAGCGTGGAACATATCTATCAGGTGGGCGTGAGACACGTGTAGAGCATCTCAATGGTAGCTGAACAGGAACATGTGTAGACTGATCTGATCGGACATTGTCTTGAATGTCCCTATGTGCAGCATTTTTATGCATGCTAATTGGAGGACTAGTATCCTCAAGCACTACTTTTCTCACTTCAACCTTCTTAATGGGTTGTTTATGCATCTTAGACTCATTTAAAATGACATCAGTACTTCTGATCATGGGCCGTGTTTTAGGATCCCATAAGCGATATCCAAATTGTCCTTCTCGACCATATCCAAGAGGGTACTCCGCACAGAGGCTACAGAATATGCAGAAAACACAGTACACATGGAGCACGAACACAAACTTCTTAGGTGTTACAAATGCTCTGGAACTTACAGTCTGTGATTGACCAAGACACTATATGTTTTATTAAAGAACATATACAAATAAGTGTCTGGTGGCCATTTGGCCTGTCACATGGACACTAACAGTAACACATTTCCCTTTGCCCTTCTGACTAGCTAAGAAAGCTTGATCTACAAAATGCATAATTGACATGTTCTATCTCGACTAATCCTCTTGCAAGAAATAGAGAGTAACTCCTCAAATGTTAAGGCATTTGGATTGCCTTTCATCATCAATCCAAGAGTAGACGCAAAACTCTAATATCAATCTAGAAGACTGTTAAGAACAATTTTCATAAGTGAACTATCTGGCAAGACTTCATCACCAGAAATTAACTACTCCAAAATTTTAATCTTTCTTAAAAAATTGTCCATAGAATCTCATTCATTCATATGCTCACTCTCAACTATTTTTGGAGTTAAGCAACAGGAGACTCATTTCTTGCGTGATATATAGTCGTAAGTGTATCCCAAGCATCCTTTGTTGTTTTGTAGGAACAAATACAAGGGATAATAGTACATTTGAAGAAAAAGCTATCGATGCATGTGCTTGAGCATCTTAACTATCCCAAAAAAGTTTCTCTACAATAGGTGCAAAAGGAACTACAAGACTAATAAGAATTTGAAGATCATCATTTTCAATACCATCAGCATCACTTTCAATAACTCTATTTGCATGTGTAGTAGGATGTTTTTCAACACCCTAC
>CM035425.1:50982882-50997882 GCA_020310875.1 Ceratopteris richardii
GAAGAAAGACTGCTCTTATAGATTATGCATTGACTATAGGGGTTTGAATAAAAGAACAATTCAAAATAAGTATCCACTCCCTCACATAGATGACATATTAGGACAATTAAGTTGAGCGACAATATTGATTAAGATTGACTTAAGATTTGGATATCACCAAATTAGGATCAAAACAGAGGATATTCCCAAGACAGCTTTTCAAACACGATATGGTCACTACGAGTTTATTGTTTTACCTTTTGGATTAACAAATGCTCCTGCCACAATTATGTGTTTGATGAACAATGTTTTTCATGATTACCTAGACTAATTCATCTTAGTATTTCTTGATTATATATTTGTATACTCTAAAGATGAGCCTAAGCATGTGGTACATCTCAAGAAGACTTTGCAAACTCTTAGAAAACACAAATTGTATGCAAAGAAGAGTAAGTGTTTCTTTGCTAAGGATAAACTTGTGTATCTAGGAAGAGTCATATCATAAGAAGGAATCCATATAGATGAAGATAAAGTTCAACCAATAGTTGATTGGACGATTCCTAAGACTGTAAGAGATGTTAGAAGTTTTCTACGATTGGCTCAATATTAAAGAGTGCATATTAAGGATTTCTCTAAGATAGCTACTCCCCTCACAAAATTGACTAAAAAGAATGTAGGATTTGCGTGGAGTGATGCCTATCAAAAATCATTTGAAACATTGAAACAAAAAGTCGTTGAAAATTGTGTTGAAAATACCAAGAATGGGAAAGCCTTTTGTGGTTGCATGTGATGCAAGTGGTATTTAGATAGGATGTATTCTTTCACAGGATGGTAGGGTGGCCACATATGAGTCCAAAAAATTAAGAAAACATGAACTTAATTATCCTACTCATGATCTAGAAATGCTTGCTATTGTGCATGCACTTAAGCATTGGAGACATCTATTGTTAGCGGTTAAGTTTGAATTGAAAACAGATCATCAGAGTCTAAAATACATTTTCACACAACCATTACTTAACAAACGACAGAAGCATTGGATTGATTTATGCACCTATTTTGAATTTTTTGAATGCAAACAAGGGATCGATGTATCAGAAAAATTTTCATTTTTAGAATGGATCCTTGTATTCTAACAATCGATTATGCATAGCTTGTGAGTCTCCCTTAAAAGTTAAAATATTGCATGATTGTCATGATGCATCTTTCTTCGCATCCAGGTTATTCAAGGATCTATATTAAAACAAAGTATTCTTATTTTTGGCCATGTATGAAGCGGGGATATTAGAAAATATGTTAGTGAATGTTTAAAGTGCCAACAGGTGAAAACTGAGTTTCAGAGGATGTGGAATGCTTCAATGTTTGGATGTTCCAAATCAAAAGTGGGAGTCTATTTCTATGGACTTTAATGGTGAAATGGTACTCAATGCAGTAGAAGATTCGACTTGGGTGAAATTAGATGATTTTGTAACACATTATCCTTCTTTCCAACTCTAAGGATAAAGTTCCTTAAAGGTGGGAAGAATTGTAATACGCCTCTTTTCTAGTGAAATAATTCATTTTGAACTTTCTCAATTTCATTGTGGGGATAATGCTTAGAATGAATAATTAGGTCATTTTATGAATGTAGGATAAATTTTGGGATGACAAGATTCATATTCTCTCTCTAGACCTTATTCGCATCATGTTTTCTAGTTGAAAATTGAAGGTGAAGATGAAAGAATTAAGAAAAACTCTGTATGAGAGAAAGGTAGAGCAAGTATAAGGGAATAAAAGTGTCTGTGTGAAATTTTTGTGAATCATGTTTTAAGTACCTCGTTCAGGGCTCTACATTTGGTTCCTTGTAAGAAAATGTCTTGATTTTACTCTCTCTCCAAAATTTTGAAACTTGAAGGGCTCGAAAGTGGCATTTTGTATTTGGGCAGCGATCAAACTCTGCTATAGGAAGACTTGTGCATCAACGAAGGCGATGCTCAGAAATCAGAGGATTACCTTGTGATTGAGAGTGAGAGTGTGATTGAGAGTGCAAGTGTGAATGAGATTGTGATAGCTCGAGGGTGGTCGAGAGGTAGAGGCTTCATCAAGAAGCTATTTTCCAAGTTATTTTAACCATTGATTCACATCTATAATATCAGAATTCTTATTTCTTTGAGTCATATCTTTTCTACTCTTCCGCATCAGATTTCCTCTTATCTTGTGCAATCTCTGTGTTTTTATCTCCTTTGTTATTCTTGAGTGATCGAAAGACTGTGATTGGGGATAGATTGTGATTGAGGAAACACTACAAGTGGTATCAGAGCAAAATCGATTCTTGTTAACGATGGAAGGTTTGATGCAAAAGATGCCTGAGCAAGAGGAGCTTATTGAGAAGCTCCTTGAAGCATTATGCAAAGAACGATGTGGAAAGAAACTAGAACGTGCAAAAAATTTATTTGTGAAACTGAATGATCAAGTGGATGAAGGTGAGGGAACATCTAGTGTGCCTCAAGGGAAACAAAAACGCAATTATGAAGATATGGAACGAGGTGAGTTTGCCCTTAACCAAGTCTTTAAGAAGGCAAAGTTGAATGATATTGATGGAGAGAAGAAGAGTGGTGAAGATCTTGAGGCATGGATTGAAGAGCTGGAGGATTTCTTTGATCTTTGACAATTTAGTGAGGAGTCCACAGAAAAAGTTAAGATCCTACACCTGCATGGTATCACAAAACAATGGTGGAAGTCCTTTATGCAAACTCAGATGGGTTTTGGTTCAGTTTTATGGAAGGAGTTTAGAGAAAAGCTGAAAAACGCTATTGTTCTCCACACTACCATATGGAGAAGAAGATAGAGTTCTAAGATTTTTGACAACACGAAAGTGACAAGCATAGCTTTTCTATTGATGAGTACAAAGAGAAGTTCCTACATCTTCATAAATATGCATTGGAAGTTAGTGGTGACACTCTGAAGTAAGAGAAAATTTTGTTGAAGGGCTTCATGAGGAACTTCGCTATCAAGTCATGGGATCTGGATGCATCGATTTTCTCGATGCTATTGTGATGGCCGAGAATATTGAGAAGATGGAAAAGTTCAATTTGCAGAAGGCGAATAGAAGTAGATTCATTGCACTGGGACATAGACCACAAATACATGTTGCAATGAATATGAACAATTAAAAGAAGACTCCATCTTCTAATAACCAAAGTAAGAATCCTGCGCAAGTGGAAAATCAAAGGAGGTGTCAACCAATTCATTGGCAACAAGACCCTGATTTTATTGAGAGGGCAAAAAGACTCGGTCTATGTTTTCACTGTGGGGAGCAAGGGCATCGGACATATGAGTGCCCGAATAAGGAAGTTTTAGCCCACGCAATCGAAAGCCATAGACATCATCGAGGAAGGTAAAACGATTGAGAAAGGAGATGATGCACGTAAGTGCCCTAACTCTACTTTATGTTGCATGGTGGCTAATTCTTTCCTAAAGGCTTCTGTAATTACAATTTCGGGTATGTTTTCTACACATAAAATAAAATTTTTAATCGATTCAGGGTATACACATTGTTTTCTATCTTTCAAATTAGTACAAAATTTGGGGATATCTCTAAATATGTAGATAACTAGACCTATAGAGATGGCCAATGGACGAGTGCACTATACAAACGGATACATTGAAAACCTTGCATTCACTTTTTCTTATAGGTGTTTTTCTGGAAGTTTTCATGTGATTGAGATGAAACAGAGTGATGTAATCATAGGCATGCACTGGTTAATTCAGAATTCTACAATAATTGATTGAGAACAAAGAACAATCACTTTAAGGCTAGATGGTGAATCTATCTACATTCTTGGTGATGCATATAATCCTAAACATATTCTTATTTCTACTATGCAGATAAGTAGAGGTATACGCGATGGTTGTAAAACATTTGTAGTGTACCTGAACAACCTGCACGAGGAAGATAATGATGAAAGTATTCCAAATTGTGTAGAAAATCTTTTGAAAGAATATGCAGTTGTATTTCTAGAAGACTTGCCTAGTATACCTCCACCTAAGTAGATTAACCATGCCATTGACCTCTATCCAGGGAGTGAATCATATTCTAGAGCACCCTATAGATTTAACATCGATGAATTAAAGGAGCTTAAGATTCAATTAGATGATCTTTTGAAGAAAGACTTGATAAGACCTAGTGTCTCACCTTGGGGTGCACCTGTTTTATTTCAAAAGAAGAAAGACGGCTCTTATAGATTATCATTGACTATAGGGGGTTGAATAAAAGAACAATTAAAAATGAGTATCCACTCCCTCACATGGATGACTTATTAGGTCAATTAAGTGGAGCGATTGTATTCAATAAGATTGACTTAAAATCTTGATATCACAAAATTCCCAAGACAACTTTTCGAACACGATATGGTCACTATGAACTTACGGTTTTAACTTGTAGATTAACAAATGCTCCTGCCACATTTATGTGCTTGATGAACAATGTTTTTCATGATCACCTAGAGGAATTCGTCTTAGTATTTCTTGATGATATACTTATATACTCTAAAGATGAACCTAAGCATGCGGTACATCTCAAGAAGACTTTGCAAACTCTTAGAGAACACAAATTGTATGGAAAGAAGAGTAAGTGTTTCTTTGCTAAGGATAAACTTGTGTATCTAGGAAGAGACATATCAAAAGAAGGAATCCATATAGATGAAGATAAAGTAAAAACAATAATTCATTGGCTAATTCCTAAGATTGTTAGGGATGTTAGAAGTTTTCTAGGATTGGCGCAATATGAAAGAATGCATATTAAGGATTTCTCTAAGATAGCTACTCATTTGAAACATTGAAACAAAAATTCATTGAAAATTGTGTTTTGAAAATACAAGAAATGGGAAAGCCTCTTGTGGTCGTATGTGATGCAAGTGCTAGTCAAATAGGATGTGTTCTTTCATAGGATGGTACGATGGTTGCATATGAGTCCAAAAAATTAAGAAAACATGAACATAATTATCCTACTCATTGGTTAATTCCTAAGATTGTTAGGGATGTTAGAAGTTTTCTAGGATTGGTGCAATATGAAAGAATGCATATTAAGGATTTCTCTAAGATAGCTACTCATTTGAAACATTGAAACAAAAATTCGTTGAAACTTGTGTTTTGAAAATACAAGAAATGGGAAAGCCTCTTGTGGTCGTATGTGATGCAAGTGCTAGTCAGATAGGATGTGTTCTTTCATAGGATGGTACGATGGTTGCATATGAGTCCAAAAAATTAAGAAAACATGAACATAATTATTGTTCGGGGTTAAGTTTGAATTGAAAACAGATCATCAGAGTCTAAAAATACATTTTCACACAACCATTACTTAACAACCGGCAAAAGCGTTGGATTGAATTATTAAGCGAGTATGATTTTGACATTAATTATCTGGCAAGTAAGGAAAATAAGGTCGCTGATGCATTGAGTCGAAGACCTTTATGTAATCTCCTTTTTGTAATAAATTCTGATTTTCTCAATCAAATTCAAGAAGAGCTAAATCATGAATTTTTTTGTGCATCTATTTTGAACTTTTTGAATGCAAAGAGGGGATCCATGTATCAGGAAAAATTTCATTTTCAGAATGGACCCTTGTATTGTAAGAATCCATTATGCATATCTTTTGAGTCTCCGTTAAATGTTAGAATATCGCATGATTATCATGATGCACCTTCCTCTGCACATCCAGGCTATTCAAGGACCTATATTAAAATAAAGTATTCTTATTTTTGGCCATCTATGAAGCGGGATATTAGAAAATATGTTAGTGAATGTTTAAAGTGCCAATAAGTGGAAATTGAGTTTAAGAGGATGCCTGGAATGCTTCAACCTTTGGATGTTCGAAATCAAAAGTGGGAGTCTATTTCTATGGACTTTATCACTAAATTACCTACGACCAAAAGTAAGCATGACACCATATTTGTTGTAGTTGATCGGCTTAGCAAGATGGCACATTTCTTCCCTATGAAAAAATAATGTTACTACTTTAAATGTTGCAAGAATCTTTGTAAAAGAAATTTTTCGATTGCATAGAATGCCTAAAAGCATAACTCCTTATAGAAACCCTAGATTTACATCAAACGTTTTGAAAGAAACATTCGAATTGATTGGAACTAATCTTCGCATGAGTACACCTTTCCATCCACAACCTTATGGGGAAATCGACAGGGTTGATCGGGTAGTTGAAGATATGTTGTGTATGTATGTGAACGAAAAGGAAGATAATTGGAGTGAATATTTATCCTTGGTTGAGTTTGCATACAATAGAGCATGGCATGCATCTATAAAAATGACTCCGTTTGAGTCTATATATGGTTATAATTGTTTGACTCCACCTTCGTGTTCGTGTTTTCCAAATAAAGTAGAAGTGTCCAAGGAAATGCTTGATAAGATGGATGAAGACCTTTGAAAAATTAAGATACACATAAAAGAAGCTTAAAAAGACAAAAGAAATTCTAGAATTTAAAGAGAAGACCACTTAAATTTCAAGTTGATGATATGGTATTCCTTAAAGTTAATCCTCATCGATCTAACTTGTTGTTAGGGAAGGATCTTACACTTTCTCCTCAATATGCAGGTCCTTTTAAAGTTTTGAAAAAGGTTGGATCTCTTGCTTATTTGTTGGAAACACCCAAACATTTAAATGTGCATCCTCTATTTCATGTTAGCTTATTTAAAATATATATACCTTATGTTGCTCATGTTTTGCATGACAATTATAAGCTGAAAGATGATAGCTCTTTAGAGCTTCAACCTAAAATAATTGTAGATAGGAAGGAGAGATTGGTTAGAAAAAGATCTATAGTAGAAATTTTGGTGAAATGGTACTCATACCCAGTAGAAGATTTGACTTGGGTGAAACTAGATGATTTTCTAACACATTATCCTTCTTTCCAACTCTGAGGATAGAGTTCCTTAAAGGGAGGAAGAATTGTAATACGCATCTTTTCTAGTGAAATAATTCATTTTGAACTTTCTGAATTTCATTGTAGGGATAATTCTTAGAAAGAATAATTAGGTCATTTTATGCATGTAGGAAAAATTTTGGGATGACAAGTTTCATATTCTCTCTCTAGACCTTATTTGCATCATGTTTTCTGGTTCAAATTTGAAGGTTAAGATGAAAGAATTAAGAAAAATTGTGTATGAGAGAAACGTAGAGCAAGTATAAGAGAATAAAAGTGTGTGTGAAATTTTTGTGAATCATGTTTTAAGTAACTTGTTCAAGGCTCTAGATTTGGTTCATTATAAGAAAATGTCTTGATTTTACTCTCTCTCTTGAATTTTGAAACAACTCAACAATGGCATTTGGAGGCAGATTTGGACTTAGGTCATCTCTAACACTATTATGCAGATCTAAAAATTCAATAAAAGTGTCTCTCACAAGCTTAAGCTACTTTTTCACTGTTTTTTAGTTAAAGGGCTTTGAAAGGTGCCATTTTCCAACATAAAAAAAAATAGAGAGAGAGAGAAATCGGGCTTCTCTTATTCTATTTGAATCCGTGATTCTGATGCTTACCTATCATCATGTCTAATTATGGATATTTTTTTATATATCTTTTCAGTGTTTTTCTTCTATTCTTGACAGGTATGCTAAAGAAAGCACACTACAATTGCATAACTTTTTGCGAAACTTTTGAAGAGACTCAATTTTTTCTAAAATTAATGGATTGCATACTTCTTTGGGCGACACTCAAACTCTGCTATAGGAAGAACTGTGCATCAAGGAAGAGGACGCTCAAAAATCAGAGAATTACCTTGTGATTGAGAGTGAGAGCAAGAGTGAGAGTGTGATTGAGGGTTCGAGTGTGAATGAGATTGTGATAGATCAGGGGTGGTCAAGAGGCAAAGCATTCGTCAACAAGCTATTTTCCAAGCTCTTGTAACCATTGATTCATATCTATAATATCAGAATTCTTTGAGTCATATCTTTTCTACTCTTTCGCATCAGATTTTCTCTTATCTTGTGCAATCTCTGTGCTCCTGTGTTATTCTTGAGTGATCAAAACATTGTGATTGATTGTGATCAAGGAAACGCTACAAGATGTATCATAACAGAAGTCTCAGGAACGATGGAAGGTTTGACCCAGAAGGTGCATGAGCAAGAGGAGCTTATTGAGAAGCTTCTTGGAGAATTATGCAAAGAACGAGGTGGAAAGCAACCAGAAGGTGCAACAAATTTATTCGTGGAATTGAACGATGAAGTGGGTGAAGGTGCGGGAACATCCAGTGTGCCTCAAGGAAAACAAAAATGCAATTATGAAGATATGGAACTAGGTGAGTTTGCCCTTAACCAAGTCTTCAACAAGGCAAAGTTGAATGATTTTGATTGAGAGAAGGAGAGTGGTGAAGTCTTGAGGCATGGATTGACGAGCTTGAGGATTTCTTTGATCTTCGATAATTTAGTAAGGAGTCCAAGGCAAAAGTTGGGATCCCACACCTGCGTGGTATCGCAAAGCTATGGTGGAAGTCCTATATGTAGACTCGGACGCGTTCTGGTCCATTTTTATGCAAGGAGTTTAGAGAACAAGCTGAAAAATATTATTGTTCTCCACACTACCATATGGAGAAGAAGATGGAGTTCTACAATTTTTGACAACATGAAAGTGACAAGCATAGTTTGTCTGTTGATGAGTACAAAGAGAAGTTCCTACATCTTCACAAATATGCATTGGAGGTTAGTGGTAACACTTTGAAGAGCAACTTTATTGAAGGGATTCATGAGGAAATTTGCTATCAAGTCAAGGTATCTGGATGCATTGATTTTCTGGATGCTATTGCGATGGCCAAGAATTTTGAGAAGATGGAGAAGTTCAATTTTTGTAGAAGGTGAATAGAAGTAGATTCATTGCGATGGGACATAGACCATAGAGACCTATTGCAATGAACATGAACAATTCAAAGAAGACTCCATCTTCTAATAACCAAAGTAAGAATCTTGCGTAGGTGGAAAATCAAAGGAGGCATCAACCAATCCATTGGCAACAAGATCCTGATTTTATTGAGAGGGCAAAAAGAC
The DNA here is from genome assembly GCA_020310875.1 of Ceratopteris richardii. Taxonomy (NCBI): domain Eukaryota; kingdom Viridiplantae; phylum Streptophyta; class Polypodiopsida; order Polypodiales; family Pteridaceae; genus Ceratopteris; species Ceratopteris richardii. Next base: position 50,991,887 of record CM035425.1, read on the forward strand.
TTGGTCTATGTTTTCATTGCAGGGAGCAAGGGCATCGGACATATAAGTGCCCGAATAAGGCATTCTTTCGGCCCGTGCAATCGAAAGCAATAAACATCATCAAGGAAGGTACAATGATTGAGAAAGAAGATGATGGAGGTAACTACCCTAACTCTACTTTATGTTGCATGGTGGCTAATTCTTTCCTAAAGGCTTCTGTAATTACAATTTCGAGTATGCTTTCTATGCATAAAATCAGATTTATGATGGATTTAGGTAGCACACATTGTTTTCTATCTTTCAAATTGGTAGAAAATTTGGGGATACCTCTAAATATGCAGATAACTAGACCTATAGAGATGGCCAATGGACGACTGCACTATACGAAAGGATACATTGAAGACCTTGCATTCACGTTTTCTCATAGGTCTTTTTTTGAAAGTTTTCATGTGATTGAGATGAAACAAAGTGATGCAACCGTAAGCATGGACTAGTTTGTTCAAAATTCTGCAACAATTGATTGCGAACAAAGAAAAATCACGTTAAGGCTAGATGGTGAATCTATCACATTCTTAGTGATGCATATAATCCTAAACCTATTCTTCTTTCTGCTATGCAGATAATTAGAGGTATACACGATGGCTCTAAAACATTTGTAGTGTATGTGAACAATCTACATGAGGAAGATAATGATGAAAGTATTTCAAATTATGTAGAAAATCTTTTGAAAGAATATGCAAATGTATTTCCATAAGAATTGCTTGGTATACCTCCACCAAGGCAGATTGACCATGCCATTGACCTATATCCAGAGAGTGAACCATATTCTAGAGCACCTTATAGATTCAACATCGATGAATTAAAGGAGCTTAAGATTCAATTAGATGACCTCTTGAAGAAAGGCTTGATAAGACCGAGTATATCACCTTGGGATGCATATGTATTATTTCAAAAGAAGAAAGACGGCTCTTATAGATTATGCATTGACTATAGGGGATTGAATAAAAGAACAACTAAAAATAAGTATCCACTCCCTCACATAGATGACTTATTAATTCTATTAATTGGAGGGACTGTATTCACTAAGATTTGACTTAAGATCTGGATATCACCAAATTAGGATCAAAACATAGGATATTCCCAAGACAGCTTTTGAACACGATATGGTCACTACGAGTTTACGGTTTTACCTTTGGGATTAACAAATGCTTCTATCACATTTATGTGCTTGATGAACAATGTTTTTCATGATTATCTAGACGAATTCATCTTAGTATTTCTTGATGTTATATTTGTATACTCTAAAGATGATCCTGAGCATGAAGTACATCTCAAGAAGACTTCGTAAACTCTTAGAGAACACAAATTGTATGGAAAGAAGAGAAGTGTTTCGTTGCTAAGGATAAACTTGTGTATCTAGGAAGGAATCCATATGGATGAAGATAAAGTACAAATAATAGTTGGTTGGTCGATTCCTAAGACTGTAAGAGATGTTAGAAGTTTTCTAGGATCAGCTCAATATGAAAGAGCACATATTAAGGATTTCTCTAAGATAGCTACTTGCCTCACAGAATTGACTAATAAGAATGTAGGATTTAATGGAGTGATGCCTGTTAAAAATCATTTGAAACATTGAAACAAAAAGTCGTTGAAAATTGTGTTTTGAAAATATGAGAAATGGGAAAGCCTTTTGTGGTTGCATGTGATGCAAGTGGTAATCAGATAGGATGTGTTCTTTCACAAGATGGTAGCATGGTTGCATATGAGTCCAGAAAATTAAGAAAACATGAACTTAATTATCCTACTCATGATCTAGAAATGCTTGTTGTTGTGCATGCACTTAAGCATTGGAGACATCTATTGTTAGGGGTTAAGTTTGAATTGAAAACGGATCATCAGAGCCTAAAATACATTTTCACACAACCATTACTTAACAACTGGAAGAAGCGTTGGATTGAATTATAAAGCAAGTATGATTTTGACATTATATATCTAGCTAGTAAGGAAAATAAGGTTGTTGATGCATTGAGTCAAAGACCTTTATGTAATCTCGTTTTTGTAATAAATTTTGATTTTCTCAATCAAATTCAAGAAGAACTTAAACATGACTCTTTTTATGCACCTATTTTGAATTTTTTGAATGCAAACAAGGGATCAATGTATCATGAAAAAATTCATTTTTAGAATGGATCCTTGTATTGTAACAATCGATTATGCATATCTTCTGAGTCTCCGTGAAAAGTAAGAATATTGCATCATTGTCATGATGCACCTTTCTTTGCACATCCAGGTTATTCATGAACCTATATTAGCACTAGTTCTGTACTAGGACACTTGAATGTCCTCTGACACTTAAGTGTCCTACTTTTACAACAAATTGATTGATTTTTCTTGATGACACCCTTGAGGCTTTGATGGCATACTCACTTGGATTTGATAGCCCACATCATGTACTTTTAGAGAAAAATATAATATTTAACATTTTACAACTTCACATGGGTTATTAAATGAAAAAAAAAGGAATTTTCAAAAACTCAACTTTTAGCATAACTGAAAAAATAATACAATTCAAACATTTCAACAAATTGGATATGTTTTAGGAAATGGAAAGCTATTCATGGACTTTGGCAGTGTAAAGCAAGTGTCTAGGGATCTTTGGAGAAGCTTGAACACTTCCATAAGTCATAAACATGGACTCAAAACTTGTCTTCTCTAGATCACTACCATTTATCGCACCTTTTAAAGAATGGCTCACTATAATTTGTGTGTAAGTGAGATTGCAAAGAATTGGCAGGTTATCAATGGATAACCTCTATCAAAAAAATATTTTTACTAAATATGTTAGAACTATATATTCTTTTGATTCTATATATATGTGGCTCTTGTTTCTTGGTAGGAACTAGTTTATTTTCTTGGATATCAAGCCAAATGTTTCTAATTTGGCATTATTGCAATTGGATGTTAATATTTGTATGTGGATATATTGATTGTTGTCCACACATATATCTACTTTGTTTGATGTACATAGATCTGAAAAACTTGGTTGCTTTTCAAAGATTGGTAGTGCCCTTATGTGTACACCTTGTTTGATGTCTTATTTTCTTTCTTCATGTGAAGAAACTGGATCTCTTCCATAATTGCAAAAAGAGAGAGAGAGAGGGCTTCTCTTATTCTATTCAAATCCGTGATTCTGATGTCAGCATATCTAATTATGGATATTTTTGGATATGCCTTTTCGGTGTTTGTCTTGTATTTTTAATAGGTACGCTAAAGAAAGCACACTACAATCGCATGGCTTTTTGTGAAAGTTTTAGAGAGACTCGATTTTTTTAAAATTAGTGGACCGCACACTTCTTTAGGCGGCGATCAAACTCTACTATAGGAAGACCTACACATCAACGAAGGGGACGCTTAGAAATCAGAGAATTATCTTGTGAGTGAGAGTGAGAGTGAGAGTGAGAGTGAGAGTGAGAGTGAGAGAGAGTGAGAGTGAGAGTGAGAGTGAGTGTGAGAGTGAGTGTGATTGAGAGTGCGAGTGTGAATGAGATTGTGATAGCTCGGGGGTGGTCCAGAGGTAGAGGCTCCATCAAGAAGCTATTTTCCAAGCTATTGTAACCATTGATTCACATCTATAATATCAAAATTCTTCTTTTTCTGAGTCACCTTTTCTACTCTTCCACATTAGATTTCCTCTTATCTTGTGCAAGCTCTGAGTTTTTATCTCCTTTGTTATTCTTGAGTGATCGAAAGATTGTGATTGGGGATAGATTTTGTCATGGACAAGGAAACCATCTTAAACCTTAGATTCTATGTGACTTTCCATATCTCATGATTGGCTCACATTTTGGAGAAACTAATGCTTCCATCACGTCCCCAATGTGCCAAAACCCCAAGATCGACGGTCTATTTGTTGAATTCTGACACCCGATGGTCTTGCTTCAAGTTGATGACATCAAGTTGTAACCACCATAGAGCACCGCCTTTGAACACCTATAAAAGGAGGGGTTGGCCACATTCATAATCAGTCTTGCGAATGCCAGTCTTGGGAGCTCAAGGAGTCTTGATCACCAAGTACTTTCAAGTTCCAGTTTGAGTTCTAGTCTTGTCTCTTGCTCTAGTCTTGTCTAGTCTTGTATTGTGGACATCCTTTCTTGTCATGTTGTAATCTCCTAGTACGAGATCCTTTTTAGTTATTTCTTGTATCTAGTTCATATCCCTGAAGGGAATTCTTGTAAACTTGTTATCTTGTTCCATACCTACGATCCCGTGTTGTGGGATCTCCTGTATCATCTGTAGTCCAATTTTCTATACCTATCGGTCTCGGGTTGTGGGACGTCTTGTATCAATCACATATTCTTGTATCATTTTCCCTATGCGGGTGCTCTTGTAATCAGAAGTGTATTTCCGAAATCTTGTCTAGTGTAGTCAAAGAGCACAATCTAGTGCTCCCCTGACAAATTGTGATTGAGGAAATGCTACACAAGAACACAAGAACACGAAATGCCAAGATGTTTGCCAAGAAATTGTTTTGAATTACTTTCATAAAAGGATTACAATGGGACGGCAAAGAGAGCTTGACTAGGGTGGTGGCATCCAAGTGCACTACTACCACTTCTAGTAGTTGTGCATAGTTTGATACCGTAGGATAAACCTCCCAAGCACTCAAGTGAGTTGGATAGAAAAACAGGGGTTGTGACTCTCTCTCTCTCTCTCTCTCTCTCTCTCTCTCTCTCTCTCTCTCTCTCTCTCTCTCTCTCTCTCTCTCTCTCTCTCTCTCTCTCTCTCTCTCTCTCTCTCTCTCTCTCTCTCTCTCTCTCTCCCCCTCCCCCTGCGTGTGTGTATACGCACGTTCGTGTGCGCACAGGGTCTGCAGGTGTGCATGCATGTGTGAGTTCTTTTCTCACCTGCTGGCTATTGAGTGACAGAGTATAGGTTATCTAACAGAGAGCAGAGCACCAGCAGACTGCTTGTCTGAGATAGAAGAGAAGCCCGACATATAGAATGAACAAAGAAAGGTTGAGAGACATCCTTGATAAACCCCCTATGCTGTCGCAATCGACGAGGACTTATGATATGTGGAGATTGGAAAGATACCTCTTTGAGCTACAGAGATGCGTTATTACAGTATGTTCATACATCAGGAGGCAGCTTCTAATAGTTCAAACTCTCAAACTTCTTTCAGGGGCGACAGGTGATTGCTACAGACCCACCTATAAAGCGAGGGCTCAGACTTGCAGACACTGAGAACCATAGTGTGTAGGTGCCCATGCACATTGCATACCCAGGTACAAATGTGTTGGGTGTCGTGTGTTGGAAATTGAGAGAGAGAGAGAGAGAGAGAGAGAGAGAGAGAGAGATTTTTCTGGCCCGAGGGGGCTGGGGGGGGGTTGGGGGGGATGTCTTACTCACACACAAAGCAAAGGGAAGAGAGAATGGGAAGAGAGTCTATGATTCTGCAAGCCCCAAGTTTATGTTTCAAGGGGCTAAATAATGTTTTTATCAAAGTGAACTTTTAAATCATTTGGGTTGGTTCAAACTGGTCAAATGACAAAAGAATCTTACATATCGGAAGGTAAACATTTATATATCTGCCCAATAGCAGGCCAAAATATGTATCAAAAATATCAACAGTGAGCTCTCAGAGACCACTCACATATAATGCAAAAGGAATTATATTCAACAGTCCATAGAGAACTCAATTGCACCTTCGAATCTCCATCCACAGATAATCTATAAAGGGCATATTAATCTGAATCCCTTTTATGGTTCACACCAACACAAAAAGCTCAGCATCTCCTATTCCTCTGGCTAAGAACCTGTTGAGATTATTGGAGACTGAAAGAAACAAGAGACCTTGTGAATTAACCATATAAGATGAATATTAATTTCCATCATAAGAAATGCCATAGAATGTACCCGTGTATATTGAACTCTTCAACGAGCATTTTTCCATGAGTCAAATACTAACGCAAAGGTTTCAGTCCCTACACACATTCACTCCAACTGATGTAATCTAC
>CM035425.1:51002882-51025382 GCA_020310875.1 Ceratopteris richardii
GGCTTTTGTGAAAACAAGCACCCGTTGACTTGGTTTTGCATCTATGTATGCCTTTTGTGGTTGAAAAACAGCACATTTGTTGTTTTTGATGCAATTACAGCTTGCTGGAATTTTCTGAAATTTTCTGCAGAAAATTTCAGAAATTGATTTTTGCAAGTTTTGAACAGTTTTTGGGCTTAATTTCTCAGCTATAGTCTCGTAAGGTAATTGCGCATAGAACAGCAGGTGAATTTTACCTTTTTTGGTGAAATTTTGAAGCTCTTAGTGTGCAAACATGGCCTCTACCTCCTCTGATGTCAAAAGCTTGTTTGAGATCAAGAGATTTGAAGGTAATGGTTTCGATTTGTGGAAAGAGAGAATGTTGGGCATCCTCTTTCTTAAAGATTGTGAAGGTAATGGTTTCGATTTGTGGAAAGAGAGAATGTTGGGCATCCTCTTTCTTAAAGATTGTGAAGGGGCTCTTGAGGAAGTCAAGCCTGAAGATATGACAGATGCAGCATGGATGAACCTAAACAAGAAGGCCATCACTTACATCAAGATAGATTTCAGTGGATTTGAAAGGCCTTACACATGCTTTTGAAGTATGGGAGAAGTTGAAAGCCACTTATGAAAATACCACGCCTGTAAATCAAGTGCATCTTATGCGTAAGCTAGTGTGTATGCAGCTTGATGAGTCAAAAAGTGCGGCAGAGCACTTATCTTCGTTTACAGGTACTCTTTCACAATTGAAGGACTCTGGATTACCTCCATTTGATGATAAGCTTAAGGCCATCTTCTTGTTGATGACCTTACCTGATTCATGGGAAACATTGGTTGTTTCACTTTCGAATAGCCCCAGTCTTACCTTTGATGGTGTAAGGGGTTCTATTTTGAATGAGGAAATCAGGAGGAAAGCTAGTGGAGAGGGTAGTGGTTCAGCCAATGTGGCTAGAGGAAGAACAGCAAAGAAAAGTGGAAATGTACAGAGGAACAGGAGCAAAAGCAAAGGCAAGGCTGAAGTGACTTGTTATCAATGTGGTAGGAAAGGTCACAAGAAGCCTGATTGCAGATTCTATAAAGCTGAACTAGAAAGAAAGAAGAACACAGATGACAGGAAGAAAAAGGACACCAAGAATGAAGCACATGATACCTCAAAGGACAAAGACAAAGAGAAGGCCAATGTGGCCTCTAGTGTAATCATTGAGGAGCTATCAGATGCAAAAGATAAACTTTGTGCTACTATGGCAGCAGAGCATGCTGAAGTTATTGATGTTTCTATTAATGTTCATGCACAAGATATGCAGATCACAAAGAGGGATTTGATTGATGCCTTGCTTACTGTGAATGATGCTTTGTCACAAACATGGATTGTAGATTCAGGTGCATCGTTTCATGTAACTCCTATTAAGGAGTGTTTCACTACCTTTCATGCAGGCAGCCATGGACATGTATATCTTGGAAATAACCATGCTTGTTCTATTGAAGGTATTGGCACGGTGCATCTCACAGTGGATGGTACTAATGAGCTGGTTTTGCATGATGTAAGGTATGTACCAAGCATCAAGAAAAGCTTATTGTCTGTTGGGCAAATGGATATGCATGGATATAGTATCCTCTTTGAGAAGGGGTCATCGAAGCTTATCAAAGGCTCTAGGCTGATTGTTAAAGGTACAAAGAAAGGGACTCTTTATTGCTTGCATGGTAAAGCTTTGCTGGGCAAGTTTATTGCTTTGGCTGAAATCCATTCACATATGGAATTATGGCATAAACGGCTTGGCCACATGAGCCAAAAAGGCTATTATGTAATTTGGACAAGTTTGACGCTAAAGGCTCAAAACTTGATTTTTGTAATGAATGCCAATATGGTAAGCAAGTAAAGAATTCCTACTACTCTGGTGTCTCTCGTAAGTCTAATGTGCCTGATCTTGTTCATTCTGATGTTTGTAGCATGCCCACAAAATCTATGGGGGGTGCTCTTTACTTTGTTTCTTTTGTTGATGATTACTCTAGGAAGCTTTGGGTATATTTGTTAAAATCTAAAGATGAAGCCTTTGCTGCATTTAAGAAATTTCATGCATTTGTGACCACTCAAACAGGTAGAAAGCTGAAATGCTTACGTACAGATAATGGGGTGAGTTTACAAGTGCTGAATTCAATAGATTTTGTGAAAATCTTGGTATTAAGAGGGAGCTAACAGTCCCATACAGCCCCTCTTCCAACGGTGTGGCTGAAAGGTACAATAGGACTTTATGTGAGAGGGTGAAATGCATGCTGTCCACAGCTAATCTCCCTCATGGATATTGAGGAGAGGCTTTGAAAACTGCAGTTCATGTTTGCAATGGATCCCCTCATATGTCCTTAAAAGGTGGCATTCCAAAAGAGGTTTGGTCTGGCAAACCAGCTTCATATGAAAAGGAATCTTCATGGGTTATGGAGATGAAGGTGAAATGGGCTACAGGATTTGGCTACCTCAACTCAAGAAGGTAATACGCAGCCGAGATGTTGTATTTAATGAGGCAAGGCTGCTCAAAAACAATTGTGCCTCTAAAGATGACCATAAAAGAGTCAAATTTCAGCATGTACAGCCACCAATTAAATCTGATATGAACCCTCGGGATGCACCACATATGGCTGGAAATGACAATGAGCCCGTGGTTATTGAGCAAGATGATGCTGGACAGCAAAATGATGATCCTGAAGGGCATATGCAGCCACCTATTCATGCTGAAAACAGGGCTGAAAATGATGTACAGCAGCCTGTTAACAATGAAGAAGTTAATGTACCTCCTAATGTAGATCCATTGCCTGGTAATGTGGATCATTGGGTAAGAAGATCTATACGTCCTAGAAGGCCAGTGACTAGATATGATCCCTCTATACATTATATTATGTTATCAGATGAGGGTGAGCCTCTTACTTATAAAGAGGCAAAGCTATGTGAGCACAAGAAGAAGTGGGAGTTAGCCATGCAGGAAGAGATAACGGCCTTGCATGCAAATGATACTTGGGATTTGGTTGAGTTACCCAAAGGAAGGAAAGCCATTCCCAACAAGTGGGTGTACAAAATCAAAACTGTTGATGGCAAACCCAAGTATAAGGCAAGGCTGGTTGCTAAGGGTATAGGAAGTTTGATGGTATAGGAAGTTTGATGCATTTATGCTCAAACATGGGTTTAAAAGAAGCCATGCAGATCACTGTTTGTACACCAAAAAGGATGAAGATGGAAGCCCAATTATTCTTCTACTGTATGTAGATGATATGCTGCTGGCTGGGAAGAAAAAGAGCACTCTGAATGCTCTAAAACAGCAGCTGAACTCTGCATTCTGAATGAAAGACCTTGGGGAAGCTGAGCATATTCTTGGTATGCGTATAAAAAGGGATAGACAGCAGCATACTTTGCAGGTATCCCAAGAAAAGTACATTGAAAAAGTGCTGGACAGATTTAATGTGGCTGATGCTAAGCCTCTTGGAGTGCCATTGCAGCCACATGTTAAGCTTTCCAAGGATGACTGTCCCAAAAATGATGATGCAGCCAATTACATGAAGAGTGTTCCATATGCATCAGCTTGTGGTTCAGTTATGTATGCTATGGTTGCCACTCGGCCAGACATTGCTCATGCAGTGGGAGTTCTTAGCAGGTTCATGGCTAATCCTGGTAGAGCTCATTGGGAGGCAGTCAAATCTATCTTGAGATATTTGAAAGGGACCAAAAGTAAATGCTTATGTTATGGAAAGGGTCCATTGGAGTTAAAAGGATTTTGTGATTCAGACATGGCAGGTGATGTGGACACACGCAAGTCCCCAAGTGGCTATGTATACATCCTTGCAGGTGGAGCTATTTCATGGTGCTCTAGACTTCAGAGGATAGTTGCACTATCTACTACAGAGGCTGAATATATTTCAGCCACAGAGGCTTCCAAAGAAGCCATTTGGTTAGCTCGCCTCTGCAGTGAGTTTGGGATGCCTGAAAAGGCACCTGTTCTTGGATGCGATAGCCAGAGTGCCATATGTTTGGCAAAGAATGCCATGTTTCATGCTCGCACAAAGCATATTGATGTGAGATATCACTTCATCAGAGAGGTGTTAGAGGATGGCCTGATCACTTTGATCAAGGTCAATACTTCACAGAATCCTGCAGATGCTCTCACGAAGTGTCTACCCAAGGCACAACATCAGCTATGTATACAGATGGTGGGAGTTACTTAGCTTAAAGGATCCTCCTTGGTCCTTTAAGTGGGAGGTTGTTGGGGATAAAGGCCCCAAGGACTCTCCTTTTGTATATTTTGACCCTTCCATGTGAAAGCTCTCTTCGAGAGCTTTCCAGACATATTTTTGTTGTATTTTTTGGACCCCAAATTGGGGAGTTATAGACATTTACATTAATTTTATGACTTTTGGTCATTGGCCATGTGTGAACATGCCCAAATGACCTAAAAGTCACTTATCAATAAGACTTGGTCCCAAATCTCTCATAACTTGATTGGGACTTCTTCAACTTCAGCTTCTCCATCTTCTTCTCCAAATTTCTGTGCAGGTTTCTCTCTCTACTTTCTCTCTCCTCACGCAGAAGCCCACTCCCTTGGTGTTTGGAGCAACCGAGCACACCACGACGTAGCTCTCCGCGGCCTCTTTCAGCTGGATGGATCATCTAATTATCCTATGTGGAGTTTCATGATGATGAATTTGTTCGTGACAATGGATTTATGGAGTATCGTCAATGGATCCTTAACAAGACCAAGACGAGAAGGCGAAGAAGAGGATACAACAACTCCAAGAGGTACTGGTATTGCAATCACAGAACCAACTGAAGAAGAGGTAACCACTTCTACATCCAGAGTCCCAGGTAGATCCTTACCCAAAGTTCCTCCTACTGAAGAACAAGCAAGATGGGATTCTAGAGATGCTTTAGCTCTCTCATTCATAGCAATGAGTGTTAAAAAGCATATTCTACCAAAGATCAGATCTTGCAGAAGTTCTGGCCAAGCTTGGTTGAAGCTTGAGAATCTTTTTCAGAGCAAAAATCCTACTAGGAAAGCTTACTTGAGGATACAACTAGCAAATACAAGGATGACGGCTGGTGAGTCAATTCAAACCCACATTACAAAGCTCATTGACTTGAGAGATCAACTTCTAAATGTAGGAGTTGAGATATCTGATGAAGAAATGGTAAATACGTTGATTAATTCACTTCCTATCTCATATCGGTCTTTTATAACCACTCTTACACTTACAACAAGAGATAAAGAGGTTACGTTTGAAGAGTTAGAGTTCTTGTTACTTCAAGATGAAGATCAGTTGAAGGGAATGGAAGAGAATGAAGAAGCACTTTTATCTTCATCAAAGGGTAAAAGGAAGAAGAAGGATAAGAAGGAAATTCAATCCAAGAAGGAAAGTAAGTCCTCTGCACCTTCTACTTCAGATTCTATTTCTACTACATCTAAAGAGAAGTCTTCTAAGCAGAAGGAAGTATTATCTCACTATTGCAAGAAATCTGGACATTTCATAGTAGTTTGTCAGAAAAGGATTGAAGCAGAAAAGAAAAAGGCATCATGTAATGTTCTAGAAGATAATAAAAAGGGAAATCTCAAGGTGATTCTTATGCCTATATCACCATTGAGGAAGTAGCTTTTGATCGGGCAGCTCTACAAGTTCTTTCAGCAGATCCTTGGATATTTGATTCAGGTGCTACTAAGCATATGACAAGTTGCAGAGAAGTATTTTCTTCTCTTTCCTATTCTTTAGGTGGAAGAGTTACTATTGCAAATGGCAATGATTTGGATGTTGTGGGAATAGGTTCAGTAACCCTAAAGTCAAGAGAAGGTGGTAATTTTCAGATTTCAGATGTTTTATATGTACCTGACATGAAGAAGAATCTGCTATCTATATCTTCATTTTTAGGTGATGGTTACAAAGTTGTATTTGAGAGAGATCTTTGTAAGACCTTGTCACACAAAGAAGAGAAGTGTATTTTGCAAGGTGAGCACAAAGGAGGGATTTTTATTTTGTCAAAAATCAGTCAAGCATATGCGATCAAATCTTCGTCACCGGTAGAAGATATGAAGTTATGGCATGAAAGATTTGGACATATTAGTTTTGGAGCTCTCGAGAGTATCAAAGACAGAGATATAGTTGAGAGTTTACCCTCATTCGAGCTACCAGATGATTCAGATATATGTGAAGGATGTCTTGAAGGTAAGATGCATAAACTACCCTTCAAGAAGCATGGTCATATACAGCTACCAAGAAATTGCAGATTATTCATTCATATGTGAATGGATCTATGAGAGAAGACTCTATTCAGGGTTTTAGGTATTTTGTTTTATTTGTTGATGATTTTAGGAGATATTCATGGATCTATGGTCTTAAGTTGAAGTCAGAAGTCTTTCCTATGTTCAAGAAATTTGTAGCTATGGTTGAAAATGAAAGTTAGGTAACTATCCAGATTCTCAGAAGTGATAGAGGTGGAGAATACTTGTCAAATGAGTTCCAGACATTTCTTGAAGAAAAAGGTATTACTCGACACCTTACTATTGCTTATACTCCTCAGCAGAATGGTGTTGCAAAAAGACGGAATAAAGTACTTGTTGAGATGATGCGGAGCATGAAGGCGTCCAAGAAGCTTTCACCAAAATTCTGGTTTGATGCAGTACATACAGCTAATCACATTTTGAACAGGTCTTCTACAAAAGCCTTAAAGGTAATCACACCTTATGAAGCATATTATGGTAGAAAACCTAATGTGAGTTACTTCAGAGTATTCGGATCACTTTCTTATGTACATGTTGAGAAAAAGGATCGAGGCAAACTAGATGTAAAGGCAAAGAAACCTGTTTTTATTGGATATCCTGTTGAGAGCAAAGGATACAGGTTTTATGTTCCAGAGACCGGTGAAGTTATCCTTTCACGCAATGCATATATTTGACTCCCTCCTGATATGGCTGAACATGTACTTCCAAATTCCTTCTAAAAAATCCATAATCATTTTCACTAATGAACTCTGGAATCTCTTCTCTTTATCATAAATCTTATTTTCAGCAATCAACCTATTGTGGCCACTCCATATTGTGAGGCTAAGTATAAGGCAGATGCCTTATGACTAGAAGCCTTATGATTGGTTTGTGTGTGTGGCTGAAACGTCTTATGATTGGCTTGGGTGTTAGTCGATCCTTTTTCGACACCATATTTACGACTTAGCATCGGTAGCTATGAGGAGCCCAAAACTCCATGCTTTGTTGAGTGTATGTGGCTCAAATGCCTTATGACTGGTTTGGGTGTTGATCGATCTTTTTTCAACACCATCTTTACTGCTAGTCAGAGAGCATTGGTAGTTCTGAGGAGCCCAAAACTCCATGCTCACATGAAGCACATTTGTAATACACTATCATTATGTCAAGGAGAGAATATCGATTGGAGACATCGGCTTGGCTTATGTGCCTATACAAAATAATCTTCCAAACCTTTCACCAAGTCTTTGCTCATGGGATGTCCAAGGCTTTTCATAAAGCTTTGAGCTTACTCCCTTTTGTGCAATGTTCACAATCCACATCGGTATATAGTATACGGATATACATGGACACTTCCATATATGGTATACATGAGTGCTAGCTCTTTGTTCACTGTATCACTCCCAAGGGGGATTTGGTTTGGTGATATGTGTGACACACTTAAGCATGTCTACAACAATTCATATTTTAAGTTCTTTAGTCATTCAGTTGGATTTCAACTTATGATGCCCAGCTTGGGCAAAAACTATATAATTCACTTTGCTAAGCCCTAATATAACTCATGATCATATTTGAGTTTCTAGGCTCCCTCTCTCATTCATGAAAGTCTCCCTTTAGCTTTTACTTTGTATGTATTTCATTTACTGCAACATCGTACGGCAGATCACCACATGGTCTTATGTTGATTGGCTGATATGCTGCTTTTCTATAGTGCATCTGTATCTGATTTGTGTGGCCTGGTAACTTTCAGATGTTATAGAGTAGCATGCTGTGGTATACAAGTTATGCACCAAATAGACTGACTTCAACGAGAGAAAAAATAGCTAATGAATTTAAGATTTTCCCTCTCTCATTGGACTGGCTACAACCAGAAATTCTGTTCATTGACCAATTACAATATCCTTAGTCTATTCCACTTAGTCATTGCATTATCAGCTGAAACTTCATAATCCATGTAAGGGTCTTCAACAAACCTGACTTCTTCCACCCACAGTATTAGCCATTTCGTAGCATCAACAGGCTTTAATGTTCAGGGATCATGATTTGAGATAGGTCTCAAACATCTCATAACATAAAGCACCCAAAAAGGAACTGCGCTTCGGCAATTTTTCACTGGAATAACAGCTAATTTATCCATAACCATAGAAGGAAACAAACCCTAATTTATTCGCTGCAACTGAAATGGAACCCTCTGTTGCATACAGCAGATCCAATAAGCATTGTACCCCCTACAAACAAACAGCAATCCAATAGAACTGTGTAAGTGTATCTGAACTAGTAACTACAAATAGTCTAATGGAATCAATATGCTGAGGAAAATTTTCACTTCATTGAAAGAACATTATCTTTCCTGCAACACATACACACTAACAACCTTACAGAAATCTGGGTGTTTCGGTCCTATCTTCTGAACACCACCCTTCTGCGCTTTAACTGCTGGAAGAATGCGAATAAGCTCTGATGAAGGTGAATAACTGTCAAGGTTTACAGGCCTCCTTACTAGTTTGCATTAACCGTTAGGCACAAATCGAAGTTAGAAATGTTGTCATGCAAATTTTCACACAGAAGAAAGAGCATCCACCTTTTGTAGCAATAAGGGTGCGTAGTCGATCAAGGGCATAAGCTCGATTTATATGTTGTGATCTGTCATCTGCTGCCTGCAGGAAACGCATGAAAATGAGAGGGAAAAGGTCAACCATCTTGTCTTCCCAAAAACAACTCAGTGAAGTGACCATCAACTGGAGCAAAAAATATTTTCCTCATGAGAAACCATTCATCATGGAGAGCCCCATCAAACATCCCGTTTCTACAGAAGGATCTGTAATGTTGCTGATAAATATTGCATCCCTGTTTGCATGTGCACTTAGGTGCTTATAGAGCATCCAAGAAATTTTCTTTTGCTACAACAACTATTATAATGGAAAGCTATTTGAATCCTACAAAGCACATTACATTAAAATCATAAAATATGACTGTATTACAAGTTATTTAAAAGTAAAGTTGTTATATGCACATGTATGTATATATTGTTATATTCACACACACAGAGATAGTTATATTATAATATATTCATATTGTTATATAAATATATTATAATGGAAAGCTATTTGAATCCTACAAAGCACATTACATTAAAATCATAAAATATGACTGTATTACAAGTTATTTAAAAGTAAAGAACAATATGAATATATTATAATGGAAAGCTATTTGAATCCTACAAAGCACATTACATTAAAATCATAAAATATGACTGTATTACAAGTTATTTAAAAGTAAAGTTGTTATATGCACATGTATGAATATATTGTTATATGCGCACTGTTAGCCGGCCGCCGGAGTGAGACTCGCATAACGGAAATCTTTGTAAAACATGCGCGAAAGGTTGTTACGCGCATTCTTGTAAAAGCTTATATAAAGCAATGAAAAAAGAGACGCCAGAGACGGGATTTGTTTTGGAAATTCACCAGACTCTTCGTCTGTGTGTGGTCTGAACGTTAGTTAATCTTGTTATTTTTGAGTTGTCTAAGTGACCTGTGTATCTGTTGGTGTTGGTCTGATCTTTGTCTGCATTTGTTCTTGTTGATAGTCGTGCGGTTGCAAACTTGTCCCGTTTCAGCAACTCATCTGCCATAGATCCGACGTTTTGTCTGTGAATCTTTACTGGAAGTGTGGTTTTATGTGTTGGGCTAACTGATTGTCTTGGGATGATCCACCAGATGGTTAACAAGTTCTGTGCGTAGAAGATAGTAGTTCTGGTACTACGGGGAGTACGTTGTTTTAATGTTTACTCTGTCGTGGTATGGTAAGTTAATGTCGCCGTAAGAAGCTTAAGTGGTACAAATGGTCTTCAGAATTTCGGTCCTTCATGACTATATTCGCCGTGACGCCGATTGTAGAATGGTTGTGATATCTATCTGAACGAGTGACTTGGATTCTTGTGCTAAGGTTTCCAGCGAATTTAGTATTGAAGTAGTTGAGCATAAGCGAATCTTGTTAAGTTCCAGTAGACCCCTGTAGCTGATGTAGTTGTATTGGGAAAACTAGTATAGGGCCTCTGTTCTTACAGACCCCTTCCACTCCCAAGAACCCAAGGACCAGGTAAAACGCTCTTCCGATAGTTGGAAAAGGCGCTTTACCAACCACAGATTAACACTGGCGATTCCGTTGGGGATGTGGCATCAAGATTTCCGTTCACTGATGCAAGAAGTATCAAGATCACCATTTGTGTGACGAACGTAATATTTAGAACGCACGTTGATCGATTGCAAGGATAGTCATTGTTTTTGGACAACTGTAAAGAAGTATAGTACGAGTAGTATATGCCGGTTACTCGATCCGGTGAGACGTATCCGAAGCACAAACAGTCAAGAATACCTAATCTACTAAGAACACCTCCAGGAGGTAGAAGCGCAGGAAGATCCAAACCTGTTGACAAGGAGGAAAGAAACGTTACTGACGATTCCGGTCATATTCCGGTTGATTTTTCTGCATCTCTGATAAATTCTGGTACTGTTTCGGCACGATCTGTCGAAAATACAGTAATTCCAGAATCTACCAGGACGCAATCTGAAGTTAGCTTACCCGCTTTGATTGGAGATTCAAAATTGTTAACGAATAGCAACGATTTTACCAAAGAAGGCAGTAAAGAAAAGAAAACAGTCTGCACTGGTGGAAAATCGACACCTTTCGGTGACATTTCGATGCAGTTTTCCGGTACCAGATTACCACTTGTTGGTAAATCTTTAACCCACACACCGCTATTAGGGGTAAGCCTTCCTACGGTTGACTTCAAAAAGGAGGGAACTGTGTTCGAAGCCGAGGTTCGTAACATACTGAGCAAGATTATCAGACCAAAAAGAACACAGGCTGAGGAGACAGATTCTGAAGATTCAGATATTCAACCGTGGAACAAAGGAGATAGTCACCATACAATCAGCAGCACGATGAACGGCCAACAACAGCAACAAGTATGTCCACCCAGGCCACCGCCGACAGGTGTAACGTACACTAAATTCGGTGGATTTCCAGGGGATGACCAAGACGCGCATGTACGCACTTTTGAGATTAGTTATGCAGTACTCAATCACCCCATTGAACCGGAGTATAAGGCTATCGTTTTCCAGTCCACCTTGGTCAATGAAGCCGCTAGATGGCTTACAGAGTATGATATAAATCACTTCGGAACTTATGAAGCAGTAAGGGATGCATTTCTGCAAAGATTTAGACTAAAGAAGAATCCCGCAGAAATTTTTGACTACTTACAAAACAATAAACAGAAGGTAAACCAAACAGTGCAAGAATACGCCACTTTATTCAGAACACACTTGTGGCAATTGCCACCGGCACATGCCAACCTGCCGAATGACGTCATTACTCAATGGTTTATTAATGGACTGAATCCACAACTCAAACAGATCATGATTATTCGGTGTGTCGGAGCAATGACCTTAGATGCAGTAATTGCGATGGCTCTACAACTAGAAAACAAAGTCGGGGGATTTACAGAAGATCTGGAGTGGTTAAAGACAAACAAAAACGGTGCAGAAGATCTAACAAGGCAAATGTATTGCACCACCTGCAAGAATTCTGGCCATACAAGGGCCACTTGTGCATTGAATCAGTTATTTTGTGCCATCTGCAACACCACCGGACACACCACCGAAAACTGCGCATATAACGCTAAAGTACAAGGGACAGCGACGGTCAATGCAATTATACAGGAACAAGGGAAACAAGCCAATCACTATGTGCCTCCGTAGATGAGAAACAACAAGCAACAAGGTTATCGAAATTACAGAGGACAGAGGAACAACAACTATAACGCAAACCGTTGGCAGACCGTACAGACACCGGAAAACCCAAATTTGCAACCACCGCGGTGTCATTTTTGTGGTGAATTCGGACACATTAGAAGGTTCTGCAAAGACGCAGCTGAGTATGACCAAAGGAAGAAGGAATGGAAAAATCCGATGACAAATATGGTTCAGATCACTCCGGTAGAAACACAAGCTGCAGTTGTTCAGACCAGATCTGGTAGACCATTACAACCAGCGGCTGAGATATTTGAACCCGGCATTCAAGAACAGAAACGAACATATGAAAAGGCTAATCAATGGATCGCATCAGAACCACCCGTGTTTCCCGACCCAATTCCGGTAACCCAAGCTCCGTTAACTCAGGGAGCAACACAAGATCATGCTGCTAACATAGAAGCAGAAACATCATTTGTAGCATGTACATAAGCACCAGCCGGTGCATCATCTTCAAAATCGGCGGAAATTACAAATCAATCACAACGAGCCTGGGAGATTCTATCCAAAGCATCCATTACACTTCCTCTTGGCCAATTACTTGCATTAGTACCAGGAGTCCGCAAGCAATTCCAACAACAATTTGCTGCCGAATCTGCTTGCATTCCGGC
Source organism: Ceratopteris richardii (assembly GCA_020310875.1). Lineage (NCBI taxonomy): Eukaryota > Viridiplantae > Streptophyta > Polypodiopsida > Polypodiales > Pteridaceae > Ceratopteris > Ceratopteris richardii. Next base: position 51,015,510 of record CM035425.1, read on the forward strand.
CACCGCAACTGTACAACCGGAACCAGATTCTACGGTCGATCATTAAGTTGGTCGATCATTCAGTTCCTCTGATTACGGTAATAGTCATAAAATCACACAGGTACTAATTGATGGAGGGTCTGGTGTGAATATTGCCACTGCTGCACTATGCAAGAAACTAGGATGGACTAAAATAGAACAGGTTCAATTTTTTGTTAGAATGGCTAACCGGTCCAAAGTCCACCCAGTAGGGCTTGTTCGGAACATACCAATAACTTTGCAAGGCACCACATTTAAGATGACCTTTGTCGTCTTAGAATTGCCGGAATCCACCCTGGATTACAATCTCCTTTTCGGTCGCCCTTGGCTGAAACAAGCTAAAGTGATACAAGACTGGTCAGCACAGGAGCTCACGTTCAAGGATAAAAATCGAAGATGTGTTGTAAAATTAGATGCTATACAACCCTGTGAATTACATGCTAGACCATATTTCGCAGAGCCCGTTCATATGCTAGACGGACTATCAGATGACGAAGAAGAAGAGTTTTTTAAGAACAACATTGATCTGATTTCCTTAGGAACCGTTGACCTACAAGCTGTTGTAGATAATTGGAGCCCCTCAGTCTGCTCAATGACACCTGTAACAGAAGAAGATAAGAAAGAAGATATTGCTTCTACAAACGACGCCGAACTACAACTTTTTAAACCAGAAGACGACGCCGAGAAGCCGCGACAATTTTATGTGCCAGAAGATCAGTTAGTAACTTATAATTTGGGAGATGCAAACCACCCACGCCAAGTCAAGATAAAAGAAAACTTACCAGAAAAATTCCAAGCAGAATTACTTCAGCTTCTCAGAGAATTTTCTGACATTTTTGCTTGGGATTATAAGGATATGAAGGGTCTGGATCCGCGCATCTATCAACACGGGGTTATGCTCAAGCCGGAAACAAGGCCAATTAAACAATCCAGCTATCGAATGAACCCGAACTACGCAGCACAGGTAAAGGCAGAATTGGATAGGCTATTGAAGGTTGGATTCATTGTACCTATAGAGCACACGGAGTGGATATCACCAATTGTTATTGTACCAAAAAAGAACAAGCAGCTCCGCATTTGTGTAGACTACCGGAAGCTGAATGCAGCTACGGTTCCAGATCCATTCCCATTACCTTTCCTGGACACCATGCTTGATAGGGTGGCAGGGCACGAAATGTATTCATTTTTAGATGGATACAGTGGATATAATCAAGTTAGGATGGCTGAACAGGACATTCCGAAGACCGCCTTCATCACCAACTAGGGTGTGTTCGCATGCACTGTTATGTGGTTTGGTTTACGAAATGCTCCCAGTACTTTTCAAAGATGCATGCAAGAGATATTCTCACCTTACCTTACTTCATTTATGTTTATCTCGACGATTTTTCAGTATTTGGCCAAATGAAAGTACATCTGTTCCATTTACGGTGCTGTTTTGAAAAATGCAGAAAATACAAGCTCTGTTTAAATCCAAACAAGTCTGTATTCGCGGTCTCCTGTGGAAAATTACTTGGTCATATTGTGTCTGCGCAAGGCATTCAGGTAGATCCCGATAAGATTTCAGCAGTATTAGAAGCGCCTGCACCAACAACACCTAAAGAAGTAATGCGCTTTATGGGCCAAGTTAGATGGCATGGACGACACTTACGGTGGCTTGCCCATTTGGCAGTACCACTGAACAGAGTAATCACCAAGACCCCACGACAATTTGAATGGACTAAGGAGTGCAAGATAGCGTTTGATCGATTAAAGTGTTTATTAACACAGGTTCCCATATTACAACCCCCCAACTGGGATCACCCCTTCCATGTATTTGTTGATGCTTCAGATATAGCTATTGGCAGCGTCCTAATGCAACCGACCAATAAATGGTTTAGACCTGTGTATTACGCAAGTCGAAGATTAGCCCCTGCTGAACGGAATTACTCGATAACAGAACGAGAATGTTCAGGTCTAGTATATTCGGTCAAAAAGTTCAGACATTATCTACTGGGCCGTAAGTTTACTTTCCACACAGATCATGCTGCCTTATTTATCTAGTTCGGCAACAGCATTTGGGAGGACGATTAGCACGATGGGTGCTGCTTTTGCAAGAATTTGACTATGAAGTTATACATAGACCAGGCACCTCACACGCCTTAGCAGATTTTTTGTCTCGCCTAGATTCCGGTGAGGCTCCGGTAGGTGTAGATGACACCACTCCAACGATCTATACTTCTGAACCAACTCACGATGAAAGCACAGACATGCCTATGCCAACTAATTATTATGATCAGATATTGACCTTTCTCAATAATGGATACCTGCCATCCCAGACTTCTACAGCAATACGCAGAAAAGTTGCAGCATTCAGCCGCCGATTCCGGTTGATTGCTGGTGAACTATATTATGTGGATCATACCGGAATTCTACTTCGTTGTATTCCTCCACACGAAGCAAACTCAGTCATCACTTTGGCTCACTCGATCCCGACAGGAGGTCATTTTGCTGTTGATTTAACCTACCGGAAAATTCTGCAGAGTGGACTCTGGTGGCCGACTATGTACAAGGATGTGTTGCAGTTTGTCAAATCCTGTGATAATTGCCAAAGAACTGGACAGCCATTACAGCATCATCATTTTCCTCTTCAACCTGTACTGCCATTAGAACCCTTCCAGAAATGGGGTTTGGATTTCATTGGTCCTATTACACCACCCTTAGTTCTCAACAATAATCACTATATCTTAACATGCACTGATTATGCAACAAGATGGGCAAAAGCATGGGCTTTACGATCAGCTACAGCTGTTGTGGTAGCAAAGTGCCTACTGACAGATGTTTTTCCAAGATTTGGTTTACCCCTCGAACTGGTGACATATCAAGGCACTCATTTTGCTAATAACTTGATAAAGGTACTTACACATTCGTTCCAGATTACTCATAAATTTAGTTCTCCATATTATCCGCGTGCTAATGGTCTGGCCGAGAGTACAAACAAGTCTTTGCTAATTATACTTCGAAAATTGATTATGGACGCACCAGAAAGATGGGATCAATTGTTACCTGTTGTACTGTGGGCATACCGAACAACTTATAAGGTAACCACAGGACTGACTCCTTTCAAATTAGCCTTTGGAATCGAAGCTATAGCACCAATGGAGATAGTGGTGCCAAGTTTAAGAGTAGCCATCAACCAGAAATTACTACCAAAAGATTCTCTGTCATTTCGGTTGGAGACCCTCAGAGAATTAGACGAACATCGATGGCACAGTTTTATGACTATGAGGGAAGTACAGCTAAGACAAGCCAAAACACATGATAGACATCTACGAACTCCAATTTTTACGGTAGGACAGCTTGTCCTCTTTTACAATGCGAAATCGAATCGCTCTACCGGCAAGTTTAAGCTACGATGGTTTGGCCCTTATCAAATAACGGAACAGGTGGGCCCTCGACATTTCGGTTGACCACATTAACCGGAATTCCCTTGCCAAAAGTAATAAATGGTTCGAAGCTGCGACCATATCGACAAGCGTTACATCAGCGATAAGACGTTACGCGGAGTACCGCGACTTTTGACGTTCTTTTTTCAGTCCTTCTCTTTTCTTTTAATTTTGCATAATCAATAAAATAAGTATAAATATCCGCGTCTTGAACTCTATTTATAACTAAAGCCGCCCGGTCTTTTTCAAGCCGTTCATGCATGCACTCCATAGTTAAGAAATAATCATATCCACATCGCGGGATAATTTATTATGATTGATTTCTCTTAGTTGCAGTGCATCTACATAAACTTCGTCAGTCCGCCGAAAAACGCTATTGTATTTGTGTAATTGTGATCTGTGATTACCCTGTGTTTGCGTGATTGTGCTTGCTGATTGTATCGCGCCATGGAAGCTTTGGCAAACTATGCCGCTTTCCATGACGGACTCCCTACCGATGTAGGAGAGTACCTGCGCATCCGGGGATTATCCAACTTCGCTGAGCTGCCATGGCACTCAGTGGAGAATCACCCTTTCTTTGCTCGAATAATCTCCGCCATCGCCAACACACCTGCGAAAGAGAAAATGTGGGCTATCACCTCTTTACCCTCCCGAGTAGTAATCACATTTCAAACATTCGCTCAATCGTTTCGACTTCCTGCAAAAGGCAAACAGAATGGCACAAACCTTCCCATAGCCACCATGAAACAGTTATTTCCTAGGTATTCGTCGAACGAGTACGCCATCCTTTGAAGTTTGTAGACGTGAACCTGAGAGAACCGCACTCCAATTCCTAGTAGCCATACTCAACCTCCAGAAACGAACTTATGGAATATCACGCGCATTCTACTCAGCCCTCGACTTAGCTTCACGAGAACCGGTAAACTTTGCAACATACTACTTCAGCCGTATACACAAAGAATGCGTAGCCATTATGAAGCATGGTGAACAAAGGAAACACGCCAAGATCCAGGTTGCCACATATCCTATCATTTCTCTTCCCCACCATCCTTGCAGCACAACCACCACCGAGAGGCCCGGTCCTAAGACAGGAAGAATCCGTACAGCTGTTAGAAGACGATGAGGAAGACGAAGAAGAAATCAACCAGCTATTCCGAAGAAAAAGAATCAGGATAAGTTCCTCTGAAAGCGAAGCACTAGGCTCAGCCGGAGAAGATGAAGAAATAAATAAAGAAGTAGATACGCAAGAAGAAGACACATTCCACGACACCAACACCTCGATGCAACATGAGTCATCTGCACAAACATCAACATCGGAGCAGCAACAGCAACAGGACCAGACCGAAACAGAAACAGTCTCGACTAAACAGATATCTCAGCAACAAACGGAGCCACAAAACCAAGAAGATAAACAACAAGTAGCTAAGGAAGCTTTAGAAACACTGCTTAAAGCAGTTGAGTCCACAGCAACCGAAAACGCAGAATCGGAGCAACCGACAAAAGAAAAGGTAATACAATCTAACCCTATCCTCCCTCCTCCCTCACCGAAACATCCACTCAAACCCATCTCATCTGTCTACCCCACTCACCCTGTTGAAACCACTGCATCCTCAACCTCATCACCCACTTACTCGCCATCGAACTCCCAACAACTCCACGCCGAAACCTCTTCGACACCTTCACTTCCGGCCATCCCAGCAATTTCTGATTTAGCTGCAATAGGACATATGCTCATCAACTTATCACAACAACTGCCGCGGCAACTGAAACAGCTCACAGACTCTGTGCAAGATGATTTTCAACACAAACTAGAAGTAATGGAGGCAGACATCACACCCCTCCAAGAGGAATTACACAGAGTAAAGGCCGAAAACCATGCACTTAATGAACAGGTCAAGCAGTTACACGCAATAATAAGAGAACAGGAAGATATTACCACCCAACGAGATGAAGCACTGAATGCAGTATACGCAAAGGAAGAATTGTTGATGGCTGCAGACGCAGAGCTCACTAACCTAAAGCAAGCACTCAAAGACGCCGAAGATGTCAGAATTGCCTTAGGTAACCTGCCTTAGGTAACCTGCCAGTGTTAGCCGGCCGCCAGAGTGAGACTCGCATAACGGAAACCTTTGTAAAACACGCGCGAAAGGTTGTTACGCGCATTCTTGTAAAAGCTTATATAAAGCAATGAAAAAAGAGACGCCAGAGACGGGATTTGTTTTGGAAATTCACCAGACTCTTCGTCTGTGTGTGGTCTGAACGTTAGTTAATCTTGTTATTTCTGAGTTGTCTAAGTGACCTGTGTATCTGTTGGTCTGATCTTTGTCTGCATTTGTTCTTGTTGATAGTCGTGCGGTTGCAAACTTGTCCCGTTTCAGCAACTCATCTGTCGTAGATCCGACGTTTTGTCTGTGAATCTTTACTGGAAGTGTGGTTTTATGTGTTGGGCTAACTGATTGTCTTGGGATGATCCACCAGATGGTTAACAAGTTCTGTGCGTAGAAGATAGTAGTTCTGGTACTACGGGGAGTACGTTGTTTTAATGTTTACTCTGTCGTGGTATGGTAAGTTAATGTCGCCGTAAGAAGCTTAAGTGGTACAAATGGTCTTCAGAATTTCGGTCCTTCATGACTATATTCGCTGTGACGCCGATTGTAGAATGGTTGTGATATCTATCTGAACGAGTGACTTTGATTCTTTTGCTAAGGTTTCCAGCGAATTAAGTATTGAAGTAGTTGAGCATAAGCGAATCTTGTTAAGTTCCAGTAGACCCCTGTATCTGATGTAGTTGTATTAGGAAAACTAGTATAGGGCCTCTGTTCTTACAGACCCCTTCCACTCCCAAGAACCCAAGGACAAGGTAAAACGCTCTTCCGATAGTTGGAAAAGGCGCTTTACCAACCACCGATTAACAGCACACACAGAGATAGTTATATTATAATATATTCATATTGTTATATGAATATATTATAATGGAAAGCTATTTGAATCCTACAAAGCACATTACATTAAAATCATAAAATATGACTGTATTACAAGTTATTTAAAAGTAAAGTTGTTATATGCACACACACAGAGATAGTTACACAATGACTTAAAGCTTGTATATGAAGTATGAGCAAAAATTACCCAAAAACGCCAGAGAGATTAGCAAATCTCTGCAATAAAGGACTTTGTAAATGAAAATCTGGCAGTGCAGGTGCTTGAAATGACCTATAGAAATAAAAAGACGCACAATAGAAGAGGATTTCTGCGATGAAACTCTCCAAAAAGCTCAAGATTTGCTTCAGCTTTGTAGTGGGCTGAAGTGGTCTCCAAAGATAGCACTTTCATCGTGAAAAATGAAGGTTTTTTGAGATGAAATCCTCCCAAATGCAAGAAAATGCCTTCAACTTAGCATAAGCTGAAGTAGAAAAGCATTTGCACCAACTTTGTTGCGCTAGAACAAGTCAAATCTCTTATACTAATTGAAAGGGGCCACGGAGAGCTAGGTGGCGATGTGCTCAGTTGTTCCAAACACCAAGGGAGTGGGCTCCTTCATGAGGAGAGAGAAAGTAAAAAGAGACTTGTGCAGAAATTTGGAGTAGAAAATGGAGAAGTTGAAGTTGAAAAAGTCCCATTCAAGTTATGAGCGATTTAGGACCAAATTTTATTGATAAGTGACAGGTCATTTGGGGGTTCACACATAGCCAATGACCAAAAGTCAAGTAATGTAGATGCCTACAACTCCCCGATTTGGGGTCCAAAAGATATAACAAAAATATGTATGAAAAGCTCTCAGAGAGAATTGTCACTTGGAAGGGTTAAACAATACAAAAGGAGAGTCCTTGAGGCCTTTACCCCCAACATTGTATGCACACATTCCATAGATCAAAATCATTACCATCAAATTTTTTGATCTCCAAAAATCTTTTACTATCCAAGACGAGCCATAATGCTTATTCTCAGCTATAAAACAAAATTCTCCTTCAAAAAAGCCCTCTATAACTGCAAATATATGGTCATTTTAAAACATAGAATGTAGCAAAGCCTTCAAAATGCCTCTAGAATGCAAAGATTATGAAATATAGACTCCTATTTGATAAATTGTAGCTTTGCGTAATTCTGTAACAGGTCTATTTTCAGCTCCAAACTTTGTGAAGATGCGCATGAAATGTACAAAAATAAGAAAGAACGATGAAGAGGAATTGGTAGGACAATTTCTACTTATGAAAGTAGAAAATTGCTGGAATTACCAAACAAATTGGCTATGGCAGTCCTTTGAAGTTGAAATAGCCTTCAATTTCTGCAAAAATCACCTTCTAAAGGAAGATCTTCGCAATAGAATGTTGCTACAAGCTCCAAAACTACAATTAAGCCTTGCTTCGATACCAATCAATGAGGAAGGAATCTGCAATTAATAGAAATCATTGTGAGATATCACTAGCTTGATGAGAGAGCTTGAAATGAGGGGCAACAACCTTTGGATTAAGGGAAGAGAGCTTAGCTAATGAAAGAAAGAGAGAAAGTACACATGACAATAGAAGGAAAGGGTAGAGAAAAGATAAGAAGTGTGGAGAGAGAGAGAGAGAGAGAAAGGTGTAGAGAAAGAGGGAGAGATGTGCGTAAGATCTACAAAGGGTCTTGTCACTTGTATTCACTCTTCTATTTATACGAACCCAAAGGGCTTTTCTTATACAAATGAAAAAGGGAACCTTGATTTTTACAAAAAAACTTCTATAGAAATTCTTCAAGGGTCCCAAAAGTACCTTTTCACAAAAAAACCTGGTGGTTACAAAAAAACCTAGTGGAAGTTTCCAGACACTTCTTCTTTTAGAGTATCTTGTTTAAAAATCCACCTAATAAAAGAAATTTGACTTTTCACCTTTGAAATAATATAATAATAAAAGCCAATAAACACTTTTTGACCCTTTTGAAAAAATAAAATGTAAGCCTATGCTTTAAGCATTAAAACCCTAGTGTTAGGGGGGGGGGGAGGGGGAGCCTACAAAGGACTTTATCCCAACATCATCCCTATGCAAATCCCCTCCAAAACCCAATGCTTAAGGATGTAGAGGGAGGTACTAGATACCATCTCAATTGTCATCCACCAATCCTCGAGTCGTATCCATTTCACCTACAATGATCAACAAAAGAGGAACCAATACTCCCTCATAGGGGTATCCAAAGCATCCAAAAGAAACGCTCCCTCTGGCGCCCGCTTAATAGAGCATCAATAAGATCAAATAGATTCTTAAGGACCTCGGTCGATCCCCAGAATCCTTAGACACTCATGAATATGCATCCAAGGATTCACTTTTTCACCTCGCACCATATGGTTGCACCTTGCTCTACATGCCTTTGGCCTCCATACACCACGGCCCATGCTCGAGACCTAGGCCATTCATTCCATCACCATGAGATGCACTCATAGCCCAAAGATGGACTCGGGATCTAAGCCGCACATACTCTCACCGAAAACTCTCATCTCCATGGGTTCGTCTAAGCATCCCCGCTACATACAAATGCCACTAGTGCCTCTAACGTGAGGAGGAAAAACCCTATCGGATGTAGCATGTGCATGTTGATAATAGATAGGCATAGGAGAAGCAACCTTCTCCCGATATTGACTTTGAAGTTGTAACTCGCAAAGAGTTATGTTAGCAAAAGTGCAAAAATATACGATATTGGACAACGTTCCACTAGGGATAGCCCAACTTGTAGGTCAAAACACTACTTAAAGCTTGGTCAAAGGGTCAAACTAGTCAAGGAGCTCAAATTTTGGATTAAAAAATTATCGTATATTCTTGTAGAGCTCGAAGAGAGCTATCCAACCATATACAACACTCCACTATTTGGCACCATTTTCTAGGTCAAAAGTCAAACCCTACTTTCAAGTCAATAATTGAAAAGCATATTTTCCCATGTGAAAAGCAAGTGACACAAAGTTGTCTAGTACGTTAGGTATGGTACAAATATGGTATGTATGGAACTTACATCTGTACTAAATGATTTTTAAGGTACGTAACTAGTACTTCCCTTTGATAAAAATGGATATAAATATATAAAAATTTTCATATATTATAAAAAACATTTTAAAATATCATATAATTGATTTCTATAATTCAATCATAAGTTATGACTTAATACTAACATAGAACATTGACATCACTCACCATGCAGTGTGTGTTTATAATATATAATATATAATATATAATATATATGAATATAATATAGTATATTTAATGTTATTGTGTACTTACTACTGTGTGATTAGTTAGAGTATGTCAAAATTTGTACCAATTATTAATGTTGTGTGACTAATATGTATAATATATATGTTCTTGTGTGTGTGAAATGTATAAAATATATATGTGTTGTGTGCATTGTGATAGTGTATGTGCATGTATGAAAAAAAAAAAATATATATATATATATATATGTGTGTGTGTGT
>CM035425.1:51030382-51050382 GCA_020310875.1 Ceratopteris richardii
TAGACCTTGGCATACCTTGTCATCCGAGTCACCAAAGTCATTGTTGGCGTCGTTGGCTGCGCACGAGGGAGGACCTCAACGATCAAGGAAGATAAAGGTTCTCGGTACTTCCCGAGAGATCACCCATCCCAGTACTGTTCCCCCCCAGAGCTCGCTTAACCGTGGCAATATCTTGCCACTAAGCTACACTCTTGTGGTATCTGAAGAAGGGGAAAGACTAAGGTTGACATTACCTTGAACATGTTTTGGTCCCTCAAAGCTTCATTCATTGCTTTCAAAGCCTATTTTTTGAAGCATTTTTGGGTGTCTTTTGGAGCCGTTTTGGAGTACTTTTGCACATAGTTCTCTTCACACAGGTCCAAGAACATCAAGAAGAGTGTTCTTTGTACTTCTCCAACATTAAATATCAAGCTTTGGGGCTGTGTTTCTAGTCACACTCCTAAAACTACAGGTTTCTTGAAAGCTTTCAGTTTTGGTGGGAGCAGTTGCTGCAAATTTATGCAGGTTTTTTGAGCCTAAGACATCAGAGTTGATAGACATCTGCAAGTGTTATTGGCTAGTTTTTGGGCTGTGTATTCAGATTTTAGTGTCATTTTGAGCACATACATACCATGTACGCTTCTGTGGATACCGCTTATTGTTGGTGCAGATCAATCACCAATTGAATGTTTGAAGACTAAAGAATGAAGGATGAGATCAATTCTTGAAGCTTGGAAGGAAGATACATTCAGAGTATGTGAGGAATGTACACATATGTACATAGTTCACTTAGATCTTTGATTAGTCATAGACTTGTACAAATTTATCTATAAATACCTTGAAAATGTCGAGGCGTGATATGAGAGCATATGTGAGAATAGATAGAAGGCAAGAATGAGGAAGATAGATGTCATGAGACATGTGAAAAGTTAGTTGAGTTTTCTCTCATCACTCAGCTGTAACTTTCTGAGTAATTGAAGAAATATTGCGCCCGATCTTTTCGTGTCTGCTCCGTCTGTGGTAAATCATTTGTGAAATCCTTTTGAGGATATCTAATTACATAGTTAATGAGTCTATGGCTTAAGTTTCAGAGTCTAATTGTAAACAGACTAGGAGAATTGTTAGTAGGAACATTCATATGTGTTGAGTGTTCACAGTTCTCTGAAACAGGCGCAAATCTCGATCTTAATCTTTTGATCAGTTCTCACTCCATAGTTTAAAGTTTTGTGCAAACAAGCAGTTAATCTTTAAGTTGGAAGGTAATCTACTCGTGGCTAGAAGCATTTGCTTAAACGGGTTTTGTACTGAGAGAATTGAAGTTAAGAAGTTAGGGGTGTCTAAATCGACTTCTCAGAAGTGCAGATTCAGACATAGGTAACTTGTAAAGTTGATTTCTCAAGTTATACTAAACCTTTTGAAGAACTTTAACTTGGAGGAGGTGCGCAATCTCTAGGCGACACTCCATACAAAATTTCATAGAAAACTTTACATGTTTGATAGGTCAATGAGAAGAAATTGTGTAGCAGACTTTCTGTGTTTTACTTTCTTCACAGATTTTCTCAATTTTTGATAATTTGGAGATTGGACCTCTAACTTAGTGAAAGTTTTGACTTACTCTTGATATAGAGGTGTTCTAAATTCAAGAGTAGGTTGTTCTTTTGGAGATTTACACTCTCCATCAGTGGTATCAGAGCAGGAGACATCAAAATCAAGGAAAGGAGGATCCCGACTGCTGCACATTCAAGAAATTCAACAATTGAAGAACCAAAGGTGAAAGCTTGAAGGCAAAGCTTGAGGAGGAGACCATACGACATCAAGAAGGACAAAAGGAGTCTAATTCGAAGTAAAGGTACATATATTGTTCATAAAGTTTGAAGATTTCAATACACAGGTGGACACAAGATGGGAGATTCTCTACAGATAGAGAAATTGGATATGGAAAACTATCCTGCATGGTCAATGAGGATGGAAGCTCATCTTATGAGCAAAGATTTAATAGCCTATATCACAGGAGAAGAAGAGAAGCCACAGTTCAGAGATCCTAGTGTTCCAACTAGGGAAGAGTTAGCAGATTTGAAAAATTGGATGAAGAAAGATGCTCAAGCTAGGAGCATTATATATATGGCAGTCAATGATTACTTGTTACCTCATATTCGAGGTCTTGAAAGTGCAACTGATATTTGGAATGCTTAGGAGGAGCATTTCCAGAATACTACCAAGTCAAGGAAGGCATCTTTATGGGCAGAGTTTACAACCTTCAAGAAGAAGGCCTCTCAATCTATTTCAGACTATGTAACAAGGATGAAAGACATTGCAGATGCATTAGGAGCTGTTGATGAAGACATTGAAGAGGATAAATTGGTAAGGCAAATCCTTACAGGTTTGAGAGGAGATGACAAATGGAAGCCATTCATTTTATCTATAGAATTATCACTTGATCATTTCACTCCTGATTTAAATCAGTTGCTAGGTCATATGCTAACATTTGAGCAGGATGTTAAAGGAGATGGTGACAAGAGTGCAGGTCATGCAATGTACTCAAAAGATAAGAAGAAGAATAGCAAAGGAAAGCAACAAGCAGGTGAAGATGAAGGTACAACTAGTCAAGCCAACTTCCTAAGAGGAAGAGGAGGTGGCAAAGGTAGAGGAAGAGGCAGAAACAACAAGGATGGAGGCAAAGCTTGCTGGATTTGTGGTAAGACAAATCACTTAGCTAATGATTGTTGGCATAATAATCAGAGTAATGGTGGATACAATCAAAATTATAATTCAAGAGGAAGAGGTGGCAGAAATCAAAGAGGTAATTTCAGAGGCAGAGGTGGTAGGAGCTACTTTGGAAGAAATGCAGGTAGAGGATTCCAAAGTCAACAATACAACAACACCTACTACAATTATGCTTCAGATCAAAAGGAGGATTCAACATTGATAATGAATGCAACTTGTGAAAGGCAGAGTGAAGATCAAAGAGTTTTCTACATTGACTCAGGGTGTAGCAATCACTTGAGTGGTAATATATCCTTGATGAATGATTTGGAGAATAATGTTTTTAATCATGTTGTTCAAACAGGTGACAACACAAAGCACAATGTGAAGTCAATTGGATCAGTGAAGGCCAAGGATGGTAGCACCTTATTGAGTAAGGTCTTGTATGTTCCTACAATTCGTAAGAATTTGATAAGTGTAGGACAAATTGTTGAAAAGGGATATGAAGTAAGGTTCACTAATGATGGAGTATATGTGGAAGACCCTAGCCAAGGGTATAAACAGATTGTTTCAGGAAAGAAAGAAGGAAGATTATTTACATTGAAGATTCAAGGCAATATTGGTCATGCTATGTTCACATATGGAGGACATAAGATTTCTGAGTTAGATCTTTGGCACAAGAGGTTTGGACATTTCAATGAAAGAGGTATTAAAGACATGATTAACAATGGTTGAGTGCTTGGATTGCCTAATGTTGCAGGTCAACATATGACATACAGATGTGAGGCATGTCAATTAGGTAAGGCTCATAAGCTTTCCTACTCCAAGCATGGTTTTATGTACTCAGAGAAGCTTGAATTGGTACACACAGATGTGTGGGGACCATCAAAGGATTTCAGTATAAATGGGTCAAGGTATTATGTGATTTATGTTGATGATGCTACTAGATGGATCACTATCTATGTGATCAAAGATAAGTCAGAAGTGTTTAATACATTTAAACACTATCATGCATATGCAGAAAGAATTACAGGACATAAGTTGAAGAGACTAAGGTCAGATGGAGGGGGAGAGTATTTCTCTAATGAGTTCAGTGATTACTTATGGAATGCAGGTATAAAAAGGGAAGTTACTCGCAGGTACTCTCCTCAACAAAATGGTGTTGCAGAAAGGAGAAATAGAACACTTGTTGAGTTTGCAAGATCCATGATGAAGGAGAAAAATTGTCCTAATTATTTGTGGGCTGAGGCTGTAAATACAGCCACTTATTTGGTCAATAGGTTACCATGTAAAGCCTTGCAGGGTATGACACCATATGAGGCTTGGTGGGGTAAGAGACCTACCTTGGATCATTGCAGAGTGTTTGGATGTGTGGCATATGCATATGTGCCATCACAATTAAGGCACAAGTTGGAGCCTAAAGCTGAAAAATATGTTTTCATTGGTTATGATGATAAGCAGATGGGCTATAGATTGTGGAGTCCATCTACAAAACAATTCATGGTTTCTAAAGATGTTACATTTGATGAGCAAAGTACTTGGTATGCAGGTACAATCAATATCAATACAGGTGATGAAGAAGAAGTGAACCAAAGGAAAGGTAAATCAAAGGTTCAAATATTTGATGAACAAGAGAATAATGAAGTGCAGGTTGAAGTGGAAGAAACACCAAGATTTGATCCTGAATATGAAGAACCAGAAACCTCAAGAAGTGGAGAGCTTAGGAGGTCTACAAGGAATAAATGGCAACCTACAAGGTATAGCTATGATACTTCATTTTTGGCCACAAAAGATTATGCTTATATGATGAAAACAGATGAAGATCCTTCTACATATGAAGAGGCAAAAGGTAAGGAAAAATGGGAGAAAGCTATGCAGGAAGAATTTGATGCACTATTGGAGAATCAAACATGGGATTTGGTTCCAAAGCCAAATAGTCAGAAGATCATTGGATGCAAGTGGGTCTACAAGACCAAAAGGTTTGCAGATGGAAGTGTGTCTAGATATAAAGCTAGACTTGTTGTCAAAGGGTTTGCTCATACATATGGTGTTGACTATGATGAGACTTATAGTCATGTGGCAAAGATGACAACTATCAGGACACTTATTGTTATTGCTGCATGTAAAGGTTGGAAGTTATGTCAACTTGATGTGAAAAATGCTTTTTTGAATGGTTATATTTCAGATGATGTGTTCATGGAGCAACCTCAAGGGTTCAGAGATAAAAGGTATCCAGATCATGTGTGCAAGCTCAAGAGAGCTTTGTATGGCTTGAAGCAGGCCCCAAGGGCATGGAACTATAGACTTGTAAAGTTCTTGAAAGAACTTGGATTTCAGGTGTCTAAAGCAGATAGTAGCTTGCTTGTCAAAGCAAGTGATAATGGTTTCATATACATGTGCATATATGTTGATGATATAATCCTTACAGGTACAGATGAAGAAGGAATACAAAGACTCAAGAAGCAAATGGAAAAAGAGTTCAAAATAAGTGACTTGGGAGACTTGTCATACTTCTTGGGCATGGAGATTACATATACTCAACATGGAGTATTTGTGACCCAAGAAAGGTATTTGAAGAACTTGTTAATCAAGTTTAAAATGGATGATTGCAGGGTAGCACCTACACCAATGGAGGTGAATCATAAATTGAGTAAGTTTGGAGGTGAAGAATTCAAGGACATGAGACAATATCAGAGTTTGGTTGGTAGTCTTATCTATGCTACTTTAACTAGACCTGATTTATCATATGCAGTAGGAGTTTTGTCTCAATTCATGCATTGCCCAAGGAAAGAACATTGGATTGCAGGTCAAAGAGTGTTGAGGTACATTAAGGGTACACTCAGTGAAGGTTTGTATTATGGGTTCACCTCAGATACAAATATCAAAATTTATAGTGATGCAGATTGGGCAGGTAATCCAGATGATAGAAGGTCAACTTTTGGATACATGTGTTATGTGGGAGATAAACTTATCTCATGGTGCTCCAAGAAGCAACATACAGTTGCTTTGTCTTCTACAGAAGCAGAGTATAAAGGCATGGTTGAAGCTGCAAAGGAAGTAATTTGGCTCAAGACTTTGATGAAGAGTTTTGACATTGTGCATGGGGTACCAATTATATATGGAGATAACATGAGTTCATTATATTTAGCTCCTAATCCTGTTTTTCATGCCAGGACCAAACACATTGAGATACATTATCACTTTCTAAGAGAGAAAGTGATGGATAAGGAGATTGAAGTCATACATACTTCAACAAAAGATCAGATAGCTGATATGCTTACAAAGAGCTTGGATGGACCAAAGCTACAGAAGTTTAAAGACATGGCAGGTATAAAGAACAAAGGAGAAACCTCAATTGATGATTGAGGGGGAGCTGTTGGTGCAGATCAATCACCAATTGAATGTTTGAAGACTAAAGAATGAAGGATGAGATCAATTCTTGAAGCTTGGAAGGAAGATACATTCAGAGTATGTGAGGAATGTACACATATGTACATAGTTCACTTAGATCTTTGATTAGTCATAGACTTGTACAAATTTATCTATAAATACCTTGAAAATGTCGAGGCGTGATATGAGAGCATATGTGAGAATAGATAGAAGGCAAGAATGAGGAAGATAGATGTCATGAGACATGTGAAAAGTTAGTTGAGTTTTCTCTCATCACTCAACTGTAACTAACTGAGTAATTGAAGAAATATTGCGCCCGATCTTTTCGTGTCTGCTCCGTCTGTGGTAAATCATTTGTGAAACCCTTTTGAGGATATCTAAGTACATAGTTAATGAGTCTATGGCTTAAGTTTCAGAGTCTAATTGTAAACAGACTAGGAGAATTGTTAGTAGGAACATTCATATGTGTTGAGTGTTCACAGTTCTCTGAAACAGGCGCAAATCTCGATCTTAATCTTTTGATCAGTTCTCACTCCATAGTTTAAAGTTTTGTGCAAGCAAGCACTTAATCTTTAAGTTGGAATGGCTAGAAGCATTTGCTTAAACGGGTTTTGTACTGAGAGAATTGAAGTTAAGAAGTTAGGGGTGTCTAAATCGACTTCTCAGAAGTGCAGATTCAGACATAGGTAACTTGTAAAGTTGATTTCTCAAGTTATACTAAACCTTTTGAAGAACTTTAACTTGGAGGAGGTGCGCAATCTCTAGGCGACACTCCATACAAAATTTCATAGAAAACTTTACATGTTTGATAGGTCAATGAGAAGAAATTGTGTAGCAGACTTTCTGTGTTTTACTTTCTTCACAGATTTTCTCAATTTTTGATAATTTGGAGATTGGACCTCTAACTTAGTGAAAGTTTTGACTTACTCTTGATATAGAGGTGTTCTAAATTCAAGAGTAGGTTGTTCTTTTGGAGATTTACACTCTCCATCACTTATGTACATCCATGTGGTCATTGATATAGTAGTTACGTTATTTGCATAAAGCCTTTTACGTTTGATAAAGAGGGTCGTGGTGAGGTTTTCTTAACTGGGAGACACCCAGATGTCGGGGTCTCTTCGGTGATGCACGTGGAAGACTTACCCAGCCTCGCCATAGGAGATGTATGATAGTTGTTCATAGGTGCTCGATAAGCCTAGTTGGCTTCTATTGGATAACTGATTATATGCAATGGAATCAGTGATTCACTATGCAAGAAAACATGTTAGTACTTTCAGTTTTATGATATTTTGACACTGGTCATACACTCGTTTTGCAGAGGATACTCTGGAAAAAATTTTCTAGATTTCTGGTTTTGTCAACTATACAGTGGTCGATTTACTCCTTGATACACTTATTCGTTGGTGTTCGGACTCTTCTAGCTCCATTATCATTCTACTCAACTCTCTACCATCATGGCATCAGAGGTCTCAGGCACATCTGGTGGATCAAGGTCTAGTGCTAGTGTTCTGAGGAGGAGCTATAACTTGCAGGGCAAAGACCATTTTGAGATCCGAAAATTTGATGGCACAAACTTTGCTCTATGGAAGAATCAGATTAAAGATGTGATGATTCAAAGGAGGCAATGGAAGCCAGTAAATGGGATTTCAAAGAAGCCTGCTGACATGGATGAAGATGATTGGGATGAGTTAGATGAAATGGCCAGGTCTACCATTCGCTTGCACTTGGCAGATAATGTTTACTTTACAGTATTAGATTGTGAAAGTGCAGAGGAGCTTTGGAAGAAGTTATGCAATACATATGAAAAAGAGACGGCATCAAATAAATTCTATCTAATGAGAAAATTATATGACCTTCGTATGAAGGACACAGATAGTGTTGTTGCTCATCTAAATGAGTTTGATGCTATATTCTCTCAGTTACAGGCTCAAAAATTGGATATGGATAATGAAATAAAAGCAGTATTGTTGTTATGCACCTTGCCTTCATCATGGGATACATTTTGCACATCTACCTGGTGGTAAACTCGTCTATGATGACATATGTGGAGCACTCTTGAGTGAGGAGATTCGTAGAAAATCTATGGTTGGCACTCAGAGTGGAGATGCATATAATGTTCATGATTCTTACCAAGGAAAGAATCAACAACGTGGCAAGAGCAAGAACAAGGAAAGGAATGGTCAACGGAATAAGAGTAGAAGTAAATCAAGGAAGAGGGATATCAAATGCCATTATTGTCATAAGAAAGGACACATGAAGAAAGACTGTTATGCATTAAAGAATGCTAAAGGTAAAGGACAGAATGTTGATGGGCATTTTAAATAGTTACCTACACCATCTACTTCGACCGTGAAGATTGAAGAAATTAATGTTATTTCTGATGATGCTGACATGTTGACACTTGATAGTACTGTGCCATATGAGGTGCTTATGGCTAATTCTCTTTCCCACACCTGGCTACTAGATTCTGGTGCTTCTTTCCATGTGACACAACATAGAGAATGGTTCTCTAATTATGCAGCAAACTCTCATGGTACTGTGAGACTTGGTGTTTCTTACCAGTGTGATGTTGTGGGTATTGGAGATGTGTTTGTGTAGTTCATTGATGGTTCAAAGTTTACTATGCATAATGTACGCCATTTACCTCAGTTATCACGCAGTTTGATGTAAGTTGGTCAACTTGATGACCTTGGTTACAAGGTGGTCTTCTATGCTTAGTCCTTTCACATATCAAAGGGCAATATGGTTATTGCAAAAGGAATCAAAGTTGGCTCACTTTATCCTTTATTTGTATCACAAAAAGAACACTTATTAGCTATTACTAAATAGCCTATGGCTTGTATTTGGCATGGTCGTTTGGGCCATATATCTCGTAGTGGAATGGAAAATCTTTCTCGTTCTGGCTACTTACCTATGTTATCTTTCTCTGATTTTTCATTTTGTGAGCATTGTCAATATGGAAAGCAAACCAGAAATGTGCATACAACGCACATTAACTCTTCAATTCAGCCTTTATTTCTCGTTCATACAAATGTGTGTGGTCCTATGCCCACTAGGTCCTTAGGTGGTTCTCTCTACTTTGTCACATTCATAGATGATGCTACTAGAAAAGTTTGGGTATACCGTATCAAATCGAAGGATGAGGTATTCCCCGCTTTCAGAAAATGGCTTGCTTCAGTTGAGACTGAAAAAGGAACTAAGCTTAAGGTTTTATGTTTAGATAATGGGGGTGAGTATACCTCACATGAATTCAACCTTTTCTGTCAATCTAGAGGGATTCGTAGAGAGTTTACAGCTCCTTATACCCTAGTACAGAATGGTGTAACTGTGAGGATGAATAGAACTATTCAAGATAGAGTAATCTCTATGTTGCATCATGCAAACCTCTCACGAGGCTTTTGGGCAGAAGTAGTATTGATTGCAATTCATGTGATTAACCTTTCACCTAGTACTTCCAAAGGTCTAAAAGTGACACAAGAGTTGTGGATAGGGAGGCCACCATATTATGATCATCTTTGAGTTTTTGGGTGTGAAGCATATGTTCATATACCCAAGAATCTTAGACAAAAGTTGGATCATAAGTCGAAGAAATGCATCTTCCTTGGATATGGTCAAGAAGGACAATTTGGATATCGTTTATGGGATCCTGAAACACGGGCAATGATCAGAAGTAGTGATGTCATTTTCAATGAGTCTAAGATTCATAAACAACCCATTAAGGAGGTTGAAGTGAGAAGAGTGGTGTTTGAGGATACTAGTCCTCCAATTAGCATGCATAAAAATGCTACACATAGGGATGTTCAAGAGAATGTCCATTTAGATCAGCCTGCACATGTTCCTCTTTAGTAAACATTGAGACGTTCTGCAAGTGTCTCACATCCACCTGATAGATATGTTCCAGGTTTAGATTTTGTTATGCTAACAGATGATGGTGAGCCTTCTTGCTACAAAGAGGCTATGCAGACAGAGGATCATGTCAAGTGGGAGCGTGCCATGAAGAATGAGTTGGATTCTATTCACAAAAATGGTACTTGGGATTTAGTACCTTTGCTAAAGGGCATGAAAGCTTTACCATGTAAATGGGTATATAAGCTGAAATTCACATCAGATACTACTTCTCCAAAGTATAAAGCATGACTTGTTGTAAAGGGTTTTAAGCAACAACATGGTGTTGATTTCGAGGAAATCTTCTCTCCAGTGGTCAAGATGACCACCCTGCGCATGTTGCTTGGATTCGTTGCAATGGAGGACTTAGAGCTAGTCCAAATGGATGTGAAAACTGCTTTCTTGCATGGAGATCTTACAGATGAGATCTATATGGAACAACCAGAGGGTTATGTAGTTCTTGGCAAGGAAATTCTAGTTTGTAAGCTTAAGAAGAGCTTGTATGGACTTAAACAATCCCCTATACAATGGTACCAAAAGTTTGATGCTTTTATGAAATCTCAAGGCTATTCTTGAAGCAATGAGGATCATTGCCTCTACACAAAGAGATGCTCAGATGGCAGCTTGATATGCTTGATACTTTATGTTGATGATATGTTGATTGCTAGGAAGTCCTCTTATGATTTGTTAGTTCTCAAAAAGACGTTGAGTCAGACATTTGATATGAAGGATTTGGGGGATGCCAAACATATTCTTGGCATGTGCATTACTCGTGATAGGAGTAAAAGATGCATATACTTGTCCCAAAGTGAGTACATATCCAAAGTACTTCATCGGTTCAATATGCAAGGTGGAAAGTCATCGAGTACACCTTTACCCACATATGTGAAATTGAGCAAGCATGATTGCCCCAAATCAGATGAGGAAAAGGAATTCATGAACGAAATTCCCTATCAATCTGTTGTTGGTAGTCTCATGTATGCTATGGTAGCTAGGAGACTAGACATTGCATTTGCAGTGGGATTTGTGAGCAAATATATGTCTAATCCTGGCAAGAAACATTGGGAAGCGATCAAGATGATTTTGAGATATCTGAGTGGCACTAAGGACAAGTGTCTATGCTTAGGTAGAGGGAAAGCATCCATTATTGGTTACACAGATTCTGATTGTGTTGGTTGTGTAGACAATCGTAAGTCTACATCAGGGTACATCTTTCATTTTGCTAGAGGTGCTATCTCTTGTAGATCTCGTCTTCAAGAATGTACAACTGTTTCCACCACAAAAGCAAAGTATGTTGGAGCAAGTGAGGCATGTAAGGTAGCATTGTGGCTTTCTCGTCTTGCTTGTGATATGGGTTTACCTCAGCATGTACCTTGCTTGCTCAGTGATAGTCAGAGTGCCATTGCTTTGGCTAAGAATCCGGTCTATCATGCAAAGACTAAGCACATTGAGGTGAGGTATCACTTCATTAGAGATTGCTTAGCCACTGAGCGCATTATTCTTGAGAAGGTTCACACTCGAGATAATGTTGCAGACGAAAGCTCTACCACAGGATAGCTTTCGACATTGTTGTTACTTGATGGGGGTTACTTGATTCTTGATCTTACACAATCACTTGTACACTGTGTAACATGCCCATCAGGTGGGAGGTATAGTCTGTATACTTACACTTAGGTATTCTTTATCATTCTTTATTTTTCTCCCATAGTTACTTTGGCCATGTTGGCCTTTAGTAGGAGATTGTTACCGTTAGAGTCCATGTGAAAGGCCAAATGGCCACTAGACATTTCCTTGTATATGTTCTTTAATAAAACATATCAAATTAGGGGTAAAAAGAAAAGTGAGCTTCAAGGGTAGTTTGAAGGTGGTTGTGGGAGCAGTATAATTGCTAGAAATTGGATTTCTTACTTTGTTACTATTTGTACTATTAAATTTTTATATTTTTAGGAAGGTTATCACAAAAATTTGCCAAAAATTCTATAGTTCAAATGGAATTTCTCATCAAGATTCACCAAAATTTTTATAATTGTAATATGATATACTTATATATTTTAGCCCATATTTATATACTCTTGAGTAAGTTGGGTGGTCTTATTTTTTTCCCTGGCCCACAATAGACTACCTCTTATGCAACCAAGACAAGAATGAGTTTCTAAGCATGAACTAAAAGCCTTGTGGACACATGAGTGTGATAACAATCAACCCAATCAAAACCTAAGAAAAGCATGTAATAATGGTGGTACTAATGCTCCCTTCAGTTAAGGCAACCCAAGTGATTGGGTACCATTCAAGTAGTGAAATATGAAATCAATGATCTATCAATGCTTGACATATGTACTATGCATAAATTTGCTCATTTCAGAGTTAGAAGTTTGAATTCTAGGTATTGTAATGTATATGTTAATCAATCATGTTATAGGTTGTTGATAGAGAATAACAATAAATGTATCTCAAAAGTCCAATAAATGCATCTCGAACGTCATGAATACTCAGTAATAAACATGTTTGCATAAAGTGGGAATGAGCATAGAGTCCCAAAAACTAAAATGCTACAAGAAGTTATCAATATTTTTTGTTTGACACTCAGAAATTCCATTTTCAACTTGTATAAATCAAATGCCAAAATATGATGCAAAAACCCCAAAATTGATACCGCAAAAGAGGCATGAATTTTAGCCTTCACATATTTTTAATAATCTATGAGCTTATACAGCCCATGACATAAAATGCTAGAAGCAATAATCACGTTGCCATTTGACAAATCATGAACTATACATCTGTTATCAACAAATTTCACAACCAAGCCAATCTTGGCTAATGTAGAAACTCATAACAGATTTTTCTTGATCGCTGGCACAAATAAAGCATCTAACAATGTAAAAGAACTACCATCAACAATAGTCCAACTCCCATGACATGATAAGAAGAGTTGTTGGTGCATGTGACAGTATTCCCCGTAGGCACAGCCTCAAGTGAAGTGAAGAAACTGTGCTGCGAGGTAATATGTTTGGGTGCCCCACTATCAAAGTACCAAACATATGAGTCTATTACAAACATACACTGCTCATGAGAAGATGGGTCAAAACTGAAAATGGTACTAAACACCCATTCTTCATTCTTCACTAGATTAGGAGACTTTGTTTTCGGTGTAGAGGCCCATGCAACAACCATTCCAACCTCTTTTTTCTTTGCCTCTTTTGCAGCCAGTTTTGGATAGTTCTTTATGACATGATCATTTGCTTTACAGTAGTTGCAAAACAATTTCTGCTTTTCTGCTTTCTTGTCGTCTCTTTCATCCTTCTTTGATTGTGTAGAATTAGCAGATTTTTGCTTACTACTAGAAGAGCTCCATTTACCTTTGCCCTTCTGACTAGCCAAGAAAGCTTGATATGCAACTCGCATAATGGACCTGTTCTGCGTAGACTAATCTTCTTGCAATAGAACATAGACTAACTCCTCAAATGATAAGGCATTTGGATTGCCTTTCATCATCAAACAAAGAGTAGATGCAAAACTCTGGTATGAATCGTGAAGACCACTTAGAACAGTCTACACAAGTGAACTCTCAAGCAAGACTTCATCAGCAAAAATTAACTATTCCTTCAAATCTTTGATCTTTGTTAGAAAATTTTCCATAAAATCACCTTCATTCATATGCTCACTCTCCAACTATTTTCGGAGTTAAGCAACATAAGCCTCATTCCTAGCCTAATACAATGTGGTAAGTGTATCCCAAGCATCCTTAGCTGTTCTGCAAGAGCGAATGTGAGGAATAATCGCACGTTTGATAGACAAGGCTATCAATGCATGTGCTTGAACATCTCTGCCATCCTACCGAATTTGCTCTGCAATAGGTGCAATAGGAACCGCATCACGAACAAAAATCTGTAGAATATCACCATCTTCGCCACCATCTAAATCAGCTTCAATACCTGTATTTGCAGGTGTAATAGGACATTTTTCAACACCATGCACAATATTCCACTTTCCTTTTGCGACCAATACATGACACATCATATAAGCCCACAATGGGTAATTCATATCATCCAACTTATCCTCAACAACCAACATATGAAATACATCACTGCTTTCAACCATGGCCACTTACTAAAATACCTTGATAGAGAAAAATGACTGTATCTGAAAAAGTTGAGCAGAACTACCTTGACGAGTTCTGCTAAATATGTAGTAGACTTTGAGACGCTTATAGTGGCAAACCAAAACTTGTATATATCTTTGGCACAAAAAGATGAAATAGCCTACAAAAGCAATGTGATTCTGAGGCTATGATTGGGAAGTGTTGACGACGCTCTAGATGAAGCGGCAACCTGCTTTGATACCTATTGTCGGAGTTACATGTTTGCAGAAGCACTCGAACAACACAAGGAAGAAGAAGAAGAAGAAGAAGAAGCTTGGATCACAACATGCAATACTGAATATATTACCACTAGAATGTACAAAAGATAAGTGACCCATTAGGGCAATAGGTGTATATACAAGCCGGGGAGAAAAACATCCTAAAGAGGGAAAAAATTGCCTCGATGGTCCTAGTGTGTTCACACACATCACTACCTAAATATATCGACACCATCCTCATTTGTATAGCGAAGGATTTGTACAAGCCATGAGTTAAATGAAAGAAGGACATAAACATTGTACCACCTTCTTTGTATATGGGAAGGAAACATATTATTGGACCACCCTAGCCTAGTTGTGAGTAAAGGATGGTCCCCAAAGAACTACTTGTATAATCAAGCTCAAGGGGGGGATTGTTGGCTATGAACTTAATATAAGTTTGTGTATGAACATCCTCTAACAAAGAAGGAAATTGTATCTTATCTGTCACCTCCATTTTTATTAGATAGAAATCCTTTTGGACATGTATTAATCTATGATTTTAGATGAATGGAAATAAGGCAAACTCTATTTTTCATATATGTGCATGTACGTATAGAGAAAGAGAAACCTTTTTTCTCTCTACTTTATCTCATCCTCTATCTCTCTATCTCAACCTCTATGGCACGAGAGCTTCATCACCATATCTATGCTTTCGTGTTATGCCATCACCAAGCCCAAATCACAACATACTTTCATGGCTTTTATACATCACTTTTCTAGGCCTGCATGGTGTTCCATCCACATCAAAAGTCAAGATTTTTAATGTGTGTTAAACAATTCCTAGTTATGTTCAAAATAATTCAACACGTGGAATGGGAAACCTCTATTTTGATCAACGGGGGAGTATATATCTTTTAAATTGAATGCATTTCTAGCTAGTTGTGGGATAGAACATCAATTTATAGTGCCATTTTTTGAATGGGGATTTCCATGAGGAAGTGTATTCATTTCCCATAGGAGTTATATAGGTTGAAGAGGACATTGTATGGTTTGAAATAAAAATCACTTGCTTGGTATGAAAAGTTACATGCTTACTTTTTGGCATGTGGATTTTAAAATATCCCAATTGAAGGCACTTTTTATGTGAAGCATGAAGATGATGCATTTTCTATGATCATAGTTTATATTTATGAAATGTTGCTCACTCGGCCTAATGAAATATTGTTGATATATTTAGGTAGTGATGTGTGTGAACACTCTAGGACCGCCGGGGAACTTTTTTCCCTCTTTAGGAGGTTTTTTTCCCCCGGCTTGTATATACGCCTATTGCCCTAATGGGCTACTTATCTTTGTACATTCTCTAGTAATACATTCAGTCTTGTGTGTTGTGCTCCAAGCTTCTTCTTCTTCCTTGTGTTGTTCACGTGCTTCCGCAGACGTCTAACTCCAACAATTGGTATCAGAGCAGGTCGTTGCTTCTTCTAGGGCGCCGTCGACACTCCTCCGTTTGCAGTCTCAGATTCGCACAAAATTTGGTGAGCATACTCAGGGTGTTTCCGAGATCAAAACTGCTTCGCTCTGTGGTGCCGAAATCGCGATCTGAGCTCGTTTCGGCCTCCGAATGCACTATCGCAGTGCTTGTGCAGGCTATTTCGTCCTTTTGTGCCAAAGGTATATACCAGTTTCTGTTCGCCAGTTTAAGCGTCTCGAAGTCTGCTACAGGTCTAGCAGAACTCGTCTGGGCAGTTCTGTTCAACTTTTTGAGATACAATCAATTTTCTGCATCAAGGTATTTTAGTCACCGGCCATGGCTGAAAGCAGTGATGTATTCCGTATGTTGGCTGTTGAGGATAAGTTGGATGGTACCAACTACCCATTATGGGCTTATATGATGCGACATGTACTGGTTGCAAAAGGATTGTGGAACATTGTGCAGGGTGTTGAAAGACGTCCTGTTACACCTGTAACGACAGGTACTGCAAATACAGGTGTTGGAGCTGATGAAGATGGTGTCGAAGATGATATTCCGCAGATTCCTGTTCGTGCTGCTGTTTCTGTTGCACCTACTACAGAGCAGATTCGTTGGGATGGCAGAGATGCCCAGGCACATGCATTGATAGCTTTGTCTGTCAAACGTGCCATTATTCCTCACATTCGCTCTTGCAGAACAGCAAAGGATGCTTGGGATACACTTACCACTTTGTACCAGGCTAGGAATGAGGCTCGTGTTGCTTACCTCCGAAAACAGTTGGAGAGTGAGCACATGAATGAAGGTGATTCGATGGACAGTTTTCTTACAAAGATCAAAGACCTGAAGGAACAATTGATTTCTGCTGATGAGGTTATACCAGATAGCTCACTTGTGCAGACCGTTCTGAATGGCCTTCCTGATTCATATCAGAGTTTTGCCTCTACTCTTCGATTGATGATGAAAGGCAATCCGAATGCCTTGTCATTTGAGGAATTAGTCTCTGTTCTGTTGCAGGAAGATCAGTCCAGGCAGAACAGGTCCATTATGCGTGTTGCAGATCAAGCTTTCCTTGCTAGTCAGAAGGGCAAAGGAAAATGGAGCTCTTCTACTAGTAAGCAGAAATCTGCAAATGTTGCACAATCGAAGAACCAGGATAAAGATGAGAAGAAATCAGAAAAGCAAAAATTGTTCTGCAAGTACTGTAAAGGAAATGATCATATTATAAAGAACTATCCAAAACTGGTTGCTAAAGAGGCAAAGAAGAAAGAGGCTGGAATGGTTGTTGCAGAGGCCTCTACACCAAAAATAGAGTCTGCAAATCTTGTGCAGGAAGAAGAATGGGCGTTTACTACTGTCTGTAGTTTTGACCCATCTTCTCATGATCAGTGCATGTCTGCAGTAGACTCAGATGTTTGGTACTTTGACAGTGGGGCAACCAAACATATTACCTCGCAGCGCAGTTTCTTCTCTTCACTCGAGCCTACCCCTACAGGGAATACTGTCACATGTGCCAATAACTCCTCTTATCCTGTTATGGGAGTTGGCAAGATCATTCTGACTACTACTGATGGTAGTTCTTTCACTTCGTCAGATGCTTTATTTCTGCCACGGATCAAAAAGAACCTGTTATCAGTCTCTGCATTAGCCAAGATTGGCTTGGTTGTGAAATTCGTTGATGATAGGTGTACAGTCCATGATCTCTCAAATGGCGATGTGATTATTGCTTCTGGCATTTTATGTCGTGGGCTGTATAAGCTCATAGACTATGAAAAATCTGTGAATGATTCGGCATGTGCAGTTCATGATTCTCAGGCTATGTCAGATGCAAAGCTTTGGCATGCACGCTTTGGTCATCTGAATTTTGCTAGTTTGTTATGCCTGCAGAAATCTGAAATGGTGTCCTCTTTGCCCAAACTTGAGGCACCTGGAAAACATGTTTGTGAAGGCTGTATTTTGGGCAAAATGCAGCGTTCTTCCTTTCCAAAAGATGGTTCAGTTCGGGCTATGCAGAAATTGCAGCTTGTACATAGTGATGTCTGTGGTCCTATGCAGACACCCTCTTTTGGAAATTACCTTTACTTCGTGACTTTCATTGATGATTTTTCCAAGCATGCATGGGTATATCCACTCAAAGCAAAGTCCGAAGTGTTCATGTGCTTCAAACAGTTTTTGGTTTTGGCTGAAAATCTGTCAGCATGTAAAATGGGCACCCTCCGTTCTGATCGAGGGGGGGAATATATGTCTTCAGATTTTAATGCATTTCTGGCTGAACGTGGGATAAAACACCAGTGTACAGTGCCGTATACACCTCAACAGAATGGAGTTGCTGAACGAAAGAACAGGTCACTCATGGAGATGGTGAGGTGCATGGTCAAAAGTCAGGCTTTACCACATAGTTTCTGGCTTGAGGCTGTCATGTGTGCAGCATATGTACTGAGCAGGTGTCCCACGAAAGCGTTGCAGTCTATCACTCCATATGAGGCTTGGCATGACCGCAAGCCATCTGTTGCTCATCTGCGTGTTTTTGGTTGTTTGGCATATGCATTAGTGCCTGAACAACATCGCAGAAAATTGGATGATAAGGCAGTAAAATGTATTTTTGTTGGGTACAGTTCTGAAAGTAAAGGCTATCGTCTGTATCATCCATAGACTAAACGCATTCTGGTTAGCCGTGATGTTGTCTTTGTGGAAGATGCTATTCAACCATTGCTTTCATGTACTAAGGAGACATCTGTTAGCTCCAAAGACATGTATGATACTTTGATGCCTCTTTTTACAGGTGGACAGGCTAGCGCTGGTCCTAATGAGGCAACTTCTCAGCCTTTGCAGGTTTCATATGATGATGCAGATCATTCCATTTCTGATGCAGATTTACATGATGCACTTGTTGATGAGAGAGCTGATATTGAACAGCCAAAAACTATGCCAAAATGGCTGGTGCAGACTTTGCGTGACAGCAAATTAGATGCACCTTTGTCATATCGTACTCGTTCAGGCTCTCATAGTACCTCCTTTGCATCAGATTGCTATGCTATGGTTGCATCTAGTCTCTGTGATGAGAATGAGCCTGTTTCTTTTGATGAAGCACAAAATTCAGAAAATTGGATGGCTGCTATGCAATCTGAATATGATGCTATAATGAAGAATGGTACATGGTCTTTATGTGACTTGCCTCCTGGCAAGAAGGCCATTGGCACTAAGTGGGTATACAAGCTGAAGCGTAAACCTGATGGTACAGTTGACAGGTATAAGGCTAGGCTTGTTGCAAAGGGTTATGCGCAGGAAAGAGGCATTGATTTTGATGAGACCTTTGCACCTACATGCCGTATGACTACTGTTCGGAGCATTTGTGCACTTGCAGCACATCATGGTTGGAATGTACATCAGTTGGACATTAAAACAGCATTTTTGAATGGTGACTTGCATGAAGAAGTGTATGTTTTTCAGCCCCGTGGCTTTGTGCAGAAAGGGCATGAAAACCAGGTGTGCAGGTTAAAGAAGGCGTTATATGGTTTAAAGCAAGCACCACGTGCTTGGTATGAGAAAATACATGCCTATCTGATTGCACATGGTTTTGAGAACAGTCCAACTGAAAGCACCTTATATGTTAAGCGTGCTAATGATGTGCTTTTGATCATTGTTGTCTATGTAGACGACATGCTGCTCACTGGTCCTCTTGAGAAGCATATTGCTGATTTCAAGGCTGATTTGCATGCCTCATTTGAGATGTCTGATTTGGGGCATTTGCATCACTATTTGGGCATTCAGTTTATGCAAGTTGATGGTGGAATGGCTTTGTGTCAAACGAAATATATTGACACATTATTGCAGCGTTTTGGCCTTGAATACTGTAAGCCTATTGCCACTCCTATGGAGACAGGTTTACGATTGAGTCTTCATGATGCTGGAGATGCATTTGATGCTGTTCTCTATCAGCAGGCTATTGGATGCTTGATTTACTTATGCATTACTCGGCCAGATATTCAGTTTGCTGTCTCACAGATGAGCAGGTTTATGCATTGCCCAGGAGTCACGCATTGGAAAGCGGTTAAGCGCATCTTTCGCTACTTGAGTGGTACTCGGCTACTTGGGTTGTTTTATCCCAAGGGGGGATCACTACCGCCAGATTTACATGCTTTTTCTGACTCAGATTGGGCTGGTTGCTATGACACTCGTGTGTCCACCAATGGTTTTTGCTTCATGCTTGGTAGCTCATGTATATCTTGGTTGAGCA
>CM035425.1:51055382-51310382 GCA_020310875.1 Ceratopteris richardii
CACAAAATCACGGGGCTCAAAAACATACACTTCTTCATGCAAGTCACCATTCAGAAATGCAATTTTAAAGTCCAATTGATGTACATTCCAACTGTGATGAGCTACAAGTGCACAAATGCTACGAGCAATAGTCATTTGGCATGTAGGTGCAAAGGTCTCATCAAAATCAATGCCTCTTTCTTGAGCGTAACCTTTTGCAACAAGCCTAGCCTTATACCTATCAATTATCCCAACACGCTTATGCTTTAGCTTGTATACCCACTTAGTGCCGAAGGCCTTCTTGCTAGGAAGCAAATCACATAATGACCAGGTACCATTTTTCATACTAGCATCATATTATGATTGCATAGCAGCCATCCAATTTTTAGAATTTTGTGCTTCATCAAACCAAATAGGCTCATTCTCGTCATAAAGAGTAGAGGCAGCCATAGTATAGCAATCTGATGCAAAAGAAGCACTATGAGAGCTTGAACAAGTATGATATGGCAACTGCAAACAGTAGTAAATGCCCATTCTTCATTCTGCATACGATTGCAAACTTTGATTTGGGTGTAGAGGCTTCTGCAACAACCATTCTAGCCTCTTTTTTCTTTGCGGAAGGAAGTAAGCCCAAAGCTTTGCGGAAAGCTTTAAACTTCTCCCTAGGCAAAGCCTTTGTGAAATGGTCTGCAATGTTCTCCTGTGTGGGCACATATGCCAAACTAACCTCTCAAGCAAAGAACCTCTCCTTGACATAATGAAAGAGCACCTTGATGTGCTTAGTGTGAGCATGGAATGCAAGGTTCCTTACAACTGCCAATGCGCTCTGACCGTCAATGAAGATGGTGGTGGCAAAAGACTGACGAACACCCAAATCAGCCATAAGTCATCTAAGCCACACACTCAACAGTCACTGTGAAGGTTGCCCTATACTCACCCTCACAACTAGAAGTGGCCTTTTAGTAGTAAGTAAATGTGGAACCCTAGGTGTGTGCATGAATTGAGATAACACACCAATTGTATATGTCAGGTCATGCCTTCGAATGGTGGCATAATTCAATGATCCCATTATAGACCTATACAAAAATGGATCCTGAACTTTATTACCTTCAACGAAAGTCGTTTTTTGGTTTATCTCCATAGGATTTCTTAGTGGTTTGCATCCTATGAGTCCATATGTCTTTAGTACATCCAATATGTACTTCCTTTACATAAGCCAAATACCATTGTTAGTGTATATGAATTCAATATCTAAAAAATAGCTTAGATTTCCAAATTCACCCTCCATCCGATCTTAAGCACTTGATATACCTACCACATTCCTTCTCAACAATATCTTCGATCTTTTTGAAGTAGTAAAAGACAAACAATCAAAGATCCATTCAATTAAAGGCTACATCAACAACAATGAGTCCACAAAAAGGATATGAAAAAGGACCAAAAAACCACCTAGCCCATGATGTAAACCCTCTATGTCTAGGGATCTGATATGTCCCTTTCCAAAGAAAACCACTTAGATACCAAATGTTCAAGTATATGTCTAGGGATTCCATATTTCCCAACACCATGGATCACATATGTGCATGGAAGCAAAAACTAAGGGATGCCATATGTCCCAAACTTGGATCCCATATGTCCAAGCTATGTCCTATCAATCCCATATGTCCTTGGATCTAAAACTCCAATGGACTATGTGATGCCATATGTCACTAGTTCCCCACATTAATAAAAAGCATCATCACATGGAGGGAAAGTGTCTAGAGTTCCATGCTCCACCCTTTTGTCCAAGCTTAGAGAATTTTTCATCCAAGAACATTCAACCCATATGCAATGTAGTTTACCCTCTACTCCATATAAGGAGGGCCTGCCTTCATGCCACACATGAACATTCAATCAAGCTCTTGAAAAGAGTGCCCACACTCTCCTCATTGAGTCACCATGCTCATGGATCACTGTATGTTAGAAATTTCCAACTCATTAATCATGTTTTGTTCTCTTCTTTTCCTTCTTCATAGCTTATTAGATGTGTGTATGTGAGTAGAGTAGGAGTGGTGCTTCATCATTGGAACATCATTTTGGATTCTTTTCTTAGAAAACTCACATTTGAACACATCCAAGGTATTTTCCACATCCAAAACTACAATTTTATCAAGATATTGAGAACATCACAACATCAATCCAATCAATGTGAGACCAAAGGCATCATATTGCATTAAAATATCATTATCTTACTCATGTTTGCTAATTACCGTTCGTAGATATTGTAGTGCCTTGATTCCTTTTGTAGTCTTTATCAAATATTCGACTACTCTTATTGAACATTCCTAGTTAGTGGACCTTTACTACTTTCATGTACTTTGCTAGTTGGTTACTAATTGTATCCATCATATGATTTTCAAAGGTACACTTTATAAAAGATTCAAAAAATCTTATCTAACAGTAGTTATTATTATATATATGCTAATGTGTACATACATCTTGTTATATTTGGTCTTAAATATTGTGTCCCCTAAACGGAGAAAGATAAACTTTCCCTGTGCATCCTTGAAGCATAAGTGGCCTCACAAGCAGACTCACAAAAAAGTTATTAATTAGTTAAATGACTGGTTCTCTAAAATCTTGAAGTATGAACCCCCAAGAGCTTTTGCACATACAAATAAAATGTAATGATATTGAAAATGCAAGTTATCTCACTCAAAATGCTCACCCCTAATATGAGAACCAATGTCTCTAAGGTAGGTAGGTTATAGCCTTCACTAGGCATACACACACATACCAATACTCACTTCTAGAATTGTTTATCTCAGAATATGTAGAGATAAATGCGTGCTTTGAGAAAAAATTAGAAGATAAGAATGTATTTCTAACAAATAAAATATTACAAGAAATGAGTATGATTTGATAAGGGAACCTTGCTTTATGCTTGAAGATATCTAGCTCATACACATAGAAATATGTGAGCTAGATATGGCTGCACAAAGTTGAGTGAAATCACCCAAGCAAGCATGGGGCTTGCTAAGAAAGGGGTCTAATAGCTTATTCAAACTCTCAAAGAGCTTACACACGTTGTCGGAAAGTTTTCAACTTTCCAGTTGATGACCAGAGAAAATGAAAATAACTTTATTGGTGAACTCTAACCTTTTATTTCACTGTTGATCAGTTGTGTTGATTGGAATTGACTACTTTTGAAGTGTTTGCAGGTTCAAATGGATGAAGAAAACAAAAGTTCAAATTATGGTTTACCCTAAACTGCTCGTATAATGTGTGTTTAGGCCATAGAAACATTGAATTATGGGTTTAAGACCCTAGGTTTATATTTAATCTTGTGCATTCAAGTTAAGAGCCTTAATTCCTGGTTAATGTTAGGGTTTAACTAGGTTTTCAATTAATTTCCAAAGGGTTTCAATGGGATTCTGAAGGGTTTTTAGTAGGTTTTCTAGGGTTTTAGTATGTTTCAAGGGCTAGAATAGTTGTTATTCAAATACATTAATCTATACATTAAATATTTATGTATTACAAATTAAACTATGCTATTAATAATTACTTTAATCATATGTGTGCATTTAAATACTAAGGTTCTAATTAATTAAAAGCTTAACTTAAGCTTAATTTAAATGATTTATTCAATTGAGAAATTTAGGGTAATTGAATTAAAATTATAAGTCAAGTGGATAAACAACTAGTGGTCTATATGGATGCTAGAAAAAAGAATGGTATGTGAGTAATGTGTAACTAAAGTGATATAAGGAGTGGTTTGAGTAAAAGATGCAATTAAAGGAGGTTAAAGAGAAACTTTAAATGAATGGTAAAGATGAAAGTGGGTAAAAGAATGGAACAAGTGTGTTGTGTGCATAAAGCTAATTAAAAGTGTGGTTGAGATGAGTGGGCAAAAGTGAGGATGAAAACTTAAAGTACCAAACCAAAAGAGTGGTTAAAAGCAGATCTCTGTGTGTATAAATATGTGGGCTTTGCTCCATATTGGGTTCCGAATGTTTTTTGGCAGGCCTAGTTTCATGTTGAAAATCTGGCAGAGTACGTGACTGTGGAAAAAGGAGCACTATCTACTCCGTGGATCACTGTTGATCAGAGAAGATCAAAGAGTAGTGGAGGTGACACGCACATATCTGTGAGGGAAGAGAAGAACAACATACTATCGGCTGCGCTTCATAGAGGGAGAAAACAAAAAGGAGGCCATTTACATGTCTAATTTGGCGTGGAGTTCTCAGGTGCAACTTTGAGGAGAAGGGGTTTTTGAAGGGCATCTGCTGGGCGGACCATCTCAGAAGAAGATTGTCAGAGTCTTCCAACTCGAACATTAACGCAGCCCCAATGAGAAGAAGGCTCGACAAGTATATCCTGGATCGATTCATGTAGAAAGCTGATGGCGAGTCAAAAGACAGTAAGAGGAGGTTTATCAAGAAGATTGCATGAAGTGATGGAGTTGAGGCAAATAGTTGGAGTACTAATAATGGAGCAAACCTATGCCTGAGGGAGCAGAGGAACATCTTCGGGAAAGCAATAATGAAAAAATGTTGACGCCATTCTTCATACAGAGGAGGCGCGCACTGTTGATCTCTCGGTGATGGAAGATAAGGTGCGGAGGAGACATAGGGACGTGATCACTCTCTGTCAATCTTTTGATCACTAGGAGGATTTGCCAATGATGCGCATGAGTAGGGCTTAGCGCGCTATCTTGAAGAAAAGCTCAGATTATGTACATATCATAGGAGGGAAAATTGGAGAGCGCTGCTGTAAAAAAGAAAAGAGAGGGGCAGTAGGCGCAAGTTCTGGTGGAAGCAATCAGAGAAGGAGGCCATAACCCACGCAAAGGAAGCTCTCAATTTACCTGAAAACGCTTTTGATCAGAAACTCTGGCGGTGTGAAATTCTAAAACAAAAGGTGGATGCAGATCAATTACCTCTCTGAAAAGGAGCGCTGGAGACAAAGGCAGAAGGAGGCCAATTCATGTGTTTCAGATGATGGCTGGAAGAGTTTTAAGTTACGCTATGATCGATGTTGTGATCTGCCAAATTTGACAACCAAGAAACTTTTACTTTCACGCCTTTCGGTGAGGAGATCTCTCTGCTCTCAAATTCTAAAACAAACATTGTTTTCCGAAGTTTTTACTCTCCACATTTCTTTGTACTGATGATAATTATGATATGACGTATCCATACTCAAAGATCATCTATTCCGACGCCTAGAATCCAATTTTTTATGCTTAAATACAAATCATTTCCATCCGATGATTTCTGACACCAATTGTGACATACGTTTTGAAACATCCGACAATTCTAGTTCTCTGATGTGCTCTGAAACCTTTATTCAGACATAAATAAGCTTCTTCTTGGACTGAATGCGATCTATTTTTGACATCCTAATCTTAACGATCTTCTGACTATATAATGACTATCATCAATATAATAATCATATATTGATCTTCCGTCCATATATTGACCTATGATAAGCTAAGTTGACCTCATAACACCACACTTCGGATGACAACCTCACATCCGCGTTGCCTATGATTGATGCCGCTACCTTTGTTTGTCTTTTTATGCCTTCAAACATTTGATAGTATTTGTATTTGGAATAAAACATTGAATTCGTTCTGTATAGGATCGATGGTGAAATTGCAGATTATATGACTTGAACTGTTAAAAGTATAATTAAAATCTATTGTTCTAATTTTCATTGGCATTAATGATGCATATTTTCAATCGATATTGTCTGGTCACATACGATCTATGCATACGATAAAATTTCTGTAACTTATGCTAAAGTATTATTCTGATTGACATTAAAGCTTTGATGTACCTACAAGGACATAGGGATCATATAAAATCTCTATGCACTTTAATGTTTTACAGTCCAGGACAAATGTACATTGAAGCATGAATATGTTGACCGTGGAAGGTAGATTGCCTCCGTCATTGCTATTTTGAGTTTGAAAAATGCTTCAAGTAATTTTCTTGGAAGTTACATTAAAAGTAATTAAAGATTGATCACTTAGATACGTATGCACATGTTTAATTTCTTTGTTAGCAAAGAAAAACTCAATTCAATACTTCTATTACAACTTTGACTTGACGGGTCTAATTATCTTCTTTTGAATATTGCAGATGATGTTACGAATTAAACATGAATGTTGTGTTAATTAAGATAATCAATCCTCTTGAGTTTTCATGTATTGAAGCCCATTCACCTTTAAGTCCCTTGTACCTGAGTTTGCTCTAAGCACCCTGCGTGTGCTGAGGGATTTAGTGGCTGACTGATCCACCAGCCTTATGTCCGCAACTTCCCGTCATATTTGAAAATGTCGATTTTTTCACGTCGGGTTCACCAAATTGTTGGCGCGAAAGCGACGGTCGATGGATCAATTCAACCGCCGAAAATACGGCGCGTGCACGCGGGGTGCTTGGAGCGAGCTCAGGTAATAGCAAAGAACTCAAAGAGTTTGTCAATTTCAAGCACATTAATACGTCAATTGTAATTTCTTGTAGGTTGAAGAAGTTGAATATATGCCTTGATCGGAATAGGAAGAGATCATTGAACCATCAATGGAACCTTCCATTTATTTTTATTTACACCTTCAATACATAACCTTTTATATATAAAAATGAGAAAACCTTAAGTGTGTACTCCAATTTTAGGTAAATTTATTTCTTTCTATATGTTCTTGTGAGCCCCAAAGATGGGCAACTTTACATATAAGTTACATTGTGTGTATGTGAGCAATTAAGTTAATGTGAATAATCTATGTCCATACATTTGTGTATGGATAGTCATTGATCTTTGAATATGCTCCATAAGTTTTGAATATCTATATAAGCCTATGTGAGCATATGTGAATGTATGTGATATGTGATTTTTGTGGAGTTTTGTATATAGCTATCATAAATAGATGTACTTCTATGTGAATTGATGTATGTGTTTTTATGTGTACATCATCAAAACATGAAATTTACAATTAGCTTAACTCACATAATAGTGCAAATATATTATACAAAAAATCATATCATTATCTGAATAAAAACTATATCTTGGAAAATTATATATCGTCCATGCCACAATCCACGAATAATAAATTATATTTGACCAATGCTTTAAACATATCAATTATATCAATACATCTTCTGGAAATTGTCAATAAGAGGAGCAAGATATACAGTTATGTCTTTAACTTTTTTTTCCTTGGGATTAAAGGTGATAGTGTGACTACCACTTGCCATGTGAACCATTTTCTAGTTCTCATTGAAAATAGATTAACTCCAGCTAATGCAACACCCAACTTTATATTCTACGCCTCCTTTGCAAAATCATGGCATATGGAATCAAAGTTGTGAAATATTGGACTATCTTCTAGAATTCTTATTACTCCATTAGTGTTTTTATGATTGGATTCCCATCTCAAAAGCTTTGATAGTTCTAAAATTTGAAACATATGCTTGATTCATAGAACCCATGAAAAACTTCTCAATAATGTTTTTGAAATTTTAGCTTTCTCCTCCGGTAATAACTCTAGTTGCCTCAATGTCTAAACTCGAAGGTACAGAATCTCAAGAAACCTTGGATTGAAATTGATAAATGGCCTTTCATGATGTGTACAAGGGATATAAGAATTATTAATAGGAGAAACATCATCATCGTCATTGAATAAATATTCCTATATATATAGTATAGTTTTATTACCTATATTTGGCTTAATATAGATTAATAAACCTAACTAACTAATTAAAAAAAAATTATATACCCAAGCATTGTTGCATTGACCAGGTGATGGTGCTCACTCAAAAAAACCATAATCATTCTCACATTCAATGCACTCTAGTCGTGGTCTTTGATACATGCCATGACAAAGATTGCACTAGCATATAATATGCTCTTGTTGGGGTATTCTTGGACAAGAAGGGATTTGAGTGTTTGTAGGAGAAGAAGAAAAGGCAAGAAGAAAGATACACACTGGAAGCCTCTGCATGATTGATTATAATAAGAAAATTACAATGTTGAAGCACAATACACTCCAATGCTCTTGTGCAAATCCCACAGAGTGCTCAATTACAAAATACCAAATATCCAAGGGACTTGATGCTGTCGGCCTCCTCTGCACCAAACCTCCATCTTCTCCAAGCCTGCACTTGTGCACACCTTGCACCAAGCTTCCACTAAGGGGGAGGGATGGATACCTTCTGTCAGCACGCGCACACTTGAATAAGACCTTGGGATCCTTGGGGGACTAGCTTAGCACTTCTCTGCACACTTCCTTAGTCACTCTTCATGCACATCTTGCACTTCACTTCTCTCCGTCGCACACTTGTGACTCTTGCCCTTCTCTCTCTTGCCTTGCTTAGACTATGCTTACTTTTGCTTACTCTAGAATGGTCCAAGAATAGTCCTTGCCTTGATTTTGAGTGTCGATTCACGTACGCTCCTAACTGCAAGTGTATCTTGGTGCTCACTTTGATGTCCCAAGATTGTCTTCCCAAGTGGCAGCCAACGAATCTCCGTTTTCTCTTGTGGTGACTTTAGGCTAAAAACAAAATTTTAATTGGGGGGCCATACTTTCACTTTTGCATACGCTGCCGCTTCACATACCTTCACATTTTCCTTTTAAGTCTTCACTTTTGCACATAAGAGAGGGTTCACCTAAACCTTCCAAAACACTTTAAAAACACTTTGAACCTTAGGGAAATTAGAGAAATACCTCTGGAACCTGCAACCCACTTTCTCCAATTTACCCTTTGTAGACAATTAATTGTACACTACCTGTGCACTTTGGCACCTGCACTTTAGCACTTTGACTTTGCACCTGTTGACTTTGACCTTTTGACTTTGATTGTAATTGACTTTAACTGCAGTTGACTTTGACCATATGACTTTTATGGGCTCAACAGTTGCCCACCATCTAATGTGCTCTTCGTCTCGAAGAGCTACAACCAAAACGCTGAGCATAGAGTACCCCATAATGCTTTTCTGCCAAATCTGCAAAAGAACACTTGAGCAGCTACTAAGTCCACCAGGAGCCGGAGAGAACAAGCACCAGAGAAGAACCCAAAAGTGGAATTGGGGCAAGGAAAAAAAACAAAGGAGAGCAATTGGAGGGTAGAGAGAGGGTTAAGGGAGAGCTGAGGGGGCTGAGATGGATAGGGCAAGTAGGGGTAAGGATGTGGCTGGGTAGAAGGGTAAGGGGAGGTTGAGGGAGTAGGATTATGGGGTCTGGAGAGGGGCAAAATGATCAACAGGAGAGCTACAAAGGAGGCATATGGTAAATTATGAAAAATAAGGTAAAACAAAGTGAGACGAGACCATGTGGACCATTTAGATCAATAAAAACATTTGATAAAGGGGCTCAAAACTTGTGGGTTTTGACCAAAAGTCAAAGAAAAGGTGGGATTTTGGAAAATTTAATGCAAAAAATGAATCTAGAGGTGCCAAAATACATGAAAATGACTCCAAATTTGAAAAAAATGGGCATTCGAGGCACGATCCAGAGCCAAAAGTTTTGAGCCATAAAAATATAAAAAATATTTTTTTTTTCATAATTTATAAGAAAACATAATTTTTTTTTGTTTTGTTTTTTTTAATGAACGCTTCTGATCTGAAATTAAAATAAAAGAAAATAGGGGGGGAGGGTGGCGGGTGGGGGGCTACGGGTGGGCGGGCGGAGGGCTACGGGTGGCAGCTGCGGGGGGGGGGGAGGGGGGGGGGAAGGGGGGGGGAAGGGGGGGGAGGGGCGGGGGAAGAAGGGGGGGGGGGGATGGGGGGGGGAAGGGGGGGGGGAGGGGGGGGGAAAGGGGGGGTGGGGAGGGCTTTTTTTTTTTTTGTTCGAAAAAAGTCCCTAAGGGGGGGGGGCTTTTTTTTTTTGGAAAATCCCCAAAATCTGAGAAAAACCCAAAAAAAATCCCAAAAAATTGCAAAAAAATCCAAAAAAAAAATCTCAAAAATTTCTGAAAAAAAAATTCTACAGTTCTAGGGTAATTTTGTCACACAAAACCACAGAGAGCTTCCTTTATTCCTCCTATTTGGCAAGAAATAACATCGGAAAATGATAAAAAAATTCTAAAAAATTGCTGAAAAATTCCCAAAAATTCCCAGAAAATGTACTTTTGCAGAGGTTATGAAATGCCTTCTAATTTTG
Source organism: Ceratopteris richardii (assembly GCA_020310875.1). Classification (NCBI taxonomy): domain Eukaryota; kingdom Viridiplantae; phylum Streptophyta; class Polypodiopsida; order Polypodiales; family Pteridaceae; genus Ceratopteris; species Ceratopteris richardii. The sequence continues at coordinate 51,065,500 of CM035425.1, forward strand.
CTAAAAACTCAAGGAACAAGCATGAAATGGATAAAGAAAACTAGTAAAACTTAAGCAAAATGAAATGAGAAAGCTATGTACAACCTGGACAAATTATGTCGGTTCCAGGTGATCCATAATTCTTTAGTTGGCTTGATGATATGCCTTGAGCCATGATTTTGAAATGTTGACTCAGAGAAACTCCTCCATAATCTCCAATTGTATTGCACTTCATTTGTTTTGTCTTTATTTTGGGCATGTTGACGACTTGATAGGGCCCCCTTAAATCCTTCCATAAAATATTATCTCCTTCATACTGCATTTTCTATTTCCAAAGACTTGTAGGTACTCCTTCCACATCCTTGTAAAGCCCTGCACTTCCTATCATAAAAATTGACATAACAGAAGATAGCCATACCAATATCCATAAAAAAGTGGCCATTGACATATGAGTTGGAATATCTTCATCACTGCTGTACTTAAGGGCTTTGCTTTTCTTCTCTTTGCTATGGCCTTTGACTGAGACTGTTTCACTCGAATCAGTATCCTGAGTGTTTTACTCTTTTTCTTCATATGCTTCTTCTCTACTTGAGTTTGGAAAAATTCCATAAGAGGAAGATGGGTCTTCTGCATGGAGCCAAGCCAACATGTTTTCATCTTCATATAAATCTGCTCCTTCAAATAGATCTCCTTCCAGGTTGTCCACCAATTCTTCTTCCATACAAATACCAATTGTCTGCATCATGCTAGTGTGTCTTTGATTTTCTGGACCTTCTTCTAAAATTATCTGCTGCAACTCTTTTCCCTCTTGCTTTACCCACATTGTGTCCTTGCCCCAGTCATGCAGCACATTGGCATGCCTTAACCAAGGTCTCCCAATTAACAGGGGGAAGCTTCCTTCTACCTGTGGCAGCCTTAAAACAACAAAGTCCAAGTTAAAGATGGTACCTTGTATCTTGACTGGAACTCCAGGGACCACTCGCGTAGGCCTTACTATGCTTTGGTCTTCCATTGTTACAGTGAAGTTGGCAGGTCTTGAAGGGTGTAGTCCAATCTTTTTCATGGTATATTCAGGCATCAAGTTAATGCCAGAACCACCATCCACAATAACTCCTTGAAACTCATGACCGTTAATAGAGACTGTTAGCCGAGGGCTCTTGTAATTTGTGAGGGGTGCTTCCCCTACACTTTTATCTTTATGCATAACCGCAACCTTTGCCACTAAACTTGTTGTGGACATTTCATCAATTATCTGCAAGAGTTCTGACCTGAACTTCCCATCCATCTTTATTAAATAAAAAATATTAACCTCCTTTTTCATGGACTTGAGTAGTCTAGAAGCTTCTGATTCCTTAAGAGCCTGGGCTCCATTTGACTTATCAAACTCCTCATGAGCCCTATTGAATGCATGTCCAATGGCATCACTGGTACCTATGAAATTTTCATTTTGCCTTGTGCCTGCACATGTAGTGGCTTTGTTCCCAGGTGCACCTTTGTCTTTGTTCAATCCATTAATCATTGATTCTTGAACTATTTCCACTTGAGCCTTCCCCTTGCTTCTTGTTTGCACTGTAAAAGATTCAATTTCTTCTAACTGCACCACTTTGGTAGATGGAGATGGCACATTGACTTGATCTACCCTTTCTTCTTTGCACATAAAAATCATTTGGATGTGGGCCCAGATGAAGATGCTTGGTTCCTAGGACAACAATTAGTATAGTGGTCTCTAGCCTCTGGGCAGTTCCTGCAAGGAGGGGCATTTTCTGGGAGAGTGCACCTACTTTGATAGTGCCCACATTCTCCACATCTGAAACAAATAATTGGCCTCCTAGGCCCATTTCCAAAGTTATCCCTCTATCTAGGGTTGTAATTGTTACCTTGATTTGGTGCAGCTTCCATCACATTTGCTGGTGGTAGGGGTCCTCCTTGTGTCCAATATGTTGTTGCAGGCATTCCTCTTGATTGGCATTCCTAGGCCTCATGACCAGCTTTCCTGCATAATTGGAAAGTCACACTTAACAGAGGACCTTCACTTACTATATGACCTTGCTTGCTGCACATGGAACACCAAAGTCCACTCTTGATGCCACCCCCTTTGAGTGCCTACGACTCCTGTCGCAGTTAGGCCAATTCTCTACTTGGGCCTCCTCCTCCTTTTGGAGCTTTAATGCTTCAATCTCCCTTCTTAACTGAGTAACAACATTCTCCTCCTCTTTGGGGGGCTTATTCCTTTTTAAGCCCTCCAGCTTCTTCCTTAGCTGGATTATTGGATCCTCCATTTCTTTGGAATATTGTAGTTGAGAAGAAGTTGATCCATACTATTGACTTATCTGCTCTAGTCGTGAGCTGTGTTGATGAAATCCTCTATGGAGACTGTAGGCAACACTAATTCCTTGATTTTGCATTGGGTGGCCACTAGAAGTGGCTTAGCTAACCATTTCTTAACAAAAAAAACATGGGTGGATCTGGCAATTTAGCCATTAGTACCTTGGCCCTAGTCACAAACTCTGGGAACTTTTCACCTGGACCCAATCTCAAATTTTCTAGTTCTTCTATGATGATCTCTGCAGTATTTCCATGCTCGAATTGATTTTTGAATGCATCTTTCATCAAGTCCCAAGTTGTAAAATGGTTCTCAGCAAATTGGTTGAACCATTTATCTCCTAATCCTTCTAATGTGGCAGGGAAGAGTATCAAAAAGGCATCCTCCTTTCCCATTAAGCCTCTAGTCTTACATAGTGCCAAAAACCTTCTAATATGCTCGTTGAGATCCTCTTGAGCTAGGCCTTTGAAAGAAGGAAATTTTATATTTAATCTTGATAGTAAGGTTTCCAAGTCTACCTGACCAGCCATGCTCCTTACTGATGAAGTTGATGAAAGTGGACTAGATGATCTTCTAACAACCTTCCTTCTTGTTTGCTTGCAGGTGACCCTCAATGTTTGGGACCGGGTTGCGGTCATGGGCTGTTCATAGTCCTCTTAGTATAAGATAATTGATAAGAATATGTACCTCTTAGTCCACTGAAGTAGTACTGTAGACACTTGAATATTGTCTCTCCAACTGCAATATATCTTCTCCTATGCTCAAATCTCCTTGGAAGTCCCACCGAGCGTGCCAAATTTTGTTGGGGGATTCTTGGACAAGAAGGGATTTGAGTGTTTGTAGGAGAAGAAGAAAAGGCAAGAAGAAAGATACACACTGGAAGCCTCTGCCTGATTGATTATAATAAGACAATTACAATGTTGAAGCACAATACACTCCAATGCTCTTGTGCAAATCCCACAGAGTGCTCAATTACAAAATACCAAATACGCAAGGGACTTGATGCTATCGGCCTCCTCTGCACCAAACCTCCACCTTCTCCAAGTCTGCACTTGTGCACACCTTGCACCAAGCTTCCACTAAGGGGGAGGGATGGTGCAACAGCGTAACGACTGGAAATACTCATGAATGAATGACTCTCCTCCCAACCTTATGCCTGTATATATAGCTGCTTGAACTAATGAGGACCACAAATGTAACTAGAGTCCACAAGTGCATGTGCAATCTCCTCCACTCCTTTCATATCCACCACTAGAGTCCACTAGTGGTTGTTATACTCACCTCTTGAGTTAAGTCCACTGGACTCAAGTTAACTCACGTTAACTTGAGTTAGAAGGCTCTAGAGCTCTTTGAGAAAAACTCTCTCCCCATGCTCCTCATGGGAGTTGAACCCAAGACCTCTTCCTTCACAACCATGAGACTTAACCACTAGGCTAAGTGGATTACTTGAATATGAGAGCACATGACTTATGCTTGAGTCTACTCTTGAGATCTTTGGTCCTTTGGACGAGTGACCAAACGGTATCCGATTTTAGATATGTCTGAAGCCATCGGATACCTAGATCATAGACTTACTTTATTACATTCTTCCCCCCTTGGGAAAGATTTTCGTCCTCGAAAATAAAGCTAGATATATAACTGTAGGCAACCCCCGAGCCTCATGTTCTAAACTTGAAGAACATGCATTCATTCAATCAGGTTATTTACTTAGAAACTTGAAAGTAAAAAACCTTCTTTATTTGGGACCAACTTAAAACTTGAAAGCTAGAAAACGTTGTTGGATTATGGAAACTTTTTCCCATGTTGAATTTTCTTCAGTTCCATCCTTCCATTTTACTAAGCACTCTTCATACAAGTGACTTCTTGTACGTTTATCTTGGGTGCGAAGTATCCTTTCAAGTTCATGAGGAACTGTTTCATTTACGGAATATGAAGTATAACCTGTTGTCCAACTAGATTATCTGAATCTGTTAAACTCTTCCTGAGTCGACTAACATGGAACACTGGATGAATCCAACTATCGTCTGGAAGTTGTAGTTCATAAGCCCACAAACCAACTTTCTTGGTGATTGGAAAAGGACCGCAATATCTAGGTGACAACTTGGCACATTGACCAGTCTTGAACTTTTCCGATCTTTCAGGGATACGAAGATAAACTTGATCGCCAACCTGAAAAGTAACATTTCTTCGCTTTGGATCGGCATAAGCCTTTGCACGATCTTGAGCTTTCTTTAGGTTTTCTTTAGCTAACTTGAGCTTAAAGTTCATGTCTTGAAGGAACTCTTGAGCTGCTTGAACTCGTTCATTTTGTAGTCCTACTGCATAAGGAGACCTAGGCTGGAAACCATACATCAACATGAATGGGCTAAATTCAGTTGATGAATTCTTGGCACAATTATAGGCAAATTCAGCTAATGGAAGATAATCTTCCCAGTTAGTCTGTTTGGAAGTAACATAAGCTTTGAGTATGTCTTCCAAAGTCTGATTGACTTTCTCTGTCTGTCCATCTGTCTGGGGATGTTCAGCTGTACTTAAGCTTAGTTTAGTTTCAAGTCTACTAAAGACTGCTCGCCAAAAATGACTTGTAAATCGAGCATCTCTATCAGAAACTATGTCTACTGGAAGACCATAGAGTCTATAAAGTTGATTTACAAATATTTTTGCAAGTTCTGGAGTCTTATAAGTAGTCTTGACTGGAATAAACTGAGCAAGTTTAGTCAATCGATGAACGATAACCCAGACTGAATCAAAGCCTTTCTGAGTGCGGGGTAATCCAGAAATGAAATCCATGGAAATACTTTCCCACTTTCCTTTGGGAATTTCCAAAGGATGCAGCAATCCTCCAACTTTAAGTCGTTCAAACTTATTTGCTTGACATTTATGGCACTTGGACACATAGTTTTGCACATCTTGATGCAAACTAGGCCAATAAAAATGTCTTTTTACTAACTCATAGGTTCGGTTAATACCAGGATGTCCAGCACTTGGAGCATCGTGGCATTCGGAAAGTACTTGTTTTCGTATGTCCGAGGTACTTGGGACACAAACCTTACCTTTATAAAGCAAATATTCTTCTTGGAGAGAATAGTGTTTAAACTTTCTCTCAGAACTACTTGCTTCATTTTGTTCAGCTTGCTTAGCTGCTTTCCAAGCTTGACTGTAGCTTGGATCTTCTTTGCAGCTTCCTTTCAAAGTTGAAATAAATTCACTTTGAATTTGCACAAAGCTTAGGTTGTTCAGCATAGGCATCCGACTTAAGGCGTCTGCCACTGCGTTGAACTTTCCTTTTCTATACCTGAGTTCATAATCGAACTCTTGCAGCTGCTCGGCCCACCTCGCTTTTCTACCTCTTAGATCAGGTTGGTTTGCAAACCACTTTATGCTCTCTTGATCAAAAACTATGGTCAGCTTTGATCCATATAGATAATGGCGCCATTTCTTCAGAGCATTAATAATAGCGAACATCTCTCGCTCATAGGTAGAATAATTTTGCTAAGCAGGACTTAGCTTTCTACTCTCGAAAGCTATTGGTCGACCATCTTGGCTTAGTACTGCTCCTACTGCAGATGAACTTGCATCTGTTTCTAATTGGAAAGGCTTGTTCGGATCTACGATCTGTAGAACCGAGGCCAAAGCTAAAGCAAGTTAAAGTTCTTGAAAACTCTTTGCTTGCTCTTCTTTCCAATTTAACTTTTGATGCTTCCCTTTGAGTTGATCCGTCAAAGGTACTGCAATCTTGGCATATGCAGCCACAAACTTCCGATAATATCCTGCCAATCCGAGAAAACTTTGCAGTTCTCGAACCGTCTTGGGCTCAGGCCATTCAAGAATCGCTTGGACCTTTTCAGGGTCAACTTTGATTCCTTCTGCGGAAATAATATGACCTAAATACTTTACTTCTGGGGTAAAGAATTCACATTTTGACTCTTTACCGTAAAGTTTATTATCATGAAGAAGTTGAAAAACTTTTTTCAAGTGCTCTAAATGACTTTCATGATCTTTACTATAGATCAGAATATCATCATGTATAAGCTTTGGTTCCTAGTGATAAACTTGCTTCTACTACTCTCACATGATCGGGGGTATGTTTGAGTTCATGGACATCTTTCCATTTCTCCAAGAAGGTCAAAACCGCATCCTTATTCCTATCCTTATCCTCTCCAGAGAAATAAGGAGGAAGGATCTCCTTTCCCAAGGAACGATCCACTGGGCGGTTATGATTTTCTAACATCCCTACCGAAGCAACACACAAGGGAGTAGAAGACACCAAACTAAGACGGCTCATACTTCCCGCTAGAGGAAACATGTCTGTATGGGGAGAGGATAATCCCTTATCCTTTTCCATCCTAACAGACATTGGTGAAGTTGCGACCGTATCTGTGTGACTACCTAAAATAGTCTTACTAATATCCCTAGGCATCTGAAGTAAGTTCAAAATGGCCTTAAGGTGATCCTGGATTCCATCAACAGATTGACGGAGTACTGCAACCTCATCCGGAATACTGGACAACCATCCAAGCTTTTGCTCAACTAGCAACATCCTACTCTCCATATCTTTCCCCTCGTTTAGAGTAGTGATTGTTTCCCCTTTTCTCGCAGAATCCTCAACGTCTAATGCTACAATCGTCGCTTCTTTATTAGATGCATCAGACGCATGACTTGTATTTGAAACCATAGGTGCATATGGATGCAATGCACGTGCAGCTATTGGTGGTCTAGGCATGAATGAGGATGTTACTAAGATAGGAACAAAAACAAACACTGACGTACTAGTAGTACTCGTAAGCGAGACATGGCTAGAAGTCCCCTCCATCGCACACAAAGCGTTATTAAACTTACTAAGTATTCCTAACGCAGTTGGTGTGTGCAAAAAAATCAAAAGAGCTATGCAAGAATATCATAAGAAATAGTCCCTGATGATTTGGTCCGTCGAGGTCGACTTGATTCTAGCCAAAAGTGCTAGAATTATGACGAAGTTAGGCCTCCGGATCTTCACTCCACAGTTTCCGCTTTCTTCAAACTTTGCTCAAACTTTAACTGTCCTTGCTTGTTTCTTTGGCTAAAGAAGAGTGCTCCTCAGGTTCCGGGCTGCAACAATCGAGTGCTACAATAGTTGCATGAATCTTCGACGTCAACTACTGTTTGACAGAGTTTCACAAATGAAGCAGAGAAAGGCTTTGAGCGCCTTGGCTATCTCAAGGAGTTCTCAACTCTGTCACCTGGGTTCGACTCCCGGACGACACTGTTTAGTAAACGCCCTTTTTTAGCTCCGAACTGGGACCTTCTGCAGCGACAAGCTTACAATAGAAGAAACTGGGGCGAAAGTGGATCACGAACAGCAGGTAGTCTTCAGGGATAGAAGAATGCTTTCTTGAATTAGCGACCAGAGTTCGAATCCTTCGTCGCTCACAGCAGAAGTTATGATTAACCTTTTTTTAGCTCTTGGTTGAAGCTTTCTTCAGCACCGTGCTCTGACAACACAAATGTCTGCGAACGGAGGCCGTCAACGCCCGTGGGCTCTTTGGATAAGCGAGCGCACCTTAATTGGGGGGACGGGGGTTCGAATCCCCTCTTCCTCACAGTAGAGATGACCTCAATTTTTGTGCTATGCTTCTAGCTTAATCCAACGCGAGGAACTCGGCAAACTTCTCTGATCAACCGCGAGCAGCCTTCTACGTCGTACAAGAGCTTATGCACACGCAAGGACTCATATGTGCAAGATGATGAATGAGAGAGCTATGGAGAGAATTAATGCTTTGATACCAATGCAACAGCGTAACGACTGGAAATACTCATGAATGAATGACTCTCCTCCCAACCTTATGCCTGTATATATAGCTGCTTGAACTAATGAGGACCACAAATGTAACTAGAGTCCACAAGTGCATGTGCAATCTCCTCCACTCCTTTCATATCCACAACTAGAGTCCACTAGTGGTTGTTATACTCACCTCTTGAGTTAAGTCCACTGGACTCAAGTTAACTCACGTTAACTTGAGTTAGAAGGCTCTAGAGCTCTTTGGGAAAAACTCTCTCCCCATGCTCCTCATGGGAGTTGAACCCAAGACCTCTTCCTTCACAACCATGAGACTTAACCACTAGGCTAAGTGGATTACTTGAATATGAGAGCACATGACTTATGCTTGAGTCTACTCTTGAGATCTTTGGTCCTTCGGAGGAGTCACCAAACGGTATCCGATTTTAGATCTGTCTGAAGCCATCGGATACTAGATCATAGACTTACTTTATTACAGATGGATACCTTCTGTCGGGACATACACACTTCAATAAGACTTTGGGATCCTTGGGGGACTAGCTTAGCACTTCTCTACACATTTCCTTAGTCGCTCTCCATACACACCTTGCACTTCACTTCTCTACATCGCACACTTGTGACTCTTGCCCTTCTCTCTCTTGCCTTGCTTAGACTATGCTTACTTTTGCTTACTCTAGAATGGTCCAATAATAGTCCTTGCCTTGATTTTGAGTGTCGATTCACGTACGCTCCTAATTGCAAGTGTATCTTGGTGCTCACTTTGATGTCCCAAGATTGTCTTCCCAAGTGGCAGCCAACAAATCCCTGTTTTGTCCTGTAGTGACTTTAGGCTAAAAACAAAATTTTAATTGGGGGGCCATACTTTCACTTCTGCGTACGCTGCCGCTTCACATACCTTCACATTTTCCTTTTAAGTCTTCACTTTCGCACATAAGAGAGGGTTCACCTGAACCTTTCAAAACACTTTAAAAACACTTTGAACCTTAGGGAAATTAGAGAAATACCTCTGCAACCTGCAACCCACTTTCTCCAATTTACCCTTTGTAGACAATTAATTGTACACTACCTGTGCACTTTGACACCTACACTTTAGCACTTTGACTTTGCACCTGTTGACTTTGAAAAATTTGACTTTGACCTTTTGACTTTGATTGCAGGTGACTTTGACTACAGTTGAATTTGACCAATATGACTTTTATGGGCTCAACAGCTCTCAATAGTGAAAATGATCATAATTCATGTGAATCGGCACATATGAAGTCATTACATGGGTAGGATGTGGTGGATTACCCTTTGATTGATCATAATCTTATTATGAAATAACTAAAAAATTTATAATCTAGTACATAATAAAAGTTAAAGTTATTTATGCAAATTAAAAATATATCGTTCATGTACATATATATAAAATATTAAAATAAAAGTTCAATGAACTTATAGTAAATAGTCCTTGCATGGGTATGTATGTATGTATGTATGTATGTATGTATGTAATGACTCTCAATGCTTTTGTAGGACAATGGTTCAATACATAGTTTTCACACATGAGTGTGTCCATCAAAACTTATGTGGAAGATGCTTCCCTTTAACCATACATCGTGCCATTTCAAGAAGTGCTCTATTCTTGCACTCCACAAAACCATTTTGTTGAGGTGTATGTGGCACTATAAATTGATGAGAAATACCTATTCCATAAAGAAAATCTTTATATTCATGTGACATGTATTCATAGCCATGATATGTGAAAAGAGTCAAAAGCTTATTACCACAAAAATTTTCAGTCATAGCTAAAAAGATTTTAAAGCAAGAGAATAAATCGTTCTTCCTTTCATAGGATACACCCAATTATGGCATGTTTCATCATCAATGAAGGTAACAAAGTATACATGCTTTCCAAAATATGGAGTCAACATACATCACTATGAACAAGTTGCAATTTTAGTGTAGTATGTGTAATGAAGCATGATGCATTTTTCCAACTATTCAAAGTTCATATGCATGCTTTTAATTATCCTTATTCTTTCAAGTAAATCAAACTATTGTAGTTCAAATGACAAAATGAACATGCCATAACTTTGTTTGAGCCATAGAAAAAGTATGACTAAGCAAGCATTTGATCCAACTCTCTTATATTTACTCAACCGACACAAACCATTGCATAATGTCCTTGATATCAAAATAAAATCACCATTGATGAAATCATGAACCATAAATTTGTTGTCAAAAAAATGCACATGAGATCTCACACTAGCAATAGTAGGAATTGAAATAAAGTTTTTCTTGATCTAGGGTACATATAATGCAATCTTCAGAGTAACGATACCTCTATTTGTATCCATAAGATGAATTTATCCAAGTCCAATGATAGAATAAGGAGCATTTTTTGCACATACAACATGTCCTACCTTGGGTGCATCTTTCAAAGATATAAAAAAAATGTTTCAGGAAGTGTTATGATTTCAAGCACCACTATCAAAAAACCAATCTAAATCAGCTTCATTCGCAATCACATAAGTAGAATGTGATGATGAATCATAATGGCATTTTAAAAAAATGCGCAAAAAGCCTGAGAAACATTAGCTTCATCATTCTTTGCATTAGGCATATTCTCAAGAATAGAAATACCAAATTGTTTCTTCTTTGCATTATGCTTGGAAAGCTTTCTACAATCAGCAATGGTATGTCTAGAATTTTGAAAATACTTGCATCTCTTCTTTGTTTGCATATCGGCATCAAGTGAGGAAGAAGTATAGCAAGTGCTTGTATTACCTCAAGAAAACCACTTCTATTCACTCTTGATTTCTCTTCTTGAAAATAAAGAGATAGAACCTCATCAAAAGTATACATATTTGGATTTCTTTTTGCAATCAAATGAAGTGTTCCAACAAAGCTTTGAGAAGATTCTAACAATTCTTTGATTAATGTAGAAATGAGAGTGCATCTAAAATAATTTCATCAATGTTTACCAATTTCTATTTCATATCCTTAAGGTGTGTAACATATACATCCACTAACCCATTTTCATCCATACATACATCTTCAAGTTGCTTTCTTAATTAAGAAACACCTCCTTCATTACACACAACATACAAAGAAGTAAGAGGATCCCAACCTTGTCTTGAATTAGGCATGATCAGATGTGTGAAACATGTCACTTCAAAGAAAGAGCAATCAATGCACGATCTTGAACATCCTTTCCATCCCATCTAAGTTTCTATTGCAAAGATGGAGAAGGCATAGTCATTTCACTTGAAGGAGAACCTAACTCTATGACAATTGGTTGCATAGTAGAAGAGACACCCGGTCGCTTGTCAACATCTTCCACTATGTTCAATAGATACTTTACAACAAGAAAATTATTCAACATGTAAGACAACATTGGATAGTTGGTTCCATAAATATAATCTTCAGCTTGAATCATACCAATCAAGTCATTATTGTTTGCCATTACACTCAAGAACTCACAAATGCCCAGATATGAACCTCAACAAAGCTGAAATGAAGCTCATAATTTGTAATTTTGATGGCAATTCTAACTGCATGAATGACTTGAAAAGGGGATAAGACCCTAGCACACTTGGTGGAAATGTTTTCTGAGTGTTCAAATTTGTAGTTTATATGCTCTAAAATTGATTTGAATTGTTAAAAGTGCATGTGGAAGCAGACATGAAAAGAACCAAGTTGAGAAGGATTTGAACTTGCTCTGATACCACTATCAGGTGTATAAGAGAGTGAGGAAGTATGAATAGAAGTATACAAAGTGAAGACAATTGACACACCAAGAAACATGGTGGCTGGAAGATCTCTCTATTGATAGATTATGAACAATGATCAATAATATAAGTATGAGTGAAGTGAGAGCTATAAGTGAATCGCTCAATACTATGTACTATCATATATGAGTATATCATGTATATGTGGTTACATGGGAAAAAAAGACTAGCCAAATCTAGAGTAAAAAGTGACCATGTATAGGGGAACAATTCACATCAAAGCTACTTGAGGGAAACATAAGTGTAGCACTTCTTGACAAACATTTCGTCAATTTGAGTGCCCATAAAAACACCATGTATATGGCATTCATGGAGATCACTTTCAACGACACCCTTTTGTTTTAGGTAGAAATGAAAATGTTTTGCTTTCAAAGTCACTATAAGGGGTCACTTCTTGTAGCGAGCATATATTTTAGACAATTGGATGGCTATTATGCAATCAAAATTTGATGTTATTATGAAGAATGGTACTTGTTCTTTATGTGAATTACCTCGTGGAAAGAAGGCCATTGGCACTAAATGGTTCTATAAGACAAAATGCAATCTTGGTAATATTTTTTATTGTTCTAAGACTAGGCTTGTAGCAACAATTTCTTATGAAGAAAATAGAAGACATTTTGATGAAACATTTATTCGTACATATCATATGATTATCATTTGCGTTTGTGGACTTGTCACTCAAAAATTGTTATAATGTGCATCTGATGGACATCAACGCTACACTTTCTAGATTGAAGTAAGCACCACGTGCTTGGTATCATAAATTACATGTCTAAGTATTAACATACGGTTTTCAAAATATTCCAACCATAAGCATCTTGTTTATGAATCATGTAGATGATGCACTTCTCATCATTGTTGTTTATGTGGATGACATGTACTCATTGTCCTAATGGGCTACATATTTCTAAGTTTAAGGTTGATTTGCATGCCTCTTTTGAAATTTCAAATATAGAGTAGATTTCACAACTACTTTTGAGTGTGTGTGTGTGTGTGGAACAAATGCCTAATGGATGATTTGGGTGTTGGCCAAACCTTTAACACCATATTTATTGATAGTCAAAGTGCATTGGAAGATGTGAGGAACTTAGTGTCGCATATTTGCCCACACAACATAATGTTGTAGAACTTTTCACAAAGGCTCTAGCATAGGAGAAGTTCAAAGATTTTGCAAATCTTTGGGCTTACTCCCTTTTGTGGGTTGGTTTTAGTCCTCATTGGTCGACACTTATATAGGAGTGTTAGCCCCTTGCTCATCACATCACTCGCAGGGGGGATCTATTAGTATATTTAGGTAGTTATGTGTGTACGCATACTTATGACTATTAGGGCACTTATTTCCCTCTTTAGGAGGTTTTCTCCCCACTTGGATATACTCCCATAAGCCTAGTGGGTTACTTATCTTTACATATTTCACACTTAGGGATAAAGTCTATATTGTGCTCCTAAGATTCTTCTCATCGAGTTATACATTGGTCCAACCCTTATCCACCCATATTTTAGATGCCCAGGGATAGATCAACCCTATTGGTTGATCCCCAAGGTTGGAGAATCCCTATTACATGGTCGCCTAAGGGTGAATCAACCCCATTGGATGGTCATCCAAGGTTGGACCACCCCTATTTCATTGTCTCCCAAGGGTGGAGTCACCCCATCCATCATTGGAAATGCATTCCAATTCTATGAATATTGTCAAAAGAATCACTTAGAACCTCAATATCTTTAATATGGCATGAAATGTATTAATTAGAATGAAGCTCCTACTAATTAATCCATTTCTTCAAGTTTGTATCTTGCATCTCTCTAGTGCATAATGGATGTATTTGAATATTGTCAAAAGGATCACTTAGAACCCAATAGAGAAACCCACCCTTGGGTGATCATCCAAATGGGTAAACCACCCTTATGTGGTCACACTAGGCTAGACACCCCAATGGATGTTCCATTAGTAGGTGGTCACCCTAGAGTCTAGGCAACTAGTTGGTGGTTTTCTCTAAAACAAAAGGTATGGGTCACCAAAGATAAAAAAATTGGACCATAAATAGCAAACCAAAAGCTTAAAGATGATCGTGTAAGTAGAAGGAGGAGAAATCTATGTGATTTGGGAAACTTTCATGTGAATGGACCATCACTTCTTCTTGGTGACTCCTACTTCATGGTGGGCCTGCAATAAGGTTCAAACAAAATCTCTCCAAACCCTTGATGAGCATGTTACACTTATGTGTTCCTCGAGTAGCTTTGATGTGAACCTTTTCCCTATACATGGGCACTTTTTACTCTAGTGCTGGCTAGAGGTTTTTTCCCCATGTTACCACATACTTGATACTCTCATATGTGGTGGTACTTTGTACTTAGGGATATTATTCAGCTCCTACTTCAGTTCAGTTCATTGATCAATAGAGAGAGCTATTCCAACCATCGTCTTCTCCGTGTGTCTTGCTACGTTTGTGCTCCTTTGTGTGTGCTTCTTGTGTGTCTCTCGCACTTCTACACACACCCAACAGTGGTATCAGAGCAGGTTCAGCTTCTTCTCAAGTTTCGGTTTTTCGCGTCGCGGCACGCGCGCACTTTAACAGTGCAAATCGACTTCGGAGCATAGGAGTGTGAATTTCAGTAGCCCGGAAACATTTCCATCAGGTGCGCTGGGGTTTTACCCCCATTTTGAAGCCATTCGTGCAATCAGAATCGCCATCAGAGTGACGGTTTGTGATCTGAAATTTCAGCACTCATTTCAGTTTTCGTCGAAGTGAAGATTTTGTCACATTCTTGCTCCTTAGTGAAATGGCGGGCAGCAATGACTTGTTTGGCATGCTTCAAGCTGAAGATAAGCTTGATGGGACCAACTATCCGATGTGGTCTTACATGATGAAGCACGTTCTTGTTGCAAAACAACTTTGGAACATAGTGGCAGATGTAGATCGAAGACCGGCAGGTGCTTCTACTTCACAGTCTACTGTCACAAATGGAGCTTCTTCTTCGAGTATAGTGGTTTCTCCTTCACCACCTACACAGGAGCAGCTTAGATGGGATGGAAAAGATGCTCAAGCTCATGCTTTGATTGCGCTTTTAGTGAAGCGTCATATACTTCCACACATTCGGTCATGTTCTACATCACGACAGGCATGGGACACTCTTGCTTCTTTGTATGCCGTGCGTAATGAAGCACGTGTTGCATACTTGAGGAAGCAACTTGAGGATGTATGTATGGCTGAAGATGAGTCAGTGGATGTGTATGTGACACGCATCAAGGACTTGAAAGAGCAATTGGCAAACATAGATGAGATCATTCCGGATGCATCACTCATTTCTACATTGTTGAAAGGATTACCGGAATCTTTTCAAAGCTTTGCTACTACACTTCGTTTGGTTGCAAAAGGAAATCCTAATATGTATGCATTTGATGAGGTTGTGTCTCTTCTTTTGCAAGAAGAGCAATCTAGAGTGAATAGGAGTGGTTTGATTGAAGGAACGCAAGCACTTGCTATCTCACAAAAGGGGAAAAGCAAGTATGGTTCAGCTTTTGGTTCATCAAAACCAAAGCCTCAAGCTTCCTCTTCCACTCATTCCTCTAATGATGGTGATTTGCAAAAGAAGAAGAGATGCAAATATTGCAGGAAGGCTGGTCATACTATTGATGAGTGTAGAAAGCTTGCTAAACGCAATGAAAAGAAGAAGGAATCGGGCATGTCTATTGCTGAAAATTCAGCAAATGCAAAGAATGATGAAGCTAACATGGCTCAAGATTTTTGGGCATGTGTTGTTACATGTCATTATGATTCTTCTTTACGTTCTAAATGTATGGTTGTGAGTGAGGCTGATTCGGATTGGTTCTTTAATAGTGGTGCTTCAAAGCACATAACATCATGCAAAAGATTTTTTGCCTCTTTGAAAGATGCACCTAAAGGAGGACATGTGGTGTGTGCAAACAATGCCTCTTATCCTATCATTGGAGTAGGAGAAATTGAGCTTACGGCTGCAAATGGAGGTGTGATTCTCTTGAAAAATGCATTGTATGTGCCCGGTATCAAGAAGAACTTAATTTCAGTTCCGTTGATTGCCAAAGTTGGACTTCATGTACACTTTGTTGATGATAAGTGTATGGTTCATGATTTCAGCAATGGTGATGTTATCGTGATGTCCGGTACATTATGTAATGGTTTGTATCGCATGGATACATACAAGAGGGCTGCCTCGAATGCCTTAGTTGCTCATACTTCTTCCATGGCTGAAATGGAGCTTTGGCATGCTCGTTTTGGTCATTTAAACTTCAATAGTTTGCTCTACTTGCAAAAGAAGGACATGGTCATTGGCTTGCCTACACTTGAGTCCATTGAAAAGCATGCATGTGAAGGTTGCATTCTTGGAAAAATGCATTGTGCTTCTTTTCCAAAAGATAGTCACACACACACTACAAGAAAATTGCAACTTGTTCATAGTGATGTATGTGGTCCCGTCAAGACTCCATCTTTTAGGAAGCATGTATATTTTGTTACCTTCATTGATGATGCTACTCGCCATACATGGGTGTATCCTATGAAAGCAAAGAATGAGGTATTTTCTTGCTTCAAAGCATTTTTAGCTATGGCTGAAATTTTTTATTCACAAAAGCTTTTGACTCTACGCACGGATCGTGGTGGTGAATACATGTCACATGAGTTTAATGCTTTTCTTCGTGAAAGAGGTATTTCACACCAATGTACGGTGCCATATACACCTCAACAAAATGGTGTTGCCGAATGTAAAAATAGAACTCTACTTGAAATGGCACGATGTATGGTTAAAGGAAAGCATCTTCCTCATAAGTTTTGGTTGGAAGCAGTCATGTGTGCAAATTATGTGTTGAATCGCTGCCCTACAAAAGCATTGAGAGTCATCACTCCTTATGAAGCTTGGAATGGTCATAAGCCTATGGTTAGTCATATGCGTCTGTTTCGTTGTTTGGCATATGCTCTTGTGCCATCACAACAACGTCACAAACTTGATGACAAGGCAAAGAAATGTATATTTGTTGGTTATAGTGCTGAAAGTAAGGGATATCAGTTGTACCATCCATTGACGAACACAATTATTGTGAGTCGAGATGTGGTATTTGCTGAAAATTCAGTTTTCCCTCTACTTGAATGCAAAAAACTGCCAACAGTTAGCTCACAAGATGTGTTCGATACACTCATGTCTTTGTTCCAAAATGGTGCGCTTGACTATGGCCATGTAGACTAGCCAACTGAGGTTCAAAGGCCTGAAAAATTCCAGCCAAATAGGGCTGAAAATGCAGAGAATTTCCAGCCAAACATGGCTGAAAAAATTCAGCCAAAAATTGCCAAAATTGTTGGAAATTTTCAACCAAATATGGCTGAACATTTGCATCCAAATATGGCTGAAACTGAGCACGAAATTCAGCCCACGCATGATGTACATATTGAAGATGTTTTACATAATGAACGCATGTCTATCAAGAGTGCACAATCTATGCCAAAGTGGCTGAAACAAACTTTGCAGGACAACAAATTGAGTGCACCTTTACTTGGTAGAACAAGATCAAGCTCTCATCATGCATCAAGTAATTTTGTGGATTATTCTCTTATTGCTACAGCATGTAATGAAGAGCCACTTTCTTTTGAAGATGCATGTGACGATCCACAATGGATGAGTGCTATGCAATCAGAAATGGATTCCATACATAGGAATGGTACTTGGGAGTTATGTGAATTGCCAAAAGGAAAGAATGCCATTGGTACAAAGTGGGTTTATAAGATTAAGAGAAAATCTGATGGTAGCATTGATCGCTACAAAGCTAGATTGGTTGCCAAAGGATATGCGCAACAATATGGCATTGACTATGAGGAAACTTTTGCACCTACTTCACGCATGACTACCATTCGTACCGTGGTTGCATTGGCTGCCCATCGAGGTTGGAAAGTGCATCAGTTGGACATAAAAACAGCCTTCTTGAATGGAGATTTGCAAGAAGAGGTTTATGTGAAGCAACCTCTTGGATTTTCTATGAAAGGGAAAGAGCATATGGTTTGTCGCTTGCATAAAGCCTTGTATGGTCTCAAGCAAGCTCCACGTGCATGGTATGACAAAATACATAAGCACTTGATTGCTCTTGGCTTCACATGTAGTCCGATTGAAAGCACACTCTATGTACGCAAAAATGGGGCTGATCTTATAGTGCTTGTTCTTTATGGCGATGACATACTCTTGACTGGGTCATGTGATGCAAAACTTGACATTCTTATGGCTGATTTGCAGCATACTTTTGATGTCACTTATCTTGGTCTTTTGAGCTACTATCTTGGCATCCAGTTTGTATCCGTTGAGGGGGAAATTGTTATGCATCAAGCAAAGTATGTTGAAAAACTACTTCAGCGTTTTGACTTTGAGGATTGTAAGCCAGTTTCCACACCAGTTGAGACAGGATTCAGGTTCTCAGTTGAGGATTCCAGTGATGCATTTGATACTTCTCTTTATGAGCAAGCTGTGGGATGTCTTATATATGCATGCAACACAAGGCCGGATATACAGTATGCAGTTTCCCAGTTGAGTCGATTCATGCATAGCCCTGGCACTAAGCATTGGCAAGCGGTGAAACGTGTGTTTAGATATCTTCGAGGCACTTTGAGCTTAGGTCTCTTTTATGGCAGAGATGTCCAGCCATGCTTGCATGCTTTTACAGATAGTGACTGGGCTGGTTGTTATGATACTCGCGTGTCCACTAGTGGTAATTGCTTTTTCCTTGGAGACTCATGCATATCTTGGTTGAGTAAGAAGCAACCTATAGTGGCGACATCGAGTTGTGAAGCTGAGTACAGGGCAGTTTTCACAGCTACAGTGGAGTGTATATGGCTGAGACGCCTATTGATGGATCTTTGCATGGAGATTGATGCTGCTACACATATTCTCACAAATAGTCAGAGTGCTTTGGCTGTTGCACAAAACTGCACAGACCAAACATATTGAGGTGCATTATCACTATGTGAGAGAGCGCCTTCATGCAGGAGATATTGATTTGGTATATGTGCCTACACAAGATAATGTGGCAGACATATTCACCAAAGCTCTTCCACGGGAAAAGTTTGAAGCTTTTCGCAAAGCTTTAGGATTATTACCTTGTGGGGGCTGATCTGTCACTCCATGTATGTGTTCACATCATTCGCTCCAGGGGGGTTTGTTACACTTATGTGTTCCTCGAGTAGCTTTGATGTGAACCTTTTCCCTATACATCGGCACCTTTTTACTCTAGTGCTGGCTAGAGGTTTTTTCCCCATGTTACCACATACTTGATACTCTCATATGTGGTGGTACTTTGTA
The DNA here is from genome assembly GCA_020310875.1 of Ceratopteris richardii. NCBI lineage: Eukaryota > Viridiplantae > Streptophyta > Polypodiopsida > Polypodiales > Pteridaceae > Ceratopteris > Ceratopteris richardii. Next base: position 51,084,662 of record CM035425.1, read on the forward strand.
CTTAGGGATATTATTCAACTCCTACTTCAGTTTAGTTCATTGATCAATAGAGAGAGCTATTCCAGCCATCGTCTTCTCCGTGTGTCTTGCTGCATTTGTGCTCCTTTGTGTGTGCTTCTTGTGTGTCTTTCGCACTTCTACACACACCCAACAGCGCACTCATGTGATCAAATCTATATTTTGTATATGAAATGGTTGCAAAACTTCTAACATGAAAAATGATCATGGAAAGTCACATGGGGCATCTCATATGTCTAGAATCACAACATATGAGACACATCTTTGACAAGGAACTGTCCACCACAAGTGAGAACCTTCATGGATATTTGGACTAATATATATAATGATGATCTTAGCCTACTCATGAGATGTACCTAAATACACATACAAAGGGATCGAGGGAGACAGCTTAGATACATCAAGGAAAATACTTCTTGAGTGATGTTTGTACAAGAATCAAGGGAAATTTTGCAGCTTTGGAGTTTGAATGCTTTGAATGGAGAAGAAGAGAAGAAACATCTAGAGGAGAAGGCTCTACTAAATGTGGAAATGCTTTGCTAGTAGCTGTGCAATTAGCATTGTGTTGCAAAAATGGGTAACATCTCTATCATATCTACAAAAAGAGATTGAAATGTTATATCTTCTTTTTTCTAGAGAAGTATTGTCTATAATTGCCTAGTGCCTTTGAAACTATATGAACGTTTTTTAATCGAATTACAAAATATATACACTTTTTAAACCTCGTTGGAGTCCATAGGATGACATCTATTGAATATAATTGAAGAAGATGTTCAAGGAAGCTTGAAAGCTCTCTTAGACTAGAGGTGAAGACTATAAATTAATCTAAAATTTTACCATATTCTAAATGGACCATAGTCCCTGGGAGGAAATCAACAAGTTGGACCATATTCTAGGGCTAGATCTTAGTCCAAAGAGGTCCAAGTGCACAACAATCCATAAGAAGCAAAAATTCTTGTATCAACCTAGGATCTTGATTCACTTTGTTCCATGGATGTTCATTTTCAATAAGGTATTATTTGTGAAGTATCTCATGTTTTTAACACCTACTATAGAGATTTTAAAATCTATTGGTACTTCTAGTAAGAATTTGTAAACTTTGCACATTGAAATTAGTGCATTTTTAAAGCTAGACCCTTTGTATTCATCATTCTCATTGTATAAGATAGCCATTGTTCTATTTGCTCTTAATAATGAGCTTAATTATTTTAAAGATACAAGTGAAACCTATCTTTCGCACCCACTATTGTGGTTTTTTTTAGTCTACCTTAGTTTGTTTTTAGTAGAAAGGACATATTATCCTCTAGAAAGAATGCCATCATGTATGGCTACTTGGGGTGCATGGATACAGATTGGCATGCCTGGTTGAATTGAATTGAAAGAGAGGTAAAGAGCACCAAAACATGTACAATATACCTTCTATTCTCAAACCAATAAGGAACTTCCCTTAAGTTTGGTGAAGGCCCCAATCAAATGCCACATCTTGACCAAAAGTTCATTCGATATTGCAGTGCATGCTTTGGAGATTTACATGACGGTGGGAGTTTGATTCAACCTTGCATCTTGGGGCATGCATTTTTCAAAGCATATTTCAAAATTAGTTGATATATCATATGCCATTGCTTGGGTAGAAAAATGAGTATTCTTCTCATTCTCTAGTTATTTGCACCTAGATACGGTTGAGGGAGACCTCAAAGGGAGATATTTCAATGTCGTTATACACATAAAAGGTTGAAAAACATCACAATCTCTCAATCCATGCATAGATTAGTATGTAGCCTTGAAAGGTACTCATATTGTAATGGATGCATTCTAGATCTCTATTTGTGCATATCAAGTAGTTACATAGCTTTTCTAGATCTCTATTTGTGCATATCAAGTAGTTACATAGCTTCAACTCGCCAAATATTCCATATTTAACATCTTAATCCATTGATACTTTGAAATCAGGGAGAAAGTGTGCTTTCACACACACACACACACACACACACACACACATATATATATCTATATATATATATATATATATATATATATATATATATATATATATATATATATATATATATATATATATATATATATATATATATATATATATATATATATATATATATATATATATATATATATATATATATATATATATATGAAAGCACACTTTCTCCATTAGATTCAAACCATTCTACATATGTGATGCTTAGTAAAAAAAGTTGAATCTAATGGATTGATGTCCCTTAATTGAAGCAAGGTGTTTGATATCCAAGTATGCAATAAGCATATAAAATCTCATACCAATTTCTTGTAATGCTAGAAAGAGGATGCTATTATTTTGATTTTGTTCATATCGTTGTTTCTTTCATGCAACCATTCCTTAGGGTTCTAAGGATGCAATTTCCTTGTTCTTTGTAAGTTTTTTTACTAAAAGGGGCATCCTCCTTACAATCCTTATCTATAGGAGCATCAAGTGGGAAACCTCCTTTTTAATGATCGATGATTAGTTCTCTTAGGCCAATCAACTCATTGGGTCGATCCAAATCATTATGCTCTATTGGCGAAATCACAAAGCAAGAAGAAGATTCTCAATCTTGTAGCCAATATTAGAAGGCATGTTCTTGAAACTAACAAAAAACTTCTCCTTCATTAGCAATAAAGGGGGTGAATACACCACTCATTTTGTTAAGAAATTAAGAAGTCCCTATATCATACTGAAGGTTAATTGATGTGTAGGTTCACATTTCCCAAAAAAATTGCTCCAAATTTCTTTCTTGAGGTGGTCACTAATATGATGTCATTGCCTTAGTGTTCAATTTCTCTTAAGATTACAACCATGATTGACCAATTACAACTGGAAATCCTTTTTCTACCATGGGTAGGCTTAGGACTACAAAATCCAACCAAAAAATGAGTCTTTTTATATCCACTTGCACTTATTTCTAGAAACATTTAGGTTAGTGTTTGTATCCTTGATCCATCTATAATAAATAAGTGAGAGTAACACCATTTTATAGTGGTTTGAGAAATCAATTTAGTGGTTGGAATCCTTATTTTCATGAACATGTAAGTGGTGGGGGCATGCTTGCTAGTATATTAGGCAAGGTTTCTAAACAATCAAATAAGCTTGAGAACAAAAACCTTCAACTTATGTCATGTAAGGGATCATGGAGAAATACTTTCTTGAAAGTAGCCTTAAGAAATTTTGTGTTTGTGCAAGAGTATTTGAGCCAATCATTTCGTGAGAATCCTTTTTTCCAGTATATAAGTTTGATCCATCTATTTGGTTGGATTAGTTTCTTGTGTATGATCATAGTTGTTGGTATCTTGAATGTGCCTCTTCACCTCTATAGTTTTTATAATGGAGGGAGTGGTGGGTTTTCCTTGCTTACATGTCATTTTTAAAAATCCTTTATTTTTCTTAGTATTAGAGTTCACTAAATGTAAGTGTCAAGAAGAAGGATATGGGTCCATGCAATCCTCCCCTATACATACACACACACACACACACACACACACACATATATATATATATATATGTGTGTGTGTGTGTGTGTGTGTGTATATATCATTATTACCTCATCATTGTTTTGGGGTTCGTGAGGCTTCCTGCCTCGTTATTGTGTATTGCATATACTTCAATTGTACTTTGCCTCTTCCTCATTTGTCTCCCAATTGGAATTCAATGTATATTATACCTTAGAACACATCCTTTGTCTCTCTCTCTACATTCCATGGAAGGATAATAGGCACATTCATCTAATTACAAAGATAACAAAGCTAGAAGTCAAAGGCATCACAACTCAATGTGACCCTCACTTCTTGTGATGCAATTACATAGGGTAGTTTCGACTCGTCAATTGATTTCAACACTTCTTTAGATGGGTGTGAGGATGGTTTTGTGGAGAGTGTGAAAGATCAAGGCAGATGTGCTAGTTGATGGGGGTTTTCCTCTATAAATGGCTATAAAAGGTGCTAACACCATGATTTGCAAGACTCTAGTGAGCCTTTCCAAGCAAGAACGTGTTAGGTGTGATAGTAACAACTATGGATATAATAACACGCTAAAGGACATTGAATTTTGTGGGTGATTTAAAATGGAGGTATAGACTCAAATGCTCACTATCACTACACTAGTTTAAGTGGACATGCTAGCAGTTGCTTGAATGCTAAGTGCATATATGTAAGATTTCGCAAGGAAGAGGTCCCTTTATACTCTTAGATTAGAGCAGTATAAGTGTCCAATTATTTGAGGAAAGAGGGGAGAGATTTATATGAGTTTTTGGAGTAAGAGCTTATTTTGCAGGCTACTTTTGGGAGAGAGATGTTTGATAACTACTGAGTTTAGAGCTTGGAATCTCTTAGCATATATACAGTCAATGTGTAGATTCTCCTTGATATGAGAGTAGAACGGATTTTTTTATATGTAAGATGACATTATTTTCTAGTTTCAAGTGTATGCCATCTTGAGTTTAATCATTGATTTTGTTAGTCTATGTATCATGGAATTTTGTTCATCTTCAATTTCCACCACATAATCTCTTGGATTGATACATCATTGAATAGAAATTGTGAGAGGAATTGTTTGGAGCTTGGTTGGTCCTTGCATATTCTTGTTTCTTTTGCAAGTTTGATCAATGTTGGAGCCTTACTTGAACACCCCTTTTCTCACTTGGATGGGCTATTGTGTTAGCCCATGGTCACAAATTGGATCATTTACTTGCCAATATGGTTCTCTGCATTTGTGGATGTCCACTTTTAGAGGGAGATGCTCGCAACATTTTGCTAGCCCTTATGAAAGACAAGTGGTCTAGTGGATCCTTGTGCCTTCACCAAAGAGGTAAAACTTCACATATGGTGCTCTATGTGCAAAACACCAAGTAGTTTGTGCAAAGATGTCCTTTTCAATATGATTAGGAATTCTTCTAAATGAATGTGATGCCACAAAATGTTACGACCTTTAAAAAATGTATAGATTTCATCTACACTTGTACTGAATAAGCCTTGATATGGCTATATGAACTTAGGAAAAGGCTCCATCATAAATCAAACCCCAACTTTTCTTATGAGCCTTTTTTGGCCAAAGGCTCAACAACTCCCCATTATGATGGTCATAGAATTGCAATTTATAGTGGAAGGTAACATCTACCTATTTATATCGATAAACATATGTTGAGCCAAAAACTTTTGGGGACATGAAAACAATGATAGAGGAGTTTTGGATGATTAGGAAATCATATTCTAATGGAAAAACATAAATAGAAGCCCAATATTGTGGAAAAAATATTAGTATCTTAATTATCAAAGTGTGACACCTTATCAATCAAATATGAAACACGTCATATTAAGAACCACTTTAATTATTGGAATTCATGTCCTATCAAGTGCTCTGCTTTCTATCATAGTTACATCTTTCAAGAAATTCAAATGCAAGTACTAAACTTGGATTGAATAAATATACCTATTTGGTCATGAAGCTTGGGAGATATGTAAGTGCCAAATGCTTTCCTAATTTTTCCTCCTTAACTCTCAAAAACATCATGAATTTTCCTCAATAATCTAAAAATGTATATTGGAATTTGAATTGTTGCATGCCCATCCTAGCCATCACTTATAATTATAACAGAACATATCCAAGAGTTACCATGAGGACAAACATTACGAAAAAATAAGAGGATTTAAAATGGAAATCAAGGAAACCGATCACTTTTCCATTTATAAAAGAACTCAAAAATCTTATAAGCACACACTAGAAACTAATACAATGATATGGATAGATTAAGCTCGCATATTAGAAGAAAAGATGAACTGCACAAAATGACTAGTTCAAGTGCTCTCATGGAGATACAAAAGGTCTTGGGCTACTTTCAAGAGTTTGACTATCCATGATCTCTTACATGATATAAGGTTTAAGAGGAATGTTCTCAATATTAATGGATTATTTAGAAAAATCTTTCCATTATAATACAAATCATGCCCCAGCCATTCTCATGTTCAAAAGAAGACTTCAAATCATTGAAGTTCTTGAATCACTATAAGACAGTTTTACTCTCACTGATTTATTAGAAATTTCATTGCCTCACCTTGAGCATCAAGGATATTGATAAGCGTAATAGTCAATTTAATGGTGGATCAAGGATAGGAACAATGTTAATAAGGGTGATAATTAATATAATGTCTGATTACTCATCAATATGATAAAAATTTTCTCAATGCAATCAATAGGACTAACACCTATCATAAGTGCTCATTTCATCATAATGCTATTCAACTAGAGAAATGTACATCCTAAAGGTATTGTGTAATAGTGTAAGTGGATATGAAAGGAGCCACATTTTTATGGGTTGTAAATTCCTTAGCCTACCCAAGTTAAGACATGGATCTCCACTTATAATTGGTCAGTAGTGGTTGAAATATAAAAGAACGATTCACAACTAGGGCCATGACACCATGTGGGTGACCACCTCTAAGCAAAACAAAGGAGCGTGTTTTGGGAAGTGTGTATCATTATATAATAAAACTTTCAATATCAAAAAGGTACCTCTTAGTTTTGATATAAATGAGATGTGTGGTGTCCTGATCCCCTTCGTGCCTTGTTTGATTGATTGTATGCTCAAGAACCCTTCTTTTGCTTTGTGATTTCATTAGTAGAACATAATCATTTGGATAGGGCCAATGAGCCAACTATATTAGGGAAACCATTCATTGATCATAAGAGAAGGAAAGAACCTCCTCCCCCCTCTCCATCAACCTCCTATGACTAAGAATTGTCAAGGGAAACCCCTGACAAGTTACAAAAAGTACGAAGTAAGAACCTTGGAAAAGATATTTAAGAAAGAACTAGATACGAATGGAATCATAATAATAACATTATCTTTTCTATAACTACAAGAGATTGGTATGAATTTTTATGCTCTCATCACATATTCATGTCCCAAAAATATTTTTTCATATAAAGGATGTCAAGCCATTAGATTCAATTTAGTACATAGCATCACACATGTAGAATGGCTATGCGTCCTTGATAGAATCATAAACAATAAGGATAGATTTTTTGTTCTTATTGTTTGTGCAAGTTTCAATTCCAAGTTCATGTCAATGATAGATACATAAAAACACATCATCTCCTTTATCTCAAAGGATCAATACATCAAGATAAATATAAAATGTTATTGCATTCAAAGTTATGCAAATAGAAATTTGGGATGTATTCATTCCAAATGTAAACACCTTGTAAGGCATATGCATGCATACTTTGAGAGTCCATGATGCTTTTCACATTATGATGAGTATCATTATCTTAAAGTATCTTTCTATAAGGTTCCCTCACCCTTCTCCGAATTGGTATCCACCACATACTCACATGAATTTTCAGATGACATCTTGGAGGAAATTTTCAAATATTCTAGTTTTAAAATTCTTGAAGAAGCATAAATGATTTTGGAGAATGGATTCTAGGTATTCATTCCATGGTTCTCATTCTAGGACATACTTGACCTTGTTCATTATTTCTCCCCACTAAAGGATCTTATGTTCGATATATTTTGTGTATTTAATGACTATGGAAGGTATGGGCTTTTTGTTGTACATGCCTTTGATAGGCTTAAGTTGGTTGAGATGGTAAATTATGATGGAATATAGTTTGTTGGTGCAAGTCAACCATCAATTGATGTCTTCAACTAAGGGTTGAAGTCAAAGGATGAAGAAAAGATCAACAAATGAAGTTTGAAGATAGTGCATATTCAGGAAATGAAGATTTGTATACATATGTACATTAAAGTTTTAACTAGCTCACTTATACTTTCATTACGGTCATGAGCTTGTACATATATGCCTATATATACAAGATGAAAGTCAGGGCAAGTATGAGAAAGCATGAGATGAGAAGAATTAGAAGTTGTAAGAGTCATTAGACATTCTAGAATTGAAGAAGATCTCTCTCATCATTCAGATGTAAAATTTTCAGAGTAGAAGAAAAATTGCACCCGATCTTTTGCTGAGTAATCCTTCTGTGTTTAATCTTTAATGCTAAGGGCTTTTCAGCATCACATGAATGCCTCGGTTTGATTCGACACTCCCCGACAACGGTGCCAAAAACATGTGTACCTAAGTATCGACTTAGGGACTTGTGGAAAAAGAGACTATACCTCAATCCCCCTCAAGTGCATATAGTGGGGACTCACGCTTTAATTATCAATCCAAGGAGTATCAAGACCTAGCCGAGTGTATGGAGACATGCATTCAAATAATGGTCAATGCAAATGAAGTCTAGCAAATTACAAGTAAGTATAAATCCATCACATTCAAGCTTTCAAGGTCAGCCATGGTGTCGTGACACTTGGAATAGTAGTCAACAATAAATCGAGATTTTCTCTTAGCTCCAAACTCCAAATATAGCGAATAGTGGGTTCGTTTCAAAGCTCTCGAGAAGACGCATCGCATCCAATGCTGGTCTTTTCACTCAATTATGAAACTCCTGCTTCAAGTTATGAGAAAAATACTGAGCCGTGGGAATGATCTTCCTACACTTCACACACACCTTATCCGCAACAAACTAGCACTTTCATGGATAAACAACACTTTTAAGCACTCTTTCCAAGCATCACAAATGCAAGCAAGCTCACAAGGAAGAAGATATAGAGAGGAGAAGACACAAATTCGAAATTCTGTGCTCTTGATTCTCACAATGGCAAAAAGTCCTTACAAAGAGTCACAAAATGACTTATATACATGTGCCCTAAAAATGGTCCTTTCACACAAGAGACCGGCACTTTATTGACTAAAAGACTAATTCACTACTAATTTACAAGGGTAATGAGACAAATATTTATAGGTATGCATCTAGAGGACTCCTCTAGTGCATTTACATCGGAAAATCTATTACAAGTGACTATAGTATAAGAATAAAGTGTTCAAATCGGAAAAATTTTGGGGCCCTTCTTTTTCCCTACCTCTTTGGTCTTCTTTGCTCTGCAACACTATGATTCCAATGTCAAAACTCTACATATTATCATCACACTCCTCAAGCTTGAGCACTCATTGTCTTGCACAAAATGGAGTTGAAATTACTAAAACCAGGTATTTACAATGATATGTAATAATAAAGATCAATGTTCGATGAAAATAAAGAATGAGGCCTATTCCCTACCATCATATCTTTATTGACTACCTTGCCTAGTTAGTCTCGTCTCCAAGCCTTTTCCTTTGCACTAGCCGTCTTGTCTAATACTCCCTTGTCTACTCGAGCTTCCTTGTTTTGTCGCTAACACCATACCATGCCATAAAGTTGCTTTCTATGCAATTTTACTATTTTGCTGAGCATCTTATATCCTCAAAGGTATGTGTCTCCTTTCAACCCATCAAATTCATCAATTTAGATGGGTATGTCCTTTTTTGCATGAAGATGTACTTGAAAAGAGATCTAAGTATCATCATATGATAATTTTTAACTTAAGTTCGACATCTTTCACAAGGAAATCTTCACTCTCGTCTTAACATGTTGACAAACTTTTACCGATGTTTAGGAAAGCTCATGGATCAATTGAGATCCATTACTTTAAACTTTTTAACATTCTCAAAGGATAAGTTCATCTTCAATATGATAGGAGAAAAGGATTAACTCATGAAACAAGAAAAATAAATTTCACGTAAGTTCTTTTCTTTAGGATGCATTATCTCTCCTAAAGATAAATCATGGAACTATCATGCAAATGTTTTTGCATGATGTAACAAAACCATTGTCCAGATGGTTTCAAGTCCATCTTAGCTTATGATGTCATGTATTTGCTCTCTAGTAGCATCATGTCCCTACTATCCGACAGTCTCACAGGGCTGAATCACCAAAATGCTCATAAATTCTTTGTTATAGATCCATTTTGCGCATACTATGACTCATCTTGAAGATCTCAAAACTACAATTTCAAATAGGCAAAAATGTAAATGAGTAGGTTAATGATCATGTATAGAGCTCACAACTGCATTGTAGTGAGTAGAGGAGTTGTGAATTTCTCTTCTTTGGTAAGTCACTGCCATCCGCACTTACTACTTCTCACTTTTGGAGTGTGTGTAGTGAGTTGTTAGTTTAGGGAAGGGAGTAGAGAAAGACATTAGAGTAGGTAAGAGTAGGTAAGTGAGTAGGCTAGGGAGATAGGTTTAATTTTGACACATCTTCACTTCAGCCTTTTCTTTTCAAGTACCTTTCAGAAATATAAAAACCAAAAACAAAAAATCACTTCAATTCAGTTGTGCTATCACAAGTGTCGTGAGCGTCGGAAGTCAGAGATCGGAGAGCTTGGGGTAGTACAAAGCAAGTGAGGGTGGATAAAAGCTTGAGGGTAGCTTGGAAGGTGAGCATATCAAGTCCCTACACTCAACATCAATTTAAGTTGAAGGAAAAAAGCTAAACGACCTGCGACATGTGTCGTAAGGGGTTATCCAGGGACTGAGGAAGTCTTTTTCTTTGATTCAGGAACTTGAGAGGAGGGAGACAAGCACTAGGATCACACACATTAAATTGAATGTCAAATTTACTTGCTTAAAGTTTAAAAAAATTGCAAGTGTCATGATCTCGCACGGTTGAGTGTCGCGACATTTAGGTGTCATGACCTCCCAAGGTTGAGTGTCGCGATACTTACCCTTGTTAAGTATCGTGATGTATTGCGACATTTGACGAGTGTCTCGTATCGTGATCGTATCGTGATATTTGACGAGTGTCGAGTATCGTGATCGTATCATGACATTTGACGAGTGTCAAGTATCGTGATCGTATCGCGACATTTGACGAGTGTCGAGTATCGTGATCATATTGTGACATTTGATGAGTGTCGAGTATCGTGGTCATATCGTGACATTTGACAAGTGTCAAGTATCGTGATCGTATCGTGACATTTGACGAGTGTTGAGTATCGTGATCGTATCGTGACATTTGATGAGTGTCGAGTATCGTGATTGTATTGTGATATTTGACGAGTGTCGAGTATCGTTTATATAAGTATCATGACATCTGGTAAGTATCATGTGTCATGATTCTGAAAGTGTCGAGTATCGCAGACTCAACTATCGCTACATTGAGTAGGTGTCGAGTGTCGTGGAGACCCGAGTCGCGATACTTATCGAGTGTCAAGTGTCGTGTGTTGAGCCAGTGTTAGGTGTCGTGTAGGGAGATCTTTAGTGATACCTCAGTAGGAAGTTTCAAATTAAGAAAAATTCATACACCTCTGTGATTTTGCAAAGATTGGTGGGAGATAGGGGTTGTCTAGACTCAATTAGAGCTCTTAAGTGGATGAACCTAAGATTGGGAAGAATCCTAGGAAGCCGAAGAAGTGTAATCTCATTTGTGGGAAGTGTAGCTGAACCGAGTATTCATTCGCATTACTCTGAAACCTCGAGTGAGTCTGAGGAGGAAATCCTTATGGCCTCAGATGACATGCAGAATTTTGTACCAATAGTTGGCATAATGTCAATTATTGAGGGAGAGTATCGAACCTCTTTAGAATATGTGAGCACGAATCAACATGGCTTACCCAACTACCTAGATGGACTAAACAGATCAATGGCTAGGCTAAAGAAAGCTACAGATGCTTACATAGTGCCTAGGTAAGTTGTTAACTATGTGGGAGGATTCTACATGGATAAAAGAGAGATTATGTATGTAGTTACAGAACATCCTGAAAACATCAATGAGCAAAGAGAAGAAGGCAATGCCCACAACCTTAATGAAGAAGGACATGAAGAACAGGTGTCTACCCCTAGAGGGAAGTCCATTGTAATTAGGGTTTGGAGAGGAGACTTAATTCCCCAAGATGATTCCCTGATGGATGTCTATTTGGTCAATGGAATGGAGTATCTACTTAAAACTAACTCTTCATTGTGGGAAGAAGCTACCAATCCAACTACCATTTATGAGTTACAAGACCCTGAAAACCCCACTCATATTACGTACTTGGACAAGAATCAGAGAAGATATTGGCCCTTAACAGAATTAGAGAGAGCGGGGCTGAAATATCATAAACATTTCAGTATTCCCACATAGGGATCAGGCCACAACTTCGCAAAATCCCCAAGGAACTCATCAAGATACTTCTTATCAGCATTCCGGACTGACAGCACCACCAAACATTCTAATTAGACCCCACGTGCAATTTTCCACACCTGGTTATAATCCTAACTATCGACCTCCTACAAATGTAGAACCAAGAAATAGAATCCCTTTTCATGAGAGACCACCTATAGGAAGAGAAGCATGTATACCAATAGGACAACCAGTTTTCCCTGTAGTACCAAGACCCCTTGAACCTAGAAGAAGATTGAGACCCATCCAAGTTGCCAAATGCATGAGAAGTCACTACGATGGCTCCAGTGAACCATACAACCATATAGCTGAATTCAAGCAAGTAATCAGAGTTGAACAAGTGGAAGACTTCTTGATCCATATGAATCATTGGGCCTAACCCTTATAGACAAAGCCTTAGCTTGGTTCCAACCCTTAGATCCTAATAATTTCCAAAACATGGAACAAGTCTATCAAGAATTGATTCAAGAATTCACTAAGATTGGAATAAAAAACAACTCATCATCATTAATCCATAGTTTTAAACAAGCTCCTACGAAATCGGTAAGATTGGCAGCAAGACGATTCAAGCAATACGTGGATAGATGCCCTGTTGAGGAGAGACCCACTCAAAACAAAATGGTTTCATAGTTTTTGGAGGGATTAGTGAATGGATCATTGAGATCATTAGTATATGTGAAGAGAGTCCAAAATTTACAATAATGTATGAAAGAGTGCATCGACCTTGAGGACAATCTGGCAGAAGACTTAAAAATACCTCCAAGCAGTGTGAAGAGTGAGGATAGTGTCAGTAGTACGTCAAATCCTAGGAACAATGTAGAAGAGAGCCAATTTAGTGGCTAAAAAGCTGAATGTTCAAGGACAGATGAATTACCCAAGTAATCCTATGAGAGTGCCCATGCTTAGAAGATGCGTTCACTGTGGAGGTGACTATCCTTCTCACATGTGCAATAGGGGGGTAGTCCCACCACTTGCTTATGCTTACAATAGACCACCCGCCCAGGGCCCTACGTATTATTGTAGTATAGAACAATTATGCACAAATCACAACACAGAGAACTGTCCTTACAATCGACTATCAAGACTCGTACAACCACCCTTCAGGCCTTATGGATACCCCTGGAGAGATCAAGGAGGAGAAGCCTTTAGATACCCCTCATACTAGCAGCAAGCACTTGCACCACGACCTTATGCTTATCAAGGATACAATCAACCCCAACCTGTGCTAGGACAACAACTGCCACACCCCCAGAATGTTGTCCCAGTGAAAATGGCTCAACTTGAAGAGAACCCAAAAAGAGCTATAGTCCCAGCCACCCCATTAGTTAGTACTGAGGCTTATGACCCATCTTATAACCCTAGTCAAGGAAATTGTTCCACTTATGAGGGCACTATAGCTGAGTATGGACAATCTTACGAGCCATATACCTATGGTTCTGAAGGACCTGACTCTTATGGATATGATCAGGACTATGTGTCATTGATGTACATAGCTCCTAGAGCACCCATACCCCCCCGGCCAATGAGTAGAGAACCTGCACCTAGAGGACCATGTTATAGATGTGGAGGTGATCACTTTATTAGAGAATGTACATTACCTAACCCACCACCACCTCAGAGAGTTTGGGAAGGTTATTGTAGTGATTGTGGTAAAGAACATCTTTTTAGAGATTGCCCCAAGAATCCCAAAAATGTTAACTTCAATGTGCAGATCAATATGATAGAAGTGATGGAGTCATCGGGAGCGATAAGGAGTACATAGTGCCATTGAAAGCAATAACAAGGGCTAAAGTGAGAGAGACTTCAGATAAAACCAGAGAAAATGATCACTCCGACAAAGAATTGAACATACCCACAACTCAAGTAATTGCAAATTCTGAAGAGACTGGGAAAATTATTAAAAGTAAACGGACCCAAAGATGGAAGAATCGTAGAGAAAGGATGAAAGAAAAGAAACAACAATAAAAGATGGAGAACAAAAATAATGAACAATGCCAAGAAGAAAAACAAGAACTTGAGGGAAACAATAAGATAGAAAACCATAGAAAACAAGAGGCAGGATCAGTTCTAGACCATCCAATGCCAGAAGAGTTAGCCATGTGGATTCAGGCATATCAGGCACGAATAAAAGCAGGGCCAACCATTGAACAACAAGAAAGGGAATACCCAAGAGGCCACTTAGAGAAAGAAAGATTGGAGATATGTAAGGAATTAATTGAAGTAGCTCAGCAAACCTTAGAAAAACTTGTTCAACCACTACCCAACTCAAGAATTCCCGAAAAAGAATTTCAGGAGTATGTCACACTTAGTCATCCCAGGGAAGGGAAGAAAGATGAGACCTGTGGTGAAAATTACTGTGAAAATAAAAGAGAAGGGTCCATTATCCCTGAAGTGGACGGGGAATGGCCTAGAGACTTGTGGGCAAGGGTCCAAGAAGATAGATGGAAGAAAACAGAAGGAATTGAATCTACCTTGAGGAGTTAGAAGCGGAAGGTGAGTTTGAAGCATCAAGGCATGGGGTAAACTCAGAGGGATTATTGCAACTGGGCGAGAGCAAAAATGACAAAGACAGTGTGAAGGCTTTGCCAAACTACATGGGAGAATATGAACATAACTTTGAATTATATCATGTTCCCTCCGTGAGGAGAAAGGAGCAGAACCCATCGATTCAAACCTCAGACATCATACAACATCTTAAAAAAGTAAAAATACCTTGTACTCTGACGTTGGAAGAACTCTTGAAGATAAAACCGCAATTGAAGGAGAAGCTCACTAATCAATTAGAGGCAAAGTCAAACCAAAATGAGATGCCAGATGAAGTAGCCATGGTTAAAATCCAAGTCGATAAGGTTGGAGATTTCAACGAGGGAGATGAAGGAAACACATGGCTCCCTATCACCTACAAAGGTTATACCACTAAAGCCATATTAGATTCGGGAGTGGGAGTAGGAATCGCTACCAAAGAAATTTGGGAAAAATGGGGGAAACCAGCGTTACAACCAACCAGAATGAAGATTCAAATGGAAGATGGGCACACAGAAAGACCCTTAGGATTATTAGAAAAAGTAACATTTGAGCACACCTTAGCAATCTGTCAATTTGAAAAGGCTAGCAATTATGAGATGATACTTGGAAGGCCTTTCATAAGACAGCTCAAGGTAGTGCAAGACTGGGGAAAAGACATTGTATACTTGCAGCATGAGGGAACCACGACCAGAATAAATATCCATACTTACACATATCAAGATGTTCCCCCCTCCAATGGAACCTAATACATAAGGAGGACGAGAATCTATCGATTCATAGTATACATTCAAGTAGCCAAAAATGGATGAACGAAGACACTCATCTATGGATATGCCAGGTAGCTAAAAGGGAAGAAGAAAGGAGGAGGGGATGGCAGCCAAGACAGGGAGTATCTAGATCTGTAGAAGATCCAGCCTACATGCTCCAAATATTTTTAGATGAAGAATTTGAACCCCATGGTTGGATGGAGATTTTAGCCACTTTTGATGTATGCATAAATGAAGAAGTAATAACCATGAATGAATGCATTGATGAGGAAGGATACGATGTAAGCTTATACATCGTTGTTCTCCAAGAAGCCGATGAAGGAGAAGTAATTGAAAAAAAATGGAAGGAAGATTATGAGAGCATCGAAATGGAAATGGAACCTATTAAGGAAGAAAATGAGCCAGACAAAGAAAACGGAGAAGAAGAAAACAGACCTCAAGACCAATTCGAAGTACCTGCGCACTTCAAGAAATATGAGGTAGAGGAGAGGAAGATTGCTATCTAGATGCCAAAACGGGAAGCTCGACCAGGAATAGCATACGACAATAAAGAACAGACCAAGAAAATAATAGTAGTTCTAGAGGAAGGAGAAGAGAAATGCACTTTTATAAGATAGGATGTCTCATTAGAGGAAGAACAAGAGCTAATACAACTCATAAGATAATATAGGGACGTCTTTGCATGGACATATAAGGATTTAAAAGGTGTAGATCCCTCTATTTGTGCCCATAGAATCCCTATGACAATAGAAGCCAAGCCTTCCAAACAAAGACCATACACTTATAATGATGTTCATTTGGCAAAAATTAAGGAAGAGATAGATAAGTTATTGGATGCGGGCTTCATCTATGAGATCAAACACACGGAATGGGTATCACCTTTAGTGGTAGTACCTAAAAAGAATGGCAAATTAAGGGTATGCATTAACCTAGAAAAAGTGAATGTCGCCACCATATGAGATAGTTACCGGTTACCTATCACAGATCATCTGTTGGAAAGGGTTGCAGGTAAGGAAGTCTATAGTTTCTTGGATGGCTTTTCAGGATATAATCAGGTAGCAATTGCTCATGAGGACCAACATAAGACAGCCTTTGCAACCGAATGGGGCGTTTATGCATTTAGGGTTAGACCAAAACTAATGCCCCAGCTACTTTCCAAAGGTTGATGTGCCATGTGTTTAAGGAATTCTTGAGGAAAAGTATGGAGGTATACGTGGATGATTTATGCACCTATTCAGCTATACGATCAGAACATATCCCAGAACTAAGAAAAATATTTGCCAAATGTCAACAATATAGAGTCTGCCTTAATCCGAAAAAATGTGTCTTCATGGTTCGATGAGGGAAGATATTAGGAGACATTGTCTCAAAAAATGGAATCTCCACGGATGAAGACAAAATCAGAGTGATTTTGGATTTACCAAGACCAAAGAACGCTAAGGAAGTGCAAGCATTTATGAGACATTGTGGATACTACCGTAGATTCATTCACATGTATGCCATAATTGTGAGGCCCCTTTATGGATTACTGACTCAATTTATTTGGACGGAAGAATGTGAAAAGGCTTTCAATGAATTGAAGAGTCGCTTGAGTTCAGCACCAATCCTGAGAGTACCTGATTGGAATAGGCCATTTCATATTCATGTAGATGCCTCCAAGTTTGCCATTGGATGCATCTTAGCATAGCCAGCAGATATAGGAAAACTAGATCACCCTATAGCCTATGCTAGTAGACAATTAAACCAAGTAGAGTGTAATTATACAACTACAGAGCGAGAAGGCTTAGGAATGGTATATGCGGTAAAGAAATTTTGACACTACTTATTGGCAAACAAATTCAAATTCTTCATCGATCATCAAGCTCTACTGTACCTAGTCAATAAACCTTGTAATATTGGACGACTAGTGCGATGGTTTCTATTGTTAATGGAATTTGATTTTGAAGTAGTAGTCAAGAAAGGGAATACGCACATTTGAGCAGATCACCTGTCGAGAATGACACATGGAGAACCCCCCCCACAGGAGTGCTAGATGATCTGTCGGATACTTATCTTTTCAATCTCAAGGTATGTCCACAATGGGCAAAAAAGTTGATTCCCATCCTCACATATGGACCTCAACAGAAGATCACTGAAAACAAAAGCCAGGAACTATGGAAGACTAAAAATCTCCACATCATAACTAGAAGCTTATACCACCAAGATCCAAGTGGCCTACTTATGAGATGTGTGGAAGAAGAGGAGCAGGAGATGTGGCTTCAAAAAGCACATGTAAATCAATGGAAAACTCATCGAAGTGTGAATGGAACATGGCAAACACTGAAGAGATTAGGCATATATTGGCCAACCATGCAGAAGGATACACATAACTATGTATCTACCTGCCCCACTTGTTAGGAAAGGATGCCATAAGAGAATTGTACTCTATGTTACTCTACCATAGCACCAAGGTGGAGTATGCCTCTGTAAAAATCTTGAAAACTCAGGAGTACCCAGAAGGAGCTAATTTAGCAATAAAACCTGCCCTCGAAGAGCAAGGCAAGGATTATGTTCTTATAGGAAAACAACTTTTCAAGAGAGGAAGGGACAATCATCTACGAATGTGCATTCATGAAGACGAGTACGTTTCTGTCTTAGAGATGGTTCATATGGGAGCCATGGGAGGACATTTTTTTGCAAATAAAACTGCAAAAATGTTTCTCTTCGCTGTAATGTGGTGGCCAACTCTACATCAAGATGCAGCCACTTACATCCAAAGATGCGATACATGTCAACGAACAAAGTATCCAATTACAAGAGATGAAATGCCACTAAAGCCTATGATGAGTGCCAGAGCGTTTACCAAATGGGGGATAGATTTTGTAGGACCTATTAGCCTACCGGCTAAAGGGTCCCATGTCGAGTACATAATTATAGCAATGGATTATTTGATTAAATGGGTAGAAGCCAAGGCAACCAAGAAGAATGATGCAAGGACTATGGTTAAGTTTCTCTTTGAGAACATATTCACTAGGTTTGGATTGCCAATCGAAATTGTAAGTGACAGAGGCACACACTTTGTCAATGAAGTAATAGAAGCTTTAATGAATGAATTCTTAGTGATTCATAAGAAATCAGCTCCTTATCACCCACAAGCCAATGGACAGGCTGAAAGTTCGAACATAATATTGTGTACAGTCCTCACCAAGATTGTTAACAATGGAAGATCAGATTGGGACAAGCAATTACACCATGCTTTATGGGCATTCCGAGTAGCATACAAAACAGCCATAGGAACTACTCTGTTTAAGTTGGTGTACGGCCAGAATGCCATCTTACCAATTGATTTCCTAGTACCTACTCTTAGAGTAGCCTAAAATGCCATCTTACCAATTGATTTCCTAGTACCTACTCTTAGAGTAGCCTAAAATTATGAATGGAGGGGACATGAGTTATTGACTCAATTGGACCAAATTGAAAAGTTACATGAAACAAGATTACAAACAGTGGCAGGTATTTACGCTACAAAAAGGCAACAAAAGGCATATTTTGATGCCCATATTAAGGATAAAAATTTGAAGGAAGGAGATTTGGTCCAGGTATATACCTTGAAGCAACATGCAAAGAAAATACAAAAAAGAGGATATGGCCCATTGGTGATCAATCGTATATCAACCAGCGGAGCCATCAGCTTAGCAACCCTAGATGGAGAAGTATTTCCTAACTATATAAGTGGTTGTCGAGTAAAAAAGTATTTAGAGCCATTGACAGAGGAAATACTATCACGACTTCTAACGGCAAAAAATAGACAAGAAGAGGACGAAAAAATACGAGAAGAAGCAAGACAGGAAGCCCTAGAACGAATAAGAAAATGGAAGGAATGGATGAGAGAGAGGGATGAAAGATATCGCCTAGGAGAGGAACTCATCCCCATGGCTAATTTTAGAGCCTCTGACAACCTAGGACATACAACGAAGCAAACATATTTGAACATGGGAGCCGGAACAGTGGAGTACCACTTGGCGGATGCTCTCATTGACACAGGAGCAGCTGTCAACTGCATCAAATCTTCTTTGACTCATAAGCTCAAAGAACAAGTACGTCCAACCAAAGCACATCTGATTGGAATAGGGGGAAAGGTTACTAAATGCATAGGCGAGATTACCTTATCACTACACCTAGGAAATAACATGATGCAGCAGAAACTCTTCGTGTGTCATGATCAAGATTTATTGGAAGAACTTGTGTTAGGCCAAGATTGGATATATGAATACGAAGTAACTATCCAATTAGCCTTGGGCTACATATCAGCCAAGATAGGGCACTGTGAAGTATTCAGTGTGTTAGGAGAACAACCTGTCAAAGCCAAGTGTATAGACCCGAGAGATCAATTACTCATGCATGATTGTGCTTGTACAATCACCTCTACTATGGAACCCCCACCTCCAAGCACTTCATGTGAGAGTACACCAATTTTTAATCTTACGCACCCTCCTCATCCAATGGCCCCATCTACTAACATCGTCTCCATGGAAAGCCCTAGTGAGGAATCGAACACAAGAGTGACTAGTTAGCATAATCACCCCGAACTTTCTCGCATCAGAATATCTCCCATTCCAGGCACCAGACAAGCTTGGATTAGAAAAGATCAGGTAACAACATACCATCAACAACACAGCCATTATCTACATAGAAAACAACAACAGTACAAGGACACGAGTCAAGCTGGACCCCGAGGTCCATAGAAGATTGCCCAATTATGGATACAAAAGAAATTGATTGTCGGTCAACCTTCTAGAACACAAATATGGGTCCCCAAATCAAAGGTACCAACGGAGACCACCAAATGGAAAACATCAATACAAAAAAAGGATCAGTACGACATGAAGACGAGGGATCAAGAAATATGTGATGACTTGAAATTGAAGAAACAGAAATACTCAACGAGAGCAACTCAAGGATATGAAGGGCTAGCAAAGTGGAAGTACAACGTGAGAATTGCACCAAGCACCAGAAACGATGGAAATACAGTCAACCTCAAAAAATAAAACAAATTTGGATGTCTAAATGCCGATCAATCTGCATACATCATACAAAGCTTAGGTCTAACCTGAGTTATCGCACCCAAGAACCTTTTTTGACCTTATTCTTCATTAATTCCAAAAGGGAAAGGTTAACATTTGTGATCCCACTAGGGAGTGGTTTTTTGCAGACTACATGTTGATGTTGAGATCCGGTGAAAAATATCCTAAGTATGAGAGTGACAAGCAACGAGTAAGAGTAAACAATGTATTATGTGCACCATGGGAAAGAACTGAAGACATAACAACTCGAGAAGATAAAATTGCAAACATTCACCGAGAATTAGGCAAGGAATTTCCATAATGGAAGAGCTTTCCTGATTCCGACCTACAAGTGATACCAGAGAGTTTTTTTACGAGTTTTGGTAGAATTCTGATGTTTGATGAAAGTTTGGACAGTCTAGAATTAGCAATTGATCAAGATATCAAACAAGAAAAACGGATCGTTTAGGTAGAAATATGCAAGTAGCCAATAGCAAACATTTCCAAAATTGCAGAAGGACCACTCATAGGCATGTGTAGCTCAAGATTCTTAGGCTATGTCAGATGCAAAGCTTTGGCATGCATGCTTTCATCATTTGAATTTTGCTAGTTTGTTATGCTTGCAAAAAATTGAAATGGTGTCCTCTTTGCCCAAACTTGAGGCATCTAGTAAACATGTATGTGAAGTCTGTATTTGGGGAAAAATGCAACATTCCTCCTTCCCAAAAGATGGTTCAATTTGAGCTACTCATAAATTGCAGCTTGTTCATAGTGATGTTTGTGGTCCTATGTAGACACCTTCTTTTGGGGACTATCTTTACTTCGTGACTTTCATTGATGATTTTTCCAAGCATGCATGGGTATATCCATTGAAAGAAAAGTCTGAAGTGTTTATGTGCATCAAACGCTTTCTGGTTTTGCATCCATCACAACAAACACTGTCCATCATGATGGACAACTTGTCCATCATGACAGATAGACCATGACAGACTGCATGTCCATCATGATAGATAGATCCATCAGAACGGACATCCTTTTCCATCCCGATTGAAAGAAATATCATGATTGACACTTGAATTCGACAAGAAACATATCCATTGTGATGCGTAGGCCCATGATTGACACAAATCGATGCAAAAGCCCCAAAATTCAATCCATCGCAACAAAAAGGTGTCCATCGTGATAGACGTGTCCATCGCAATAGATGTGTCCATCACGATAGACGTGTCCATCGGGACAGACGTGTCCATCGTGACAGACATGTCCATCGCGACAGACAAGTGTCCATCACGATTGGCATTGTCCATCATGACAAATAGGCCATGACAGAGAGCTCTATCCATCACGATTGACAGACCTCTCGATCATGATCGACAGGCAATTTCGATTGATTTTTTAGGGGTTTTAATTTTCCCAACTTTGAGTTAAATTTGGTGAAATTTCAATCAAATGAAGCATTATTAGCCCCAAGAAAATATTTCAAGAAGTCTGGTTTGCCTATTTTGACCCCCAAGAACTTGAACTGAAGTATCTTTTTCATCCCAAATCCATTTTCTGAGATTTTGAGTTTGTTGGAAAGCTCGTTTTGAATTCTACGAAATCTCAGTGTTTTTCTTAAAAATCATATGTTTAGTCTTAGATATAGTAATTTGAAGTTGACCTTCTAGAGTGGTGAGGAAGCTAAGGGAGGAAGTCTTTCATAAAGACAAAGGGAAAATTTGTTCTTTGAAATACATGAATGAAAGTGTTGTGTTAATTCAATTAAATTTAACATCTTGATCTAACTATGGGACTTTTACAGGTCCATTGAGAGCATCGAAGGGTGTCTAGAGCAAGAGTGTGTTGCAAGCTTGAGAACACGTGTCTTGAGCATTCAAATGTGACCAAGGGGATAAGCAACTTGAGCTTGGAGCATTCTCAACCCCCTCAATCAATTCTTAGCTTAGGCAAAGTATAGTTAGTGATATTGATTAATTAAGGCTGCTTTAGGCACGATGCAAGTACAAGAACCCTAATTACTCAAGTGCAAGCATAAATAGTATATTTTGGTGACAAATTCTAAAGTAAAAGGACATAAATTGAGCAATCAAAATTCAAGAGCGATAAAACTCAAGTAATCCTAACGATGTTGTATTGAACAAGACCTTCAACACAAGACGAAAGTAAAAAGAACAAGTGACTAATATGAAAGAACTTTGCAACAAGGTTGTACTTGGGAAAATTGGGATAACAACCAAGGCTTATGAACCTTAGATCAGGAAGACATCTAAGACAGGATAGACAAAGCATCAGATCTTTTGAAGCATCAGTTCACATATTATTTACTCAAAGATGTCATATAGTATGGAAAGGATAGTAGGTAGCTCTGGTGTTGCATACATAGAGAAGCTCAAAGGGCCATATAAGAGTCAATTGGAATACAGCAGGACCAACCGATTAGGTGCTTGCATCGATGAGGATGGTCTGAGAAGGTAAGTCATTCAAGTAAGGAATCCAGATTAGGCAGTTCGACTTGAACACCCACTGGTCAAGTTTGAAGAAGGCTCATACATTGATAAATAGAGCTTACCTGATAGAACGGATGAATTCACAATCGTGATTCCAAAAATGGAGCTTGAGGACCTAGAACAAGGGACCCTAGGAGGAGAGCCTAGAACCCCTCGAGGCAAATCAGTCCTAACTAGAGTGATCACCCCATAGTGGATCCCCCAAGATAAGAAGAGCATAGATTTAATCTTAAACAAAGAAATAAATGAGGTGTTCTCGAGGTATAAACCCGACCAACCTAACGAAGTTGGGACAGTAACCATATATGAACTTAAATATCTTGATACACCAGGAAAGGTGGTCTACTTAGAAAACACCTCAAAGAGAGTGTTTGTAGTATCAGAGCATGATAGGCATGCCTACACTTGGAAGGGTGAATTTGTCTTTCCCTAACAAAGATCAAATGTCTCTTTTGGCCAACAAAGAGCTGGACCATCCCAAGCTCATGGCACTTAGAGAGATAAGGGTAGAGACAAACCTAAAGTCAATTTTGCACTTGAAAGCAAAAGAATTGGAGCAAAAATGGGTAGAATGGATAATGGGAGGCAAAGAGGCCCAAGACTTCAAAGAGGCATGGATGAGTTTCCCCTTCCAAGGCTCAGAGAACATCCTAGGATCTTGAGGCCTACATAGTTGGTTAAGTACATGAAGAATTGCTTTGATGGCAAAGGAGACCCATATGACCATGTAGCATAGTTTAGGCAAGTTTTGAGAGCTGAACAAGTTGAAGACTTATTCATTCAATACAATGCTTTTGGCCCAACTCTCAAGAACATTGCCTTGACTTGGTTTTAATCCCTTCACCAGAGACAATTCAGAAACGTTGATCAACTACTGAAAGCCTTCATCATTGAATTTTCTAAAAGTGGCATCAGGCACAACACCTCATCTTTGATACATAGCTTCAAACAAACACCTCAGGAAATAGTTCAACTTGCAGGAATATGGTTTAGACAATACCTAGAAAGATGCCTTGTTCCAAAGTTACCCACATCAACCAAACAAGTGGCCTTATTCCTACATGGATTGTTGAGTGCTAAATTGAGATCCTACATGTATCTAAAGGAACAGAGAACCATAGAGCAATGTGTATGTGTGTGCAGAGATATTGAGGACAACCTAGGTGAGGAACTAAGTTTACAAAGATTCAGATAGTTCTACGAGCCTCACATCCGATCTATTAACGAATTGGCAAAAAAGGTAGCTTAAAATTTATGTGTTTCTAGCAAGCAAACACTTAGATTTGTCTCATTGAAATGACGCTATACTTGTGGAGGAGACCATATGGCTAATGTGTGGTCAATCATGGCTCAACCCCAAGTGAACCCTAACAACGAATAAATATTGCACCATAGAAAGGAGGTATACTAACCACACCGCACAAGATTGCCCATATAATAAGCAAGCAGTTAGGCAAAATTATCCACAACCATATCCAGAACACGGGAGATACCAGGACCAATACCCACCACAGTAGTATACTAGGCCATAACAACCCTACCAGCCACCCTATCAAGCTCAACAAAGACCTCAACCAGTGTTAGTTCAACAACCTCCACCTTTATCCAATGTGATCCCCGTTAAGTATGAAGCTGATGAAGAAAACTTGAATAGAGCCTTAGTCCCAGCATCACCATTGATTTTGAAAAGTGACCCAAATAGCTTTGACTCGAGTCATATGGATAGTCCACTAGCTTACTATATGGAGTCTCCGGAGCATAACAAGATTTACCCTTATGAAAATCCTAGTGAACCTACTTGGGAGTCAAAATATGCTAATGTCATGTACACAAATCCTAACTCTAGGCCCCAACCTAGACAGATAAGGCCCCTAGAACCTAGAAGACCATGCTACAAATGCCAAGGGGATCACTTCATTCGTGATTGCCCTATACCTGCACCTATGCAACACCAATTAGTGACAATTCAAGGTTTTTGTCCAAATTATGGGAAGGATCACCTCTTACACGATTGTCCTAAGAACCCTAACAATGTGTTGAAATCACTCGTATTAATGTTATTGGGCTAGAAGTAGATTCTACTGGAAGTGTGACTTCCATTGCCCCACTGTAAGTAGTCACCAGAGCTCATGCATTACAGCAAGGCCAAGGCTTAGGGTAGGAAAAGAATTCTCAGGGTAGTGAGACCGAGAGTCTAAATAAGAAAAAGACAAGAGCTTGGAAGGATAGTTGTGAACGAATGAAGAGACAATGGTCGAAGAAGATGAGTGAACTTGAGGAAAGCCTAAGAGAAACAAAAGCCAAGATAATCGAACTTGCATCTCAAAAGCACTCTCACACACCACCACCACCATCACCACCACCATCTAGTCAATCTCATGTAACCCCATCACCACCTAGAGTAGGATCAATCTTAGCAGATCCCACTCCTGAAGACCTAGACATGATGCTTAAAGCATATCAACCCAAAATCCAACAAGGGCCAAATGTGAAAAAACATAAAAAATGTTACTCCAAGGCTTACCAACAAATTGATCAAACCAAGCTTTGTGCAAAAATGGTAGAATCGGCTCAAAACATGTTTGAGGCTAGTTGTCTATTCAATTGTATCAACTCAACCAAAACACACTTACACTTCGATGGATTATTAGAAAGATTGGAAAAGATGATAGCTAAGTCGGGAAAGCAGGCTACATCTCAAGTGAGTAACATTAGAAGTGAAACGATAAGCCTTCCTCCCAAGGATGCTTACGTTCCCAAATCCACTGAGTCAAAAACCTTTGCTTCTATAAATCAATACTCACAAGAATTTCTAAGAGAAATTCAAGAAGAGAAATGGGCAAAAGAAAGTAAAAATCCTCCTCCCATTGAAATTGTGGATGACCTACATAATCAATTCCCACAAGATATTCCTTGTATTCATGGAGGACAAGAGGATACCCAATCTAATGAACGATTAGACTTCAAGTATAACTCCTTACAAGAATTGCCTCATTTCACAAGTCCATGGGAAGTAAAGTCCACCTGTATGAGAGCACCCACAATCATGGTAAGAAACAAAGTCTCAGTCATACCTAGGAATATGGAGGTAATAAAGAACACTAAAGTGCAATGCAATCTTACTTTAGAGGAGCTACTCAAGGTTAAGCCAAAATTATGGAAACACATAGCAAATCAAATTGGATAAGATAGGAGACATGAGCAAAAGAGAAGAATGAAACACCTATCTCCCTATCACTCATCAGGGTTACACAACCAAGGCGATTTTGGACTCAGGCATAGGAGTTGTCATTGCTACCACTTCCCCATGGAAGCATTGGGGCAAGCCACCATTCACGCCAATAAGAATGAAATTACAGATGGCCAATGGTCACATAGAGAGACCCCTAGGACTACTAGAAGGGATAACTTTCACTACTTGTGTAGAGTTTGAGCACACTTTTTCCATATGTGAATTTAGCAAAAATCAGGCCTATAAGATGATTTTGGGAAGACCATTCATGAGACAGTTGCAAGTAGTGCATGATTGGGGAACCAATTCCTTGTATTTGCAACACTTAGGTGTTACAACTAAAGTCAATCTCAAAGACTACTCTCATAGAGACGTGCCCCCTGTACAATGGAATCCCATCCATAGAGCCACATATAATACGGAGTTAGTGCATTCCACAGGATGAGGATCCTCATGGATGCATGAAGACACTCACTTATGGATGTGTAAACTTCTAGTAGAAGAAGAGAAAAGAGAAAACATTAGAGAAGTAGGTGCAAAAGAAACTTATAGATCAATTTAAGACCCAGCCTATGCACCTGTAGTATTTCTAGATGAAGAGTTTGAACCTCATGGTTGGGCAAAAATCTTAGCCACAATGGACATAGCAATCAGTGAAGAACAATGGACACCACACTCTGATGAAGATGTCTATTACATTTTGGTTTTCACCATAGAACGAATCATGTGTGATTCGATTATTGAAGAATGCTGGCCTAGTATGGACAAAATTGAACAAGCAAGTGACTTGGATATAGAATCAATAATTATGGACCCTTTTTGTGCATCAAAAGAGGAATTCTTGTACGTAGTAGAAGCTCACCCTCAAGAACAAGAAGAGCTTGCAAATGATGTGAGATTAACCACACAGATAACCACCAAGAGTAAAGGAAAGAAAGGAAAAAAGAGAGAACTCTCACCAAAAGAGGAAGAATCTTTGTTTGAGGTCCCTAAAAAAATTGAGAAGTATGAGCTTGAGGATAGGAAAGTCATGATCAAAATGCCTAAACAAGAAGCACTCATGGAGGTGGCCTATGACAACAAGGAGATAACTAAGAAACTCATTGTGACCATAGAAGAAGGTGAAGAATGATGCACGTACATAGGACATGACCTAACTGAGGAAGAGGAAAAGGAGTTGAATGATTTATTAAGAGAATGTAGAGATGTGTTTGCATGGATTTATAAGGTCATAAAAGGATTAGACCTTAACATATGCTCGCATACAATTCCCATGACCTCAGAAGCCAATCCCTCTAAACAAGAAGCACTCATGGAGGTGGCCTATGACAACAAGGAGATAACTAAGAAAATCATTCTGACCATAGAAGAAGGTGAAGAATGATGCACGTACATAGGACATGACCTAACTGAGGAAGAGGAAAAGGAGTTGAATGATTTATTAAGAGAATGTAGAGATGTGTTTGCATGGATTTATAAGGTCATAAAAGGATTAGACCTTAACATATGCTCGCATACAATTCCCATGAGCTCAGAAGCCAATCCCTCTAAGCAGATGCCATACACAAATAATGACAATTATGCAGCCAAGATCAAGGAAGAGATAGATTAGTTGGTAGAAGCTAGATTTGTCTATGAAATTGAGCACATTGAATGGGTTTCCTCCATTGTAGTGGTGCCCAAAACAATGACAAGTTACATGTATGCATTAACTTGAAGAAGGTTAATGCAACCACTATTAGAGATAGTTATCCACTTCCTATCACTGAGCATCTATTAGAAAGAGTAGTAAGCAAGGAAGCATAGAGCTTCCTTGATGGGTTCTCTGGCTATAATCAAGTGGCAGATTAGTTAGATGGTTCCTCTTACTAATGGATATGACTTTCAAGTTGTGGTTAGGAAAGGTAGAACTCACCTTAGGGTGGATCACCTTTCTAGACTAACTTCAAGAGAGTCTCCTCACGGAGTATCAGATTACTTTCCTGATGCTTACTTGTTCAAACTAGAAGTAGTGCCTGAATGGCAAGATACTTGTACAGTTTTGACTAGATTGATGAATAATAAGTGTTCTGAGTGGGACAAATAGCTACATCATGTTGTTTGAGCCTATAGAGTGGCCTATAAAATGGTGCTCCAAGCCACCTCCTTTCAGATGGTCTTCATACAAAATGCTATGTTGCCATTAGACTTCTTGATTCTGACATTGAAAGTAGTGCAAGAACACCAGTTGACCGGTCATGAGCTTTCATCTAGAATTTTTGACCTAGAGTGATTAGGAGAGACATGATTGAGAGCAATAGCAGGGATTTATGCGGCTAAGAAGAGATAAAAATCCTACTTTGATGCTCATGTGAAGGATAAGGTATGAAGAAAAGAGATTTAATCTTGGTATACACCCTGAAGCAACATGCAAGGAAATTAGAGAAGCGTGGCTATCAACCAATGATAATTAATAGAATCTCAACAAGGTGGAGTGGTCTAGTTAGCTACATTAGAAGGTGACATCTTACCTAGTTATATCAGTGGTTATAGGGTGAAATTATGTCAAGAGCCTCTCACAAAATAAATGCTTAATCGACTCAACACTACAAAGAGACGTAAGGAAGAGGAGAGGCAAATTTGAGAAGAAGCTCAGACAGAAGCCATAGAACACATTCAATGGATGAAGATAAGGAATAGGGTAGAGATTAACCTAGAAAAGAAGCTCAAGGGGCAGTAAGATATCACATGGCTATGTGCCAAGCTACGAGTGTGACCCCTCAACGAATTGTTGATACACGTCCTTTCATGATGCTAGAGCTAGGACAAGGAAAGGATACAAGGACTATAAGAGCCTTAATTGGTTCAGGTGCTACCACTAGTGCAATTAAACTTTCTTAGTGTCAAGTTTTGCAACTAAATATCAATCTTATAGAGGTGTATCTCATAGGATTGGGAGGTGTGGAAACCTCTTGCATGGGCGAGGTGGAACTTCCCATCTGCCTTCAAGATGTGCCAATGACAGTGAAAGTGCTAGTATGTCAAGATGAGGACCTCATAGAACCTCTTATTTTAGGTCAAAATTGGATCTATGACCATGCTGTGAACTTGAACATAAGAAGTGGACTTCTTCAGGTTTGGGTGAACCAGTAGCATGTCATAGCTGAACTAGCAAATGAAGCACTCAAGGAATTAGGAAAGGCACCAACTCATGGTCCTTCTAGGAGTTGACATGAAGATAAAGATGTTGTTCTTCTCCAAAACTCAGTGCTACAGAAGGATGATGTTCTCAACAAAGGAGTCAGGGGCCTGATGGAACTCCCTTCTTTTTCTATTGAAGTAGATGGTTTACAAGTGAAACTAGTAGCATTCTCTGAGTCTTTATAGATCTTAGAAAGCTCTAACTTGTCACCCAAGCTATCCTCTATGTCTATGCACATGCACACATGTTGCTCTATGTTCCTAGGTTCCTTCAAGTACACATATGACTATAGTTTGACACTTACAATGCCACTTGTTTGGCTGGTGTGGGTAGTTTTGGAATAGGGCATCTTCCCAAGTATTGTCTAAATCTTCTTCCAGCTAGTCAGATGGTTTACTAGGGTGTTTGCTTAAAACTATGTGTCAAGGTTGAGGTATTGTGCCTCATACCACTCTTGGAGAATTCAATGATGAATGTTTCTAGCAACTGGTCTATATTCCTGAATTGACCTTGATGTAGCAGTCGAAGACACCTTAGGGTAGCATTCTTTATAGCAAGGCCAAAATCATTATATTCGGTGAACAAATCATCAACTTTTTTAGCACTTAATACTTGTCTAAACTCTGTGACATGCTCGTAGGGTTCTCCAATGCCATTGAAGTAGTTCTTCATGGACTTAACCAGTTGAATGGGCCTCAATAGAATAAGGTTTTCTCTAGGACTTGGCAGGGGAAACTCATCCATGCCTCTTGATGTCTCGAACCTCTATGCCTCTCTTGCTCTATTCGCTCCATCTCAAACTTGATCTATCTCTGCCTAAGGGGTTTGCAAAACTCACCTCAGGTCTTTCTTTAGTTCTTTCCTTTGGGTACTATGAAGTTGAGATGATCTTGCTCCTTATTGGCAAGGGAACACATTAGATCTTGATGGAGGAAAGACCAATTCACCCTTCCAAGTGTATGCATGCCTACCATACTCTATTAGCCATCAGACATCAACCTTTGTAATATTAAATACCTTGAAATGTCTCACCAAAGAGGTGGACCACCGAATCTAACCCTTCGAATGAATAAACAATGTTCTATCTCAGGTACATAGATGACATTCATCCGAGAAGATAGGTACCAGACATGCCAAACTATCTGGTCTGCTGCATAGAGAAGAATACTTTGTGAAATGGAGTTATTCCAGAGTAATAGATTATGTTCCTTCCCAATTGTGGAAGATGGATTACTCCTCTTATACAAATTTCAGAGCACCATGGACAAGAAATTACAATCATTCACACTAGAATCAAGGTGCTACCAATACAACTAATCACACATTCCAGCCACATTGTCGTTTATGTGGGGAATCAGGCCACATCCACTAACATTATAAAGACACCCAAGAATATGAAAAATGAAAGAAAAATTGACAAAATCCAACAACAAACATGGTTGTGATTACACCTGTTGAAGCACAAACTGTAACCATCCATACGCGTTTTGAAAAGGTCCTACAAACAACCACTGAAGTCTTTGAACCATGCTTTAAGGAACAACAAGGGATGTTCTCCAAGGTAGCCAAATGGGCTCAAGCCGAAGTCGATCTTTTCCCTGATCTGACACCAATCATTGCTAAGAAAACAAAACCCCCTTCCCAAAAGTATCGAACCCTTTAGCACTGGACTCATCTGAACCATCCAAAACATCACCGAAGGAGCCATCTGCTAGTATAACATGGGATATGCTATCTAAAGCACAAATCACTGTGCCTTTAGGAAAACTTTTGGCTTTTGTCCCTAGCATCAAACAACGATTTCATTAGCTGATTATTTGGAACCGATTTTTGCATCAATTACCATCGCTATACATCTACAACTAGACACCACCGTCGATCACATGGTCCCCTTGATCACGATCTAGTATAAAAATCATAAAATTATACAAGTCCTTATCGATGATGGTTCCGACATTAATATCACCACTATAGCTCTGTGTAAGAAGTTTGGCTAGAATAAAATTGAACCAATCAAATTCTTTGTTCAGATGGCTGACCAGTCTAGGATCCATCGGATGGGGTTAGTAAAAAATATTCCTATTACACTCCAGGGCGTAGTCTTTCATATGATGTTTGTTGTGTTGGACCTGTCTAAGTCAAGCCTAGACTATAACTTAATTTTTGGTCGTCCATGGCTAAAGAAAGCCAAAGTCCTGCAAGATTGGTCATCTAAGGAACTAATCTTTAAATGTTATCATCGAAAATACACTGTTACCCTTGATGACATTAAGCCATGTGAAATCCATGCTAGGACCTATGTTGCTGAGCTAGTCCATATGCTGGATAGTCTATCAAATGATGAGGAAACCACCTCCCTCTTCCCTAACCAAGATCTACTCTCCTTAGGAATAGTGGACCTACAACATGTACTGGACAACTTGTCCCCAACATCCTGCATGGTTCAACCCATTGTAGTAGAGACTCAAATTGCATCAGATGATATACTAGACTTAGCAAACTTATTCGAAACGTCTGCATCAGAGGGAGATGATACCTTTGGTCAGAAAACTTATGTCTCGAAATATCAATTAATTACTTGTAACCTAGGAGATGATTTTAACCCACAACTTGTCAATATTCGAGCAGGGTTGGAGGAATCCTTTAAATGGGATCTGCTAGCATTGTTAACGAGTTTATTGACGTATTTGCATTGGATTATAAAGACATGAAGGGTCTAGATACTAGGATATACCAACATAGAGCAGACCTCAAACTAGATGCTTCTCCAGCTAAGCAACAAAGTTATCAAATGAACGCTTACTATGTTAAACAAGTTAAAGATGAATTACATCATTTACTTCTGGTTGGGTTCATAGTGCCAATTGAGCATGCAGAATGGATATCTCCTATTTTCATTGTCCCTAAAAAGAATAAGCAACTTCATATCTATGTTGATTAATAGAAACTGAATGCCACCACTGTTCTTGATCCCTTCCCTCTGTCATTCTTAGATAGCATGTTGGATGAAGTTTGCGGTTGAGAAATGTACTCTTTTTTAGATGGGTACAATGGTTATAATGAAGTCCGTATGGTTAAGGAAGATGGACGTAAAATATCATTTATTACAAATTGGGGAGTTTACGCATGCACAATCATGTGCTTTTGGCTCCGATAAGCCTCAAGCACATTTCAACACTGTATGCAAGAGATTTTTCTCCTTACCTTACTAGCTTCATGCAAGTTTATCTTGATGATTTCTCTGTTTTCGGTGCTATAAATGCACATCTGTAGCATCTGCATCTATGCCTTCTTAAGTGTATAAATTATCGACTGTGCCTTAACCCCAGTAAATCTATTTTTGTTGTCTCTTGTGGCAAGTTATTAGGCCATATTATTTCTCAATGGGGAATTCAGGTTGATGCCGATAAAGTGTAGGTTATTTTGCATGCCCCACCCCTAAAATCATCTAAAGAAGTTTTAAGATTCCTTGGGCAAATCCGTTGGCATGGTCACCATTTACGTTGGTCATCCCATTTAACCATTCCCCTTACTCGGTTAATGATAGTCGCCCCTCATGACTTCCGTTGGACTATCGAGTGTTAGGAAAGTTTTGTCTGAATTAAACGGCTTCTTACATAGGCCCCTATCCTACAAGCTCCAAATTGGGACTTATCCTTCAATGTTTTTGTGGATGCCTTAGACATTGCTATTGGGACCATCCTGATGCAACTTTAGGACAAGTGGTATCACCCTGTCTACTATGCTAGCCATCGTCATCCCCTATTGAATGTAATTACTCTATTATGGAGCGTGAATGCTTGGGACTCATTTATTCTATTAAGAAATGTTGGCATTATCTGCTCGATTGCAAATTTACCTTCCATGTGGACCACTCCGCTTTAACATATTTGGTTTTACAATAGAATTTGGATGGGAGACTTGTGCGATGGGTTCTCCTTCTTTAGGAATTTGATTACGATATAATTAATCGCCCTGTGTCCTCTCATGCAATTGCTGACTTACTGTCTTGGTTAGATTCTAGTGAAGCTCCGTGGGAGTGGATGATTCCTCCCCTTCTATTTATATGGATGAACCAAGCTCCTGGATCGTTTTGTGGAATCTTGCCAACTCGTATTATGATACTCTTATGACTTTCCTCACTTCTGGTTGCCCACTTGATTTATTGCCTACAGTTGCTTGCCAGGAGCTTGCCCTGTACAATCAACAACTCCATATCATTGTAGGACAATTGTACCATGCTCATCCCTTGGGAGTTTGGCTCTGGTATGTCTCGATGCATGAGGTGCTATAAGTCCTAACATTGGCTCATTCTACACCTATTGGTGGTCATCTTTTTGGTGGATTGATGCATAAAAAGATCCTTCAGAGTGGTTTGTGGTGGCCAACTATGCAACTTGATGTGCACGATTATGTTCGATAGTGTGATCCTTGCCAATGCACTGATCAATCGTTGCCACGGCATTATCTCCCTTTCCAACCCGTTCTTCCTCTAGAACCGTTCCAAAAATGGGGCTTGGACTTCATTGGTCTGATTACTCCATGGACTTCCCTTACTGCAAATTGTTACATTCTGACTTGTACCAACTATGCCACATGATGGATTGAGGCCTTGACAGTCTATTCTAAGTACAAGAAGAAGGTCACTAACTTACAAGATGCTAACTCCCAACGTCTTCTCATAATTCAAGAATTAGAGAAGGAAAACATGGTGCAAGCCGTTGCAATTAACCAAATGATATTCCACTTACAAGAACTACGATCTCCTATAGTAGACGGCGATGTCATTGAAGGAGACCAAGGAGTAGTTATCTTCCAAGGCCAACCAACAAGCTCAACAACTACTGGCCGCACAAACAACAAATTTCTCTATTGCACAAGACTATAGATGAAGAGAAGTTATTGAAGGATCAAGCCTTGCAAAGTGTTCAGGTTGAAGTTCAACGCCATAAACATATCGCCCAACGAGACTTCTACCTATAGAAGGATTTTGGCCTACAGCTTGCCGAAGCTCAGAGCCAGTCCATCGTGTCATAGGCCTCAACTTCCTATGCCAATCAGGATGGTTTTTTCACCTTCCAACTAGGAAAAGTTTAGCATCTCTCGAAGACAATCAACAAGAAGATTCAAGATACTTTCAAAGAAGTTAGAGATTCTTTTAAAGTTGAAGTTTTTCCACCTTTTGAATTTGAACCAGAGGGAGCATATTAATATCTTCATTTTTGTACTTAAAACATTTTTGTGGGTTCAGATCCTTCATGCATGCTAGTGTTAGCTATCGGATGCTAACCTTTGTAAATATTAAATACCATGAAATGTCTTGCCGAAGAGGCAGACCATTGGATGTAACTCTTCAAATGAATAAACAACATTCTATCTCGGGTATGCAGATGACATTCGTTGGAGCAGACAGGCACTGGACATGCCAGACTATATGGTTTGTTGCGTAAAGAAGAATACTTTGTCAAATTGAGTTATTCTAGAGTAATTCTGTATTGTGTTGTGTAGTAGTTGACTATCTATATTTCTAAGTGCAAATTATTAAGTAATTTGGTGAATACGTAGTCTATTTGGTATTTGTGAACTTGTGAAGTTAGTGCAGTTAAGCTTGTTACTATGTTTTGAGATGTTAGTTAACTCATTCGATGAAGTTAGTTTGGGAGAAACATAGGGATTCAGTTATTCTTGAATTCTGTCACCCAAGAGGCCCTGTCAACCTACCCTATTCCTTCACCAGACTGGACAAAGAAGAGGTTAACACTGCTTCTTATTGGCAATGGAACACATTAGATATTGATGGAGGGAAGACCAGTTTGCCCTTCCAAGTGTATGCATACTTACCATGCTCCATTACTACAAACATTTTCTCTAAAGTGTTATCTAGATAGGCAACCTTCCCTGGTGTCTTAGGATCTTTAAACTAGTATAGTGTGACTCCGCCTACTTCGTTGGGTTGATCTAGTTTAGATCTACAAAGGCTTCATCCATCCTCTATTCAAGAAAAGTTCAATACTTTTATTATCTTGAGGGATCCACTCTAGGTTGATGATTATAGTCAAGATGGATTTGCCACGAGGTGTTCGAGGGTTCTCATCCAATGTTTCCTTGTTCTAGGTCTCCTATCTCATTCTCTAGAATGACAAATTCAAACTCATCTATCCTGTTTGGTAAGCTCATAACCATGTACATGGTTCCTTGTTTATCAATATATGAGCCCTCTTCAAATTTGACCATTGGGTGCTCAAGTCTAGAGGGTTGATTAGGGTTTTTGAGCTAAACAATAGATCTTCACAAACCATCCTCATAGATCTAATTGGTTTCTCCTAATATATTCCAACTATGTCTTATAAGGACCTTATGGTGTCTGTAAATAGGTTGTGCCCAAATTACCTACGGGTTGTTCCATGCTAAATGACATTCATGAATCACTAGTCTCAGAAGTTCGCACATATGGATAGTCACTCAGTTGTTGGGCCCATGGCCTAGTTGTGTCATTGACACTAGCTTCAAAGGATCTGATGCTTTGTCTATCCCATCCTAGGTGTCTTCCTGATCTAAGGTTTGTTGATATATTTAGGTAGTGATGTGTGTGAACACACTAGGACTGCCAGGGCACTTTTTTCCCACTTTAGGAGGTTTTTTTCCCTGGCTTGTATATACGCTCATAGCCCTAATGGGCACTTATCTTTGTACATTCTAGTTGTAATACATTCAGTATTGTCTGTTGTGCTCGAAGATTCTTCTTCTTCCTTGTGTTATTCATCTACTTTCATAGACCTCGAACTCCAACTATTGGCATCAGAGCAGGTGATCACTTCATCTAGGGCATCGTCGACCACATGAAATTTGGTGAGCATACTTAAGGTGATTAGGAGATCAAAACTGCTTCGCTTTGTGGTCCCAAAATCACGATCTGAGCTCATTTTGGCCTCAAAACACACTATCGTAGTACTTGTGCAAGAAATTTTATCTTTTTGTGCCAAAGATATATACTAGTTTTGATTCGCCAATCTAAGTGTCTCAAAGTCTATTACAGGTTTAGTAGAACTCGACAAGTTAAATCTATTCAACTTTTTGAGATACAATCATTTTTTTGCATTAGGGTATTTTAATCAGTGGCCATGGTTAAAAGCAGTGATGTATTTCGTATGTTGGTTGTTGAGGATAAGTTGGACGATACCATTACCCATTATGGTCTTATATGATGTGTCATGTAATGGTTGCAAAAGGACTGTGGAATATTGTGCAAGGTGTTGAAAAATGTCCTATTACACCTATAAACACAGTTGCTGAAGATGGTGCAGACTGTATTGAAGATGACGATATTCTTCATGTTCCTGTTCGTGCTGCAGTTCGTGCTCCACCTACTGTAGAGCAAATTCATTGGATGGTAGAGATGCTCAGGCACATGAATTGATAGCTTTGTCTATCAAATGTGCCATTATTCCTCACATTTGCTCTTGTAGAAAAGCTAAGGATGCTTGGGA
The DNA here is from genome assembly GCA_020310875.1 of Ceratopteris richardii. NCBI lineage: Eukaryota > Viridiplantae > Streptophyta > Polypodiopsida > Polypodiales > Pteridaceae > Ceratopteris > Ceratopteris richardii. Next base: position 51,121,486 of record CM035425.1, read on the forward strand.
TACACTTGCCACTTTATACCAAGCAAGGAATGAGACTCGTGTTGCTTACCTCCGAAAACAATCGAAGAGTGAGCACATGAATGAAGGTGATTCCATGGATAGTTTTCTGACAAAGATCAAAGATTTGAAAGAACACTTGATTTCTGCTGATGAAGTCTTGCCTGATAGCTCACTTGTGTAGACTATTATGAATGGTCTTCTCTATTCATATCAGAGTTTTTCTTCTCCTCTTTGTTTGATGAGGAAAGGAAATCCAAATGCCTTAACATTTGAGGAGTTAGTCTTTGTTCTATTGCGAGAAGGTCAGTCTAGGCAGAATAGGTCCATTATGCATGCTGTAGATCAAGCTTTCTTGGCTAGTCAGAAGGGCAAAGATAAATGCAGCTCTTCTACTAGTAAGCAGAAATCTGCTAATTCTATACAATCAAAGAAGGATGACAGAGATGAGAAGAAAACAGAAAAGTAGAATTTTTTTTGCAAATATCGTAAAGGAAATGATCATGTCATAAAGAATTGTCCAAAAATCCCTGCTAAAGAGGCAAGGAAGAAACAGGCTGGAATGGTTGTTGTAGAGGCCTGCACAGCTAAAATAGATTTTGCTAATCTTGTGCAGAATGAAGAATGTGCATTTACCACTATTTGCAGTTATGACCCATCTTCTCATGAATAGTGTATGTTTGTAGTAGACTCAGATGTTTGGTACTTTGATAGTGGGGAATCCAAACATATTACCTAAGAGCATAGTTTCTTCACTTCACTCGAGCCTGCCCTTACAGGGAATACTATGACATGTGCAAACAACTCCTCTTATCCTTTCATGGGAGTTGGTAAGATCCTTCTAACTACTACTGATGGTAGTTCTTTTACATTATCAGATCCTTTATTTGTGCCAGGGATCAAGAAGAATTTGTTATCAGTTTCGGCTTTAACCAAGATTGGCTTGTTCGTGAAATTTGTTGATGACAGATGTACAATTCATGATATGTCAGATAGTGATGTCATCATTACTTCTGGCATTTTATGTCATGGATTGTATAGGCTCATAGATTATGAAAAATATATTAATGATTCAGCATGTGTAGTACATGATTCTCAGGCTATGTCAGACGCAAAGCTTTGGCATGCACACTTTGGTCATCTGAATTTTGCTAGTTTGCTATGCTTGCAGAAATCTGAAATGGTGTCCTCTCTATCCAAACTTGAGGCATCTGGTAAACATGTTTGTGAAGGCTATATTTTGGGCAAAATGCAATGCTCCTCATTCCCAAAAGTGTTGGGTGTGTGTAGAAGTGCGAGAGACACTCCACAAGCACACACAAGGAGCACAAACGCAACAAGACACATAGAGAAGATGATGGCTAAAATAGCGCTGAATAATATTCCTAAGTACAAAGTACCACCACATATGAGTGAATCATGTATGTGGTAACATGGGGAAAAAACCTCTCGCCAACACTGGAGTAAAAAGTGCCCATGTATAGGGAAAAGGTTCACATCAAAGCTACAAAGGAACACATAAATGTAACAAACCCGCCTGGAGCAAATGATGTGAACACATACAAAGAGTGACAGATCAGCCCCCACAAGGTAGTAAGCCTAAAGCTTTGCAAAAAGCTTCAAACTTTTCCATGGAAGAGCTTTGGTGAGTATGTCTGGCACATTATCTTATGTAGGCACATATACCAAATGAATATCTCCTGCATGAAGGCGCTCTCTCACATAGTGATAATGCACCTCAATATGTTTGGTCCGTGCATGAACACTGAGTTTCTTGCAATAGCCAATGCACTCTGACTAGCAGTGACAATATGCATAACAACATCAATCTCCATGCAAAGATCCATCAATAGGCATCTCAGCCATATACACTCCACTATAGCTGTGAAAACTACCCTGTACTCAGCTTCACAACTCGATGTTGCCACTGTAGGTTGCTTCTTACTCAACCAAGATATGCATGAGTCTCCAAGGAAAAAGCAATTACGACTAGTGGACATGCGAGTATCATAACAACCAACCCAATCACTATCTGTAAAAGCATGCAAGCATGGATGAATATCTTTGCCATAAAGGAGACCTAAGCTCAAAGTGCATGTGAGATATCTAAACACACCTTTTAATGCTTGCCAATGCTTAGTGCCATAGCTATGCATGAATCGACTCAACTAGGAAACTGCATACTATATATTCGGTCTTGTGTTGCATGCATATATAAGACATCCCACAACTTGCTAATAAAGAGAAGTGTCAAATGCATCACTAGAATCCTCGACTGAGAACCTAAATCCTATCTCAACTGGTGTGGAAACTAGCTTGCAATCCTCAAAGTCAAAATGCTCACGTAGTTTCTCAACATACTTTGCTTGATGCATAACAATTCCCCCCACAACAGATACAAAGTGGATGCCAAGATAGTAACTCAAAAGACCAAGATAAGTGACATCAAAAGTATGCTGCAAATCAGCCATAAGAATGTCAAGTTTTGCATCACATGACCCAGTCAAGAGTATGTCATCAACATAAAGAACAAGCATTGTAAGATCAACCCCATTTTTGAGTACATAGAGTGTGCTTTCAATTGGACTACATGTGAAGCCAAGAGCAATCAAGTGCTTATGGATTTTGTCATACCATGCCCGTGGAGCTTACTTGAGACCATACAACGCTTTATGCAAGCGACAAACCATATGCTCTTTCCCTTTCATAGCAAATCCAAGAGCTTGCTTCACATAGACCTCTTCTTGCAAATCACCATTCAAGAAGTCTGTTTTTATGTCTAACTGATGTACTTTCCAACCTCGATGGGTAGCCAATGCAACCACGGTACAAATGGTAGTCATACATGAAATAGATGCAAAATTTTCCTCATAGTCAATTCCATATTGTTGTGCATATCCTTTAGCAACCAATCTAGCTTTGTATCGATCAATGCTATCATAAGATTTTCTCTTAATCTTGTAAACCCACTTTGTACCAATGACATTCTTTCCTTTTGGCAATTCACATAACTCCCAAGTACCATTCCTATGTATGGAATCCATTTCTGATTGCATAGCACTCATCCATTGTGGGTCGTCACATGCATCTTCAAAAGAAAGTGGCTCTTCATTACATGTTGTAGCAATAAGAGAATAATCCACAAAATTATTTGATGCATGGCGAGAGCTTGATCTTGTTCTACCAAGTAAAGGTGCACTCAATTTGCTGTCCTACGAGTTTTGTTTCAGGCACTTTAGCATAGTTTGTGCACTCTTGATAGACATGCGTTCATTATGTAAAATATCTTCAATATGTACATCATGTGTGGGCTGAATTTCATGCTCACTTTCAACCATATTTTGATGCAAATGTTTAGCCATATGTGGCTAGAAATGTCTAACAATTTGGATATTTTTTGGCTAAAAAATTACAGCATTGTTTGGCTGGAAATTCTCTGCATTTTCAGCTCTATTCTGCTGGAATTTTTCAGCCCTTTGAGCCTCAGTTGGCTGCTCTACATGGCCATAATCAAGCGCACCATTTTGGAACAAAGGCATGAGTGTATCGAACACATCTTGTGAGCTAATTGTTGGTTTTTTTTTGCATTCAATTAGAGGGAAAACTGAATTTTCAGCAAATGCCACATCTCGACTCACAATAATTGAGTTTGTCAATGGTTATGACCATTCCAAGCCTCATAAGGAGTGATGACTCTCAATGATTTTGTAGAGCAGTGATTCAACACATATTTTGCACACATGATCGCTTCCATCCAAAACTTATCAAGAAGATGCTTTCCTTTAACCATACATCGTGCCATTTCAAGTAGAGTTCTATTTTTTTTATGCTTGGCAGCACCATTTTGCTGAGGTGTATATGGCACCATACATTGGTGTGAAATTCCTCTTTCACAAAGAAAAGCATTAAACTCACGTGACATGTATTCACCACCACGTTCTGTGCGTAGAGTCAAAAGCTTTTGTGAAGAAAAATTTTCAACCATAGCTAAAAATGCTTTGAAGCAAGAAAATACCTCATTCTTTGCTTTCATGGGATACACCCATGTATGGCAAGTAGCATCATCAATGAAGGTAACAAAATATACATGCTTCCCAAAAGATGGAGTCTTAACGGGACCACATACATCACTATGAACAAGCTGCAATTTTGTTGTAGTGTATGTATGACTATCTTTTAGAAAAGAAACACGATGCATTTTTTCGCAACCTTCATATGCATGCTTTTCAATGGAATCAAGTGTTGGCAAACCAATAACCATGTCCTTCTTTTGCAAGTAAAGCAAACTATTGAAGTTCAAGTGACCAAAACAAGCATGCCAAAGCTCCATTTCAGCCATGGAAGAAGTATGAGCAATCAAGGCATTCGAGGCAGCCCTCTTGTATGTATCCATGCGATACAAACCATTACATAATGTACCGGACATCACGATAATATCACCATTGTTGAAATCATGAACCATACACTTATCATCAACAAAGTGTACATGAAGTCCAACTTTGGCAATCAATGGAATTGAAATTAAGTTCTTCTTGATACTAGGCACACACAATGCATTTTTCAAGAGAATCACACCTCCATTTGCAATCGTAAGCTCAATTTCACCTACTCCAATGATAGGATAAGAGGCATTGTTTACACACACCACATGTACTCCTTTGGGTGCATCTTTCAAAGAGGCAAAAAACCTTTTGCATGAAGTTATGTGCTTTGAAGCACCACTATCAAAGAACCAATCCGAATCAGCCTCACTCACAACCATACATTTAGAATGTAAAGAAGCATCATAATGACATGTAACAACACATGCCCAAAAATCTTGAGCCATGTTTGCTTCATCATTCTTTACATTTGTTAATTTTTTAGCAACAAACATGCCGAATTCCTTCTTCTTTTCATTGCGTTTAGCAAGCTTTCTACACTCATCAACAATATGACCAGCCTTTTGGCAACGTTTGCATCTTTTCTTCTTTTGTAAATCACCATCATTAGAGGAATGAGTGGAAGAGGAAGGTTGAGGCTTTGGTTTTGATGAACCCAAAGCTGAACCATACTTATTTTTCCCCTTTTGTGAGATAGCAAGTGCTTGTGTTCCCTCGATCAAACCACTCCTATTCACTCTAGATTGCTCTTCTTGCAAAAGAAGAGACAAAACCTCATCAAATGCATACATATAAGGATTCCTTTTGCAACCAAACGGAGTGTAGTGGCAAAGCTTTGAAAAGATTCTGCCAATCCTTTCAAAAATGTAGAAATGAGTGATGCATCCAGAATAATCTAATCTATATTTGCCAATTGCTCTTTCAAGTCCTTAATGCGTGTCACATACACATCCACCAACTCATTTTCAGCCATACATCCATCCTCAAGTTGCTTCCTCAAGTATGCAACACATGTTTCATTACGCACAACATACAAAGAAGCAAGAGTTTCCCATGCTTGTCTTGATGTAGAACATGACTGAATGTGTGGAACTATGTGATGCTTCACAGAAAACACAAGCTATGCATGAGCTTGAGCATCTTTTCCATCCTATCTAAGCTGCTCCTGTGTAGAAAGTATTTATACAATGAGGAAATGTGTTTTCTCTATTGTGCCCCTCATGTTTCACTATGCAAAAAAGTTGAATAATCAAATAACTTCCTAGCCTCTTCCCTTGTGGACTTTTACAAGAAGAATCTTCTCTTGTATACATAAATATGTAGGAATGCAATCTAATCTAGATAAATAAGAGATGGAAACTACAAAATGGTGGGGAGAGTCTATGAAATTCTATGGTCACTACTTTTGCACATAGGACTACCAACACTTATGGGATCCTAAAACACACTCATTAATCAAAAGTATTGGTGTCAATTTTAATGATTCTAAGATGCGTAAACAACCCATAAAGGAGATTCATGTGAATATAGTTGTATTTGAAGATTTCAATCCTCCTTCTAGCATGAAAAAGAATATGACACATAAGATTGTTCATGAAAATGTTTAGCAACAACCTAGCAACACTCTTGATTAGCAACCATTGAGATGATCTTCATGTTTTTGACATCCACTTGATACATTTGTTCTAGGTTTTGATTTTTTTATATCGATACATGCTAGTGAATCTTCTTGTCATATGTAGGTAGACGATTATGCAAAGTGGGAGGATGCCATGAAGAGTGAATTTGATTCTATCTGTAGGTATGGTATTTGGAGATTTTTATCTTTTCCAAAGGGCAAGAAAGATTTATCTCATGCAATGGGTTTATAAGCTCAAATTCACATCCAATCATACTTCTCCAAAGTATAAAACATGGTTTGTTGCAAAAGGATTTGACCAACAATAAAGAGTTGGTTTGGAGGAAATCCTCTCTCTAATCATCAAAATGACTACCCTATGCATGATTCTTGTATCTGTTGCAAAAAGGGAATCAGAGTTGGTTTAAAAAGGTTTGGAGATTTCTTTCTTCCATGGATATCTTACATATATCTAGAGCAACCGAAGGGTTTCACAATTCATGGCAAAGAGAATCTAGTATGCAAGCTCAAAAAGAGTTTCTATGAACTTAAACAATCACCAAGTTAATGCTATCAAAAGTTTTATGCATTCTTGAAATCCTAAGGCTATTTGATAAGTAATATAAATCATTGCCTCTACATTAGCATGTATTTAGGTCGTCTCTTAAAATTCTTGATACCTTATGTCAATGATATGTTGGTTTTCAAAAATTCCTTAGAAGATATGTCTCTCTCCTGAAGAAGTTTACTCAAAGTTTTGATATGAAAGATTTGGGGGATGCCAATAATATTCTTGATATCATGATTACTTGTGATATGTGTAAAGGATGCTACCATCTTAGAGTGAGCACATATCCAAAATACTTCAAAAATTGATTGTACATGGGGGAAAGGAATTGAGTACACCAATGTCTACATATGTGAAGCTTAGAAAGGTTTCTCAATCTAATAAGGAGAATGGAATCATGACTAAAAATCCTTTCCAATCTACTATTGGGGTCTCATGTATGATATGGTAAGATTATTGCATTGGCTAAGTATCTGGTTTATCATGCAAAGACCAAGTAACTAAGGTGTGGTATCACTTTATTTGTGATTGATTAGACATTGAGGACCTTTTACTTGAGAAGGTTCACACTTAAGGTAGTGTAGTAGATGCTTTGGACAAGGTTCTACCATAGGATAGCCTTAGACACTATTGTTTCTTTATTCTTGCTTTTGCATAGTCCCTTGTACATTGTGTAACATGGAAATTGGGTGGGAAGTATAGATTATGAAATAATACTTAGATTTTAATTGTCATTCTTTATTTGTTGTCCCTTCTATCATATCAACAATATTTGTCTTTAGTGAGAAATTATTACCATAGCGTCTATGTGGAAGGCCGAATGGATATTGGACACTTTTGTATATGTTCATTCTAATAAATCATATAACATCCTAGTCAGACACACAATGTAATTGAGACCACCTATTGTGAAAAATCCATACTCTGAACTTGAGCATTAAGTTTCTCTATGTTTTTTTTGTGGGTTTCCATTTATAGGTACAAAAGGCATTTACATCATCGTAAAAATGGTTAATATGAACTATGAGGATCTAAGAAGCTCCCCTTCAACTTTGAGTTGTGTAATTTTTGTAGATATGTGCCTAATGTTGGTATATTTTGGTAGCCATGTGTGTGAACATACTTAGGACTGTTGGGGCACTTTTTTCCCTCTTTAGGAGTTTTTTTCCCTAGCTTTTATATACTATATAAACTTATAACCCTAATGGGTAACTCTAGTTGTGAGACTGAGTATAGGGAATCTTTCACAGTTATTGTTGAGCATGTGTGGCTCAGATGCCTTTTGGCTGATTTAGGTGTTGATCACACTTCTGCCACCACCATCTTTATTGACAGTCAGAGTGCATTGGAAGTTGCGAGAAACCTTGTGCTCCATGCTCGCACAAAACACATTAAGGTGCACTATCCTTATGCTAGGGAGAGGTTCTTTGTTAGAAAGATAAGCTTGGCTTATGTGCCCACATCAGATAATGTTGCATACCTTTTTGCAAAGGCTCTACCTGGGGAGAAGTTTGAAGCTTTTTGCAGAGCTTTGGGCTTACTTGCTTTTGTGGATTGATTTCTTTCCACATAGGTTGGTACTTCCTTGTACATAAGTGCCAACTCCTTGCTCACTACATTACTTCTAGGGGGGATTTACTGATATATTTTGGTAATGATGTGTGTGAACACACTTAGGACTATCGGGGAACTATTTTCACTCTTAAAGAGGTTTTTCCCCAACTTCTATATACTATATACACATATAACCCTAACATGTCACTTATCTTTGTATGTTTACTTGGCAATACATTTAGTATTGTGTTGTGCTCCAAGTTTCTGCTTCTTCCTTGTGCTATTTGTGTGATTCTGCATACCTCAAACTCCAAAACCTGCTTGATAAAATCTTCTAACATTTTTGGCACGTTAATCTTCAATTTGTCTCATAGTTTTATCCAATCCATGAGAAAGCCTCAAACTTATGAAAGTCATAAAAGTCTTGAAGTTTAAGAATAACTCATGGATAGTGAAAGTTGTACATGGATAATGGAATCCCTCTTTGTAACACTTTATCCCATTCTTCCTAGTTCCTTTTTTCTTCATTTTGAAGTAGAAAAGTATTTCTTGAGGAGAGTCCCAAATTGATTCCAATCTTTAGGAATTCGATTTGATCCCTTAAGGCTCATCCGCCACTTGTAAATATGTGTCCAAAGGAAGAGACTCATCTCAAGGATTTTATATTCTTTAGGGATATTTTCCAATTGATGCAAGTCTCGCCATCTCTAAAAAATGATAGGATTGCATCCATGTTCTCATATTTAGCTTCCATTGACAAATGAGGAAGATTTAGATTGTTCCCTATTGAAGGATACCTAGGTTGACTTAATGGTATGGTTTGAGACATGGGTACATTATATTCAGCCATTGACCTAGTCAGTGTACCTTTGGGGCGTGCAAGAGAAGCTTCTAGCAACCAATTGAAAGGATAAATAGAAACTTCAGATAATATGATAATGGAAGCCTAATATGTGATGATATGGAACCATGTGGACCTTGAAGAAAGTTCAAAACTTGTTATCTTGAGCCTTGCATAAATTTATTACTTGAAATTCCATGTGTATTAATCATTCAGATCATAATAATATATGTATATTTCATGTAACTCTTTATTGTCTACACGTTCCCCACCTTCCCCATGCGCACATAGTGTGTTATCTCTATATGCATCTAACCTAGGTGCATTGTGCAAGTGTTCATAATCCATTACACGATTACTACTATGTTAAAAAAATTCTATCTCCTTCCATTTGAATAACTTGGAACGATAGAGAAATGATGCTTGTGCTAAGTTTTAAGAAAATGAATGGATACTTCTTGAAATATGCAAGATCATTTGATTGTTGCTCTTCCATAATTAAGTTGTCAAGCATTTGCTCATGAATATTCCGAAATTCTTGTAGTCTTTGTCACTCTCCTTGAATCCTTTCAAGACGCAAATCCTCTTATGATCTAGGCAAGCAAAGAGCTTAGCCTAGTCATCAAGTCTCTTGGATACGTAGGAGGAAGTTTAAGGTTCAAGACTCATTAGGAGTATGTGGATTATATTTTGACAAATCTCCTTTGAGAGCTTTACAAACATTCCACTCAACTTAACTATAACTAACTCTTATAGACTTGGACACATAGTGGTTATGCTATAAGCTAACTCATGAGAATTAAGTGACTTGGATGGTAGTACTTGGAGATGCACATGCTAACCCAACAGAACTCTAGCTCTCAACCTCAATCATTAATTCTACATAGAAGGGCTAAGTCGGGATGAAACACTAACCTCTCATGTATATAGTGTGTAGACTATCCACATTGGTATCAAATCATAGGTTGTATTAGCTCTCCATGGTACCCACATTTTCTAGTCAATTTTGGCAAAAAGATGGTATCTTTAGCCCCATCAAGAGCTCCCTTAACCATCTCCCAAAGCTTTCATGAAGAGCACTAAGCAAACGTGTTAGCCTACTAGAGTGTTCATATGCTACATGTAGAATATTAGCACCAATGTTTCCCCCCCTTCTTCTACTTTCTTGTGAAGGAGAGGAAGATAGATAGTTAATTTTTGTACTCTCCAAGTGTGTAGATAGTCCCTGATGTGGGATCAATAGGGCACTTGTAGTAGCCACATGTGGATCCCCTCCTCTACAAAATTTTGGAAGCCTAAAAAGAATCCACTTGAATGCAAGATTCAGCCCAAATTTTCTATTGGAGTTGCAAAACCATTGCCTCATCCCTTTGAGGTATCCAAAACCAACCTCTCACCCAATCGAGACCAAGGATTTTTTGCTTCATTTCCATCGTTTTGTTCCAATGAAAGTAATCTATCTAAATTTACTATTATAAGTGTTAGAAGGTATGCCTATTACACTCTTGGAGTTCAATATAATAGCAAGAAGAGACTAACTTCAAACCACCAAGTATTTCAAGCAAGGGCAAGAAGAGGAGAAACATATTAGAGACACATGTATTTCAAGGGACTCTAGCACTTCAAAATAGACTCTTATGCTCGTCGAGGTCACCTAACAATGTGTCCCCTTATTGTTTTCATAGCATAGAGTGATGTATTTGTTCTCTAGCCCCCTCTTAAGATTGTGACCACTATAGTCAAATATGAGAAGCGTTCTTCTCGAAAATCCACAAGATAACATTGTACAAAAGAACGAAAACATGAAGAAAAATTATTCAAAGGTAGCAACCACACGAATAATAAGCATATAAAGCCAAATGGGAAATAAATTTGGGAAATAGAAGAAGTATGAATAGCCTCTTTGAGTGGGAGCTTCTTGTTGTCAATTTTGCACCACTACATGCACAAGCGATATCTATAGGATAAGGCACAAAAATGATAGCCGGCAGCAAAGAGAGGACCGATCTAAGTGCACGAGGTAGTTTGGAACAAAAATTTACCAACACTGTACTTTAGAAGAAGATATTAGCCTTAAGCTGGCTATGGCCATCCATTGCGTGCCCTATTTTGGAGCAGAGACATTCTACACGCGTCGAATTCGCTCTCTCAAGATGTAAGTAAGAATAATGGTGGGGAACCGTTGTGTGGTTTTTCCCAGCAGCATTGGGATTTTTTTGTAACACGTTGTGAACATATTCTTATCATTATTTGTTTACCTGTAAATATGACCACGCTCTCGTTGAAAACCCTTTTCATGATACCTCTAGTCTTTTTTGGTATTTACACGCTCTCGTTGAAAACCCTTTTCATGATACCTCTAGTCTTTTTTGGAGGCTTTTTATATGTAGATTAAGCTACATTTTTCCTGTGCTTTGGGTTTAATGGGCGAACAAGTGCAGTGAAGTGCTCTGTTTTTCATTGAGGATTTAAGGGTGTTCTCATCAATGTCCCATTAAGGAAGATCGATACATGCTTCATACATATGGTTTTCAAGTAAAAGTGCATTCACATTTTGAAACTGTTCTGGCCAAATTTCCTCGTACACACTTTTTAAGATTTGCTGAGAAGGACCGATGCCCTTTTATTTCATCTTGCGTGAAGAGAGGGTTTCGCATCGAAGGAAAAAGGGAATCCCCACCCCTAAGAAAAAGAACTACACTTTTTAAAATTTTGAGTCTTTGCTGGAAACCTTTCTTCCCTCCAAGATACGTCATATGAAAGAAAAATTGATTTTTGACTTCTCATAATTGAGTAAACGGTATCTATATCTATGTATAAGCAAATAATTTTAGGTGAAGATGAGAGTGCCGAACGCTAAGCATGCGTGAGATGAAGCTGAAGAAAGAGAAACACACATAAGGATGATCGATTGGGCCTCGGCCCTCCACCCTTCAATGTGACCCACAAATATATAAGTGAGGACTTCTTGTTGAATAACTCCTACCACAAGTCTTTCCCTACCCACTTTCCTACTTAAACGAGTGGTATCCAAGGTTAGGCCTCTTTAGCTACATACCTTTGTTTCTAAGGTTTCCCTTTAGGCTTATGTAACATTTCCATCCTTGTAGCTCCATTCTATCCTCAAAATGCCATGGGAAGGCTCATCGGAAAGATTCTCTAATGGTATCTCCCATTGGCCCTTGTGTAATATACATAATCATCTATGTGTGTCGTCTTCTCGTATCCTTCCCCTGAATAAGACTCGTCAGAAGGCAAAGCAAAAGTGGAAAATCATCTAATAAATGTGTATTATCTCCCATTAAATACACCTACCTTCCAAATTATTACTCCCATAAAATCAACATCTTAAGTGACCTCAATCTATAAAACATGATGTATCCCTATGTATCTTTGCTGGAGTAATAGTAGATAAACACCTGGTACAACAACACATTAAGAAACCCTAATCTCCAAAATCAGCATGTACACTTGGGAGTGTGAAGACGAACAAGGATCAGCTGCCAAAAAATCTCTTCCAAATCTGCATATACACCTCCAAAACTCCTCCTAACTCTTTACCTGAGAGCTTAAGCTTGTATAGCTAATATTTTTTGTTTTATTTTTTGGATCCTAAATTAAGGAGTTATAGGCATTTACATTATTTTTACGACTTTTGATCATTGGCCATGTGTGAACGTGCCCAAATGACTTAAAAGTCACTTATCAATAAGACTTGGTCTCAAAACTCTCATAACTTGATTGGGACCTCTTCGACTTGAGAATCTCCATCTTCTTTTCCAAAATTTTGCGTAGGTTTCTCTCTCCTCATGTAGGAGCCCATTCCCGTGGCGTTTGGAGCAACTGTGCAAAGCAACTGTGCAAAGCACCTGGCGTTTGGAGCAACTGTGCAAAGCACCTCTTCGACTTGAGAATTTCCATCTTCTTTTCCAAAATTTTGCGTAGGTTTCTCTCTCCTCATGTAGGAGCCCATTCCCGTGGCGTTTGGAGCAACTGTGCAAAGCACCTGTATCAAAGCTTTGAAATGTTCCATCATTACAAAGTTGCTCCAAATGCTTTTCTACTAAAGCCCATCTAAACTCAAGGCATTTTCTCGCATTTGGGAGAATTTCATCACAAAAAACCTTCATCTCTTAGGATAAAAGCATTGATTTTCGAAGAATTATTTAAGCCCGAAGGAAAGTTAAAGCGAATTTTGAGTTTTTCAAAGAGTTTCATTGTGGAGAGCCTCTTTTGCTTTGCTTCTTTTATTTCCACATGTCATTTTTGGAATCCGCAATGCTGGTTTTTCATTTACAAGTCCTTTGTTGCAGAGCCAAATTACAACATGGGAGTACTACTCAACCATATAATTGTGCACTCACTAGATGGAAGAATAGCCAAGAAAATGATGATGTACAGAATTCAGATTATGCCGTTATAATCTGAGTGTGTGTGAAGTAATTGAGCAACGAAGTGAATCTAATCTCTCAAGAAAGTGCAACAAATCTGAAAATCAGCAAACCCTAATTCTGAAATTAGGCTTCAGAACTAGATAACTCTTGCCAAGCTCTATCTATCTAGCCTATAAAAGTTTTTACCCAAACTGTACAAAAAATGCTAAGTCCTAAATGTGGACCATCTGTACATTGATTTCAAACAATCCCTCCTTCAATGTCATATTGGTACAAGCTTCAGTAACCTGCACATCTTCTCATGACTATCTCTAGTCAATGCTTTGGTAAATATATCTGCAACATTCTCACTAGAAGGAACATAAACCAGCTCAATGTGCTTCTTTGCTATCTTCCCTCGAATATAATGGTAGTGTACCTCTATATGCTTTGTCCTTGCATGATGCACTGGATTCTTTGGTATAGCTATTACACTCTGGCTATCTGCAAATATCTGAATGGGTTCATGTACTCTTACATCTAGATAACTGCCTTCTGCAACCAAGCTCATTCCAAAGTAGTTGTAAATGCTCCACGATATTAAGCTTCACACGATGAAGTTGCAATAGTGGGTTGTCTCTTTGAAAGCCACGAGATAAGACAATCTCCAAGATACAAACAATAACCACTTGTACTTCTTCTTGTGTCTAATCTGAAAATAAAAACAATAATTACTTGTACTTCTTCTTGTGTCTAACCACTTGTCTCTATCACCTGCCCAATCAGAATTTGAAAATCCTTTTAGTAACAAGTGTAGATTTTGAAAATACCATAGCATAATTTGAAGCTCCCTTCAAATATCTGAAGATTCTTTTACTGCTATCCAATGTAACGTTGTCGGATTCTGCATGAACCTTACTTGAGAAACAGCAAACTGTATATCAAGACGTGTATTACAAAGATATATCAAGCATCCAACTGCTTGACAATATAAAGTAGCATCAAATGATTCAATCTGCTACTATTTGTAAAGATGTGTTCTCATCCATAGGTGTGTGCATAGGTTTAGAATCAGTCATCTGGAACCTTTCTAATAGTTTTTCAATGTACTTCTACATACACTCATCTTTAAACTGAATCCCAAGATAATAATGCAAGATTCCTGAATCATTCACATCAAATGTTTTTTTAACTGATCTTTGAACATCTGCAAGTCTTCTTCTCTGGGACATGTAATTATAATATCATCCACATAAATGATTGCTATAATCATCATACCTGTTTCAACTTTGACATAAAGAGTTGGAGTTGCATCTGAGTTATGGAAACCAATGGATAAAAGATATGTGTGTATCTTTTCATACCATGCTCTAGGTGCTTGTTTCAATCCATACAAAGCTTTTATAAGCTTACATACCAAATGTTCTTTACTTGTTTCTTCAAAACCTTTTGGTTGTTGAATATATACATCTTCGGGTAAATCACCATTTAGAAAAGAAGTCTTTATGTCAAGTTGATATACATGCCAACCAAAATGTGTTGCAAAAGCAAGTATTGACCTAATAACCGTCATCGTAGACGTAGGAGCAAATGTCTCATCATAATCAATACCTTTTTGTTGTGCATATCCTTTGACAACTAATCTTGCTTTGTACCTGTCAATAGTACCATCTGCTGTCCGTTTGATTTTGAAGATCCATTTTACACCTATAGCTTTCTTTCCTTCTGGTAACTCACATAGCAGCCAAGTTTGATTCTTATGTATAGAATCAATCTCTTCTTGCATAGCTTTTCTTCAAATAGGAATGTTAAGTGCATCTTTAACACATGAAGGTTCATCTTCAATTGTCGTAAGCGCTAAAATATCATGAATCTCAAAGTCTTCAGCAAAACTTACATGATCTTTTTGTTGTTGTTGTTGTCTAGTCTGACTCTTTGTTCTTCTTGTAAAAGTCTTTATACCACTATCTTTCCATGTCTGATATAACCAAGTAGGTGTATCCTTAAATAGTGGTGAAACTCTTTTCAACCCTTGAGCTTCCACTGGTTCTGGAACTTGTCCCTTTGAGATACTAGGACTTTTTGGAACTCTAGTACTTTCTTTCATTTCTGGAACTAAAGTCTCATGTGGAACAGACTCTGTAGAAGGTTGTGAAATTCCTCTTTCTTCAATCCTTTCTTCAATCCTAGGAATTTAACTCCCTCCTGATATGGTTCAACATGTACATCCAAATTCCTTCTAAAAAATCCATAGTCATTTTCACTAATGAACTTTGGAATTTCTTCTTCTTTATCATAAATCTTATTTTCAGCAATATAAGCATTGAGTGAAAGGATAACTTCACCTGTCTCTGGAACATAAAACCTATAACCTTTGCTTTCAATAGGATATCCAATAAAAACAGCTTTCCTTGCCTTTACATCTAGTTTGCCTCTATCCTTTTTCTCAACATGTACATAAGAAAGTGATCCGAATACTCTGAAATAACTCACATTAGGTTTTCTACCATGTTATGCTTGATAAGGTGTGATTACCTTTAAGGCTTTTGTAGAAGAACGGTTCAAAATGTGATTAGCTTTATGTACTGCATCAAACCAGAATTTTGGTGAAAGCTTCTTGGACGCCATCATGCTTCGCATCATCTCAACAAGTACTCCATTCCTTCTTTCTGCAACACCATTGTGCTGAGGAGAGTAAGCAATAGTAAGGTTTTGAGTAATACCTTTTTCCTCAAGGAATGTCTGGAACTCATTTGACAAGTATTCTTCATCTCTATCACTTTTGAGAATCTGGATAGTTACCTGACTTTCATTTTCAACCATAGCTACAAATTTCTTGAATAGGAAAGACTTCTGACTTTAACTTAAGACCATAGATCCATGAATATCTCGTAAAATCATCAACAAATAAAACAAAATACCTAAAACCTTGAATAGAGTCTGCCCTCATAGGTCCATTCACATCTGAATGAATAATCTTCAATTTCTTGGTAGGTGTAATATGACCATGTTTCTTGAAAGGTAGTTTATGCATCTTACCTTCAAGACAACCTTCACATATATCTGAACCATTTGGTAGCTCGAATGAGGGTGAACTCTCAACCATACCTCTGTCTTTGATACTCTTGAGAGCTCCAAAACTAATAAGTCCAAATCTTTCATGCCATAACTTCATATCTTCCAGCGGTGACGAAGATTCGACAGCGTATATTTGACTTATTTGACAAAATAAAAATCCCTCCTTTATGCTCACCTTGCAAAATACACTTCTCTTCTTTGTGTGACAAGATCTTACAAAGATCTCTCTTAGATACAACTTTGTAACCATCACCTAAAAATGCAGATATAAATAGCAGATTCTTCTTCATGTCTTCATGTCATGTACATATAAAACATCTGAAATCTGAAAATTACCACCTTCTCTTGACTTTAGGGTTACTGTACCTATTCCCACAACATCCAAATCATTGCCATCTGCAATAGTAACTCTTCTACTTGAAGAATAGGAAAGAGAAGAAAATACTTCTCTTCAACTTGTTATATGCTTAGTAGCACTTGAATCAAATATCCAAGGATCTGCTGAAAGAACTTGTAAAGCTGCCTGATCAAAAGCTACTTCCTCAATGGTGATATAGGCATAAGAATTACCTTGAGATTTCCCTTTTTTATCATCTTTTGAAACATCACCAGATGCCTTTTTCTTTTCTGCTGCAATCCTTTTCTGACATACTGCTATGAAATGTCCAGGTTTTTTGCAATAGTGACATAATGCTTCCTTCTTCTTAGAAGACTTCTCTTTAGATGTAGTAGAAACAGAATCTGAAGTAGAAGGTAAAGAGGACTTACTTTCCATCTTGGATTGCTTTTCCTTCTTATCCTTCTTCTTCTTTTTACCCTTTGATGAAGATAAAAGTGCTTCTTCATTCTCTTCCATACCCTTCAACTGATCTTCGTTCTTGAAGTAACAAGAACTCTAACTCTTCAAATGTAACCTCTCTATCTCTTGTTGTAAGCGTAAGAGTGGTTATAAAAGACCGATATGAGATAGGAAGTGAATTAATCAGCATATTTACCATTTCTTCATCAGATATCTCAACTCCTACATTTAGAAGTTGATCTCTCAAGTCAACGAGTTTTGTAATGTGGGTTTGAATTGACTCACCAACCTTCATCCTTGTATTTGCTAGTTGTCTCCTCAAGTGAGCTTTCCTAGCAAGATTTCTGCTCTGGAAAAGATTCTCAAGCTTCAACCAAGCTTGTCTAAAACTTCTGCAAGATCTGATCTGTGGTAGAATATGCTTTTTAACACTCATTGCTATGAATGAGAGTGCTAAAGCATCTTTAGAATCCAATCTTGCTTGTTCTTCAGTAGGAGGAACTCTAGGTAAGGATCTACATGTGACTTTGGATGTAGAAGTGGCTACCTCTTCTTCAGTTGGTTCTGTGATTGCAACACTAGTACCTCTTGAAGTTGTTGTATCCTCTTCTTCGCCTTCTCGTCTTGGTCTTGTTAAGGATCCATTGACGATACTCCATAAATCCTTTGTCACTAACAAATTCATTATCATGAAACTCCACATAGGATAATTAGACGATCCATCTAACTTGTCCTCAATCTCAATTCTATACTCACTCATCTTAACTAAGTGTGTATGTCAATTATGCTCTGATACCAAGTGTTGGAATTTGGGGCCCCAGGGTCTTCCAATACTAAAAAACCTTTGAGCATACAGACTTAATTTAAACAAGATGATAAGTGAGAGAGAGAAAGAGATTTTGAGACAAGTGTAAGTAACGTAAGCAAATTGCTTACTCACTAAATATAGATGGCCAAATTACAACATGAGAGTACTACTCAACCATATAATTGTGCACTCACTAGATGGAAGAATAGCCAAGAAAATGATGATGTACAGAATTCAGATTATGCTGTTATAATCTCATTGTGTGTGAAGTAATTGAGCAACGAAGTGAATCTAACCTCTCAAGAAAGTGCAACAAATATGAAAATCAGAAAACGCTAATTCTGAAATTAGGGCTCAGAAGCCCTGAAAACAGAAAATAGGATTAACATACAAAAGATAGCTGCCACCAACTTGTAGAAGACTCCTTGCTCCAAGAGAGTAGCCTCTCCTTCACCCACCTTCACCTCCAAAGCTTCAAATCTCCAAAATTGACACAAGTAAGCATCAACTCTAGCTCCAAGATATCCAAAAGAGTGACCAATGTGCTCCTGATATAGTTTTTTTTAGTCCTCCAATAAAGCTATAGCGAAAATTTTGCGAAAAACTCTATCACTGGTCAAAAAATCTGCAATCGCTTTTTTTTTTTTTTTTAATTGGTTCGCTGTTTTTTTGCTTTTCATGGATTAAAAATAATCCAATCGCTAAAAATTGAGTTTGGCTTTAATTTGATCGCTGAAATTACCTTGGTTTTGCCATCTTTGACACATGACTTAGCTTTTCAAGAGTTAGAACCTCAGAAAATGTTCATCCACCATTTTAGGGCAGAATTAGGGTTTGACCTTTTTCCCAAGTCTGACCTCTGATGAAGAAATGAAGCATATCGCTAGATAGCTCTTGCCAAGCTCTATCTATCTAGCCTAAAAAAGTTTTACCCAAAATGTATAAAAAATGCTAAGTCTTAAATGTGGATTTGCTGAAAATGGACAATATGTATATTGATTTCCAACATTTTACAGGTCATATTGTTGCAAAATCGGAGCAATTGTGAAAACAAGTACCCATTGACTCTGATTTGCATTTGTGTATGACTTTTGTAGATGAAAAACAACATATTTGTTGTTTTTAGAACTTGCTTAATTTTTTTGAAATTTTATGCAAAAAAATTTAGAAATTTATTTTTATAAGTTTGGAACAGTTTTTGGTCTTAATTTCTAAGCTAAAGCTTCGTTAAGTGATTCCGCATAGGACAACATGTCAATTTACCTTTTTCGATGAAATTGTTAAGCTATCAGTATGCAAACATGGCTTCTACCTCTTTTGATGTCAAAAACTTGTTTGGGGTCAAGAGATTTGAGGGTAATGGCTTTGATTTGCAGAAAGAAAGAATGCTCAACATTCGCTTTCTTAAAGATTGCAAAGGGGCTCTTGAGGAAGTCAAGCCTGAAGATATGACAAATGAAGCATGGACGAACCTAAATAAGAAGACCATCACTTGTATCAAGATGGCCGTAAGGACCTTACAGTTGCTTTTGAAGTATGGGAGAAGTTGAAGGCCACGTATGAAAATACCAGGGCTGTAAAACAAGTGCATCCCTTTGTCCTTCATATGCTTGAGAGCTGTATAACTGACATGACCGAATCTTGCATTCCATAACTTCATACTTTCCTTTGGAGAGGTAGATGACCTAGCAACGTTGACATGGTTTGACAAGACAAACATGCCATTTCTATTTTCACCTTGTAATAGATAATGTTTCTCATTAAATGTAAGGATTTGACATGAATCCTTCTTAAAAATCACTTTAACCATTTGTAATAAATGCTGAGATAGAAAGCAAATTCTTCTTGATCTCTGGTACATACAAATTATTAGAAATGATGAAATTACCACCTGTTATTGATTTAAGTTTGACTTCTTCCACACCAACACCTACTACATCCAAATCATGACCATCTGCAATTACACTCTTCTAACTCTAAAGTTAAGTAGCACGAGATGAAAATACGTGCTTGTAACCTATCATATGTTTAGTAACTCCGGTATAAAAATCAAAGGATTCTTTGATATAGCATTCATTCCTCCTGATCAAAGGATGCTTCTTCTATACTACCACATGCAAAAGTATTTTCTTTAGAAGAGGATTTATTTTTTGGTACCTCTTCAACATTGTTACTTGAAGCTCTTTTCTTTTCATTAAAAATTATCTTTTTGCACTCTTCAATATGATGACTTGGTTATTGCAATCATGGCATATTTCCTTCTTAAAGTGTAGAAATGGATGAAGTAGATTTCTCCTTAGGTGTAGATGAAGTAGTTGAAGTAGAGTTTGAAGATGTGGTTGAAGATGACTTACTTTCCTTTTTTGATTGTTGAGTTTCCTTCTTTTTATTAATCTCTTTCTTCTTTTTCTTGCCTTTAGATGATGACACCATAACTTTATTATTCTCTTTCATACTCTTCTATTGATCTTCATCTTGAAGTAATAGGAACTCCAACTCTTCAAATCAAATTTCTCTTTTTCTTGTGGAGAGAGAGAAATAACAAAAGAATGATATGTACACAAAATTGAATTGATAAGAGGGTTTACTATCTCTTCATTAAAATTATTGACCCCAACATTAAGTAGTTGATCACAAATGTTTTTAAGTTCCAAAATATGAGATTGTATTGACTCACCAACTTCCATGCATGCATTCACTAATTGCCACCTTAGATAAGATTTCCTAAGAGGATTTCTACTTTGATAAAGATTCTCCAACCAATCTTGATATGTTTTGCATGACCTGATTTGAAGAATAATGTGATGCTTCATACCCATGGCTATAAGAGAGAGTGCTTGATAGTCTCTTGAATCCCATTTCGATTGCTCTTCACAAGGTTGAGTTTTCTTTCCTTTGTTTGTGGATGATGGAGGCAATTTCTTCTTCCTCTTCTTCATCGTCTTGTTTGTTGGGCAAAAATTGGAGGAGAAGGCTTCTTGGAAGAATAGCCAATAATAAATATCCTCAATCAATTGTCTCAGTCTTGGAAGTTTACCATTGACGATATTTCACAAGTCCTTGGAAACTAGCAAATTCATCATCATGAAACTCCACGTAGGATAGTTAGACATTCCATCAAGTTTGTCTTCTTGTTCCTTTCTATCTCTATAATCACTCATTTTGGGAACTAGGTATGTATGTGCAACAAAAGATCATATACCAAATGTTGGAAGTAAGGTAGGCCTAAAGGCTAATAATAATTTCTAAATATATTTTCAACGCTTAGAACCTTAGCACATACATACCTTGAGGCTTGAATCAAATAAGATGTATGAATGATTACAAAAATAGATAAGAGACAAGAGATGCAAAATGAGTAGCTAATAGGCTACTCTGAATTAGAACTACTTGATGAAATGGTAACTATACAATGTAAGTAATATGCAAAATTTGGATTAAACGCTGAATAAAAAATGGATCTAGGTACATAAATTAGTGAGAAGTGTGCCTAAGAGTTAAACAAAGTGAAAGTGTGCTGAAATATGGATTATGTAGGGTCCATCATGGTTCTAATAGAATAAGGCTCTGGTTGCATGAGTTTTTATGAAAATCACCTAAAAAGCCTTCTACACAAAGATGTAAGCTTGAATCCCTAAAAGTTTTCTTTAATTTACGTAGAATTTGCGGTTGTGCTTTTATGGGTATAATGAGCCAATTCTAACGTAAAGTTGCTTTTCCGTATCAACATGCTATCATAGATCATTTGAGATTATTTGCTTTTAAAAAGCACAGAAGTATAAAATTAGGGTTATAGTTTTTGATGTTGACAAGCTATATATCAATAGAAAGCTCTTGAAGAGTAATTTAAGAATATCCAATAAAAATTTTTGATCATCTTTGACCATTTCTAAAAATTAGGGTTTAGATGACAATTTGATATTGTTCCAACACCGAAAAGTGTGTGTAGAATAATGAAGAATTGTTACAAAGAGCAAAGCATTGCTATCTATCCCATATAAGATAGCATAGCCTTAAAATCTAATTTCAAAGCTTAAAAACTTTTTTGTTTAGTGTAAAAAACTAAAAGGAGCTTAAAAGCTGTATGCAAATGAAAACTATGCCCAAGAAACTCATTTGCTAACAAGAAAGCTAAGGTAAGTTTTTTGAATAATAAAATAATGATTTCAATATAATATCTGCTTTTTATCATTGTGTCAAAAATTGTGTCATAAAGATATTCTAAAATTTTGATTTTATGGGCTGTCTACTAAAGTCTGATTTGACCTGCATATTTTGACTATTGACGAGCCTTCGACCTGATTTTTCTTCTATATATCATGTGCAACGATGCCCAAAGTTGAAGCACATACACAAGAAACCATCCCACAAATATGATGTGAAATATTTACATTGTTGCCAAAATTAGTTGACTTGATCCAAAGCCTGATTCTAGGTTGCACATGAAGTAGGACCAAAAATGATATTTCCAACATGGAAAAGATCAAAGTGCAGGTGATTTTGTAACTTTTTGTGTAAGTGTGCATGTCTACATGTAGTTACATGCACACAATACATACGATCATAAATATGAACAAGCAAACATACATATACATGAACAACAATAATCTTTCTGATAAGAAATACTGTATGTAGCATTCATTGGATTTAGATGATTGTCATATCATGACAAATTGTGGATGTTAATTTGATTTTGCCAAGGATTGATAACACACATCAATGTTATAACATCACATCTAATATGCAATCTATCTTTTCGTTCGCGAACGAACATCTTAAGTTGGCACTCTTTCTTTTTGCCAATTCAAGAAGTCTCTTTGAGGGTTGAGGGCATATGGACTTTGAATGGAAGGTGATGTATATTTTCTCATAACTAGAGCCCTTATCACTGTAAGAAACAACAGCACAACATAATAAACCAGTAAAGAGAGTTGAGAAAAAAACGAAGACAAAGATAGACACAGACTAAGAGATAAAGAACTCAAATTCTCAAATTGGCAAGAGCAGTGAAACTACTAAGATGGTGTTGTCCACCCGTGCTCTCCCAATATGGAGCTTGGATGGCGATCTAAGACGGAATTTAGATGAAGGGCTTACTAGTGTGCAATGCTGCGTAGAGCTACACATGGGCCATGCTTATATAGCCTTTACAATGGGAGTTGGTTCTGTGATCATATTTCCATGCAGATAATATGAATGGCACTAAGAGGAATATTTTCTGCTGTTCTAACTGGAGAGGCCAAATAGTGTGTATGAATGGGCACTGAAGCTATTTAAGTTCCTGTGTTTGTTTTACAGTCCATAACCAAATTAGTTCTGCTCGTTTACTGTACCTTTTCTTTCTTTCATATTGTCAAAGATTTGGCCACCTGAAAGGAAGTATAAGGGATAAAAGCTCTAGTAATGCTGTGTAAGTTAAGTATCTTCTTTATTAACTGATGCAAATAACATACTTTTCCTGATCAGGCCATCCTCTGTAGTAAGAGGACATGCTCATTCAAGCGCTAATGCTTCTAAGGAGGACATAGCCAACAGTCAGTCATCAGGTCAAGAAAAGCTCATTGTGGTATGCTTCTTTGCTCAGATGCTTGGCACATTAATTCAAGACAATGACTATTTTCTCTTCTTATTTGTTTAGTTGTTTGTATGTATTTTTGATGGCGACCCTTTAATTATCCTGTAATTTGTGGCAGGCTGGCTGTGGAGGACTTTCTGTGGACTACCTTGCATCAGTTGCTCGGTTTCCTCAACCTGATCAGAAAATTCGAAGTGTTGATTTCAAGGTGAGGATTTTGAAAATAGAGTTGAGTAATTAGAGGCTATGATCATCTGATGTTTTTGTGTAAATCAAAACTGCGTGAAAAACAACTGTTATTCATGTTCTGTTCTGAAACAGTTTACCTTGGCATTTTTAATAAATAAGATGATTATTTATGCTAGGGAAATATTGCTATAAAAGAACAATTTAAACAAAATAACAGTGCTTCAAATTTGCTTCGCTATGGTTTTGCGTGGTTTGAAATGTGGTATTTTCATTTATAGTCTTAAACATGTTTAGAATTTGGATATTAAATCAGTTCATCTGATTATTTGTCCAGGTTCAGGGAGGTGGGAATGCTGGTAATTGTTTGACAGGTGCTGCGAGATTAGGGTTGAATGCTAGGCTGTTATCAAAGGTGGGATTTTGGTTCTGTGATCATATTTCCATGTAGATAATGGGAAATGATTTAAATTTAATATTGTGCTTCTTTGAGCATTTCTGTATACAGATCCAAGGGTGTTTGATAAAAAATTTGGTGTCTCTCTGTTGAGTAGGACTGTTACATGACAAGATAGTATAACAAGTGCAAGAGGGGTGAGTCTGAGTAGAATATTTCTAGGCAGTACATTTTTAAGGGCTTTGAAGTTTGAATCTCTAAGGAATTGTAATTAGGGATAGTTTCATATGAATCAGAGTACCACACTGAGAATGAAGTTACCTAAATCAGGGAAAGGATAAACCTACTAGAGAACTCCCAGAAAATAGATTGTCCTATTTGTTTACAGCTTCTTGAAATTGATCTGGTCTACCATTGTAACATTATGAGGTGTGTACAGTGTTATCATAGGAATATTCCACAATTCCAAGCATAAGACAGTGGAGGAATCCAATAATTATATCAATTAGTTTTTTCATGATCAAAGAATCGCCATAGAAAGCTTATTCTCTTAAGTGCAACGTACATGCGTTTCTTGTGAATCTATGATGGAAGATCCATTTACAGAGGAGGAGATTCTCCTGGTTATTAACAAAATGGTAGGGGGAAAGCCTCGAGAAAGGATGGTCTTTTCAAAAATTTTGTTGTCCCTCAAGGATATCTTTGTGAAAGAGTGCAATAAAAATGTGACCATTGGGCTTACACCTTTTGATATCAAAGAGGCGACCATCGTTTAATTGCAAAAAATAGAGCCTGCAGTACTCTAGATGATTGGAGGACCATTGCTCTTAGAGGAATTCCTTACTTATTCTGAACCAAAGTCTTTGCTATCAAAATACTATTAGCCAAGATAAACACAAGTATGCTACACATAAGAGAATACACACAAGTATGCTAAACAAGAGAGCATACATGCAAGTATGCTAAACAAGAGAATATGATACACGGGGTATGATAAAAAAACTATAATGCTCCATTAATGATAAAGATGTGCAAGGTGATGATGTGCTTTAACTAATACAAATGAAATATAGTCACAACTTATTAGTACCCAATAGAGCAAGTGAGGGTAAGGGAAGATGAAGCTATAAAGAGGCTTAGGCTGAACATAGAACTCCAAAGCAGCACATCTCACATGAGAGTACGAGAGTCCTCCAAGTGTATTTACTATGAACATACCCTACTCCAAGTCCTTGAAGTCCTCCAAGAATGAAAGATACTCTCACTCTAAGCTCCAAGCAAGCTCCTTGTCCTTGTGTGAGAGTCTAGAGAGAGCACACTCAAGTGTGTGAGTGCAGCTTCACTCTCGAGTTGATGATCATGAGAAGCAAGACCACGTATTTATATAGGTTGTGATAGCGACCAGCTTTCTAGTAAAAATGAGCTAAAAAGCTCTTTATGGATGAGAGAGCCTTTCACACTCAAACAGACAAGGGCATGTGAACTTCGTGACAAGTGGAAATTTGCTGTGTGTAGGAGGAGATCAAAACACTTCTTGCGAATAACACTGGAATCTTGTGGAATCACATAAGGGTAGAATGACCATACCCACGGGCCACAAGTTGGGTGTCTAAGGTGAAGACCTGGAATGATGAACCCAATATACATAGGAATTAGAGAGGGCATGTGACGAAAAATAGAGACTAATCGTGCATTACGTTGAAAAAAAAATTAAGAGTACTCTCGTTAACGAAAGCTGCACGGTAGACTCAAAGGAGGTGTACAACTCTCCAAACAGTGTCTCAATACAAAAGAAGTATGTATGATAGTTATGATTGACAATTTATATACGAGTGTGGAAAACCTGAAAACAAAAGCCAAAAATGTTGGAATAAAGATTCCAAGGACATGCTTTTTGTAATTTACAAACCTTTTCACATTGTAGCTCTTTTTGAGAGTTTTCCATACATATTTTTAATGTATTTTTTGCCCCAAAATGGACTTCATTATATTTTATTTGCCCTTGGATCGTTTAGACCTGTTAAAGGTGTTCACACCTTAATTTATATTCAAGTGTCCGAGAGGCCCATTTTCTAATAAAACTTGTCCTAAAGGCTAAGTTTTAAAACCTTAAATTTTTGGACTTCAAACTTGGTGCGTACAACTTCTTCTTTTTTATTTCCTTCTTCAATTCCCTTCACAAAACTAAGCTTTTATAGCCAGCCCCTTTCTTTTCTCAATACCTTCACTTTCCTTGGGCCAAATTGGACATATTTGGTATGAATGCTAAGCTCTTGAGTTCCTCTTTCAATGGGTACTAGAGCTTGGTGCTGACTCTTTGCAAGGAGACTGCTCGGAACCAATCTCCATTGCAGCTCAGAGTCAAGCTGAAGCAAGTTTTAACTTTCCAAGGAGTTTCATTATGTAAAGTACCCGTTCTTAATGACAAAACTTCAATCACAGTTCCACTTCAAGTGGAGCAGTATTGCAAAAGTTAAATTTCAGCATACATTGCTGAAAGTTGGGCCAGTTTCAAGTGGGAGTGCCTTTATCTCAATGGGATGCTGCAGGAAATAATGAAATTTCAATTAGGACAGGTGTTCTTTTTGCAAACTCTGACATAATTTGAAGTGCTATACATCATGTAAATTGGGATTTTTGCTATTACTAGTCTCAAAATGTATATTTGTGTGAGATGTAAAAAATTTGAAACAAAAATACCAAAATCTTGTTTAAGTTCACGTAATTTGGATGTGCTGGAACTTCCTTTAAAAAATCCCAGAAATTGATTTTTCTTTTTGTTCTTGAGTATTTGTGCACATTTTTCGATTATAGCCTGAAGACTATTGCACACGCTTTGATGTAGCATTTTTTTGAAGCTCGCTTATTTTTGCCCAAAAATTTTTAAATGATTAATTTCTGAAATAAATTTCGTAAACTCTTTTTTTTTTTTTGTTTTAGTTTATCCATTGTGCAAAGTAGCCTCTACCTCCTCATATGTGAAAAGTCTCTTTGAAATTAAGAGATATGAGGGTAAAGGCTTTGACTTGTGGAAGGATAGATGCAAAGTATCCTATTTCTCTAGGATTGTGATGGTGCTTTGGCTCAAAAGACCACTTTTATGTCGGATGCAGATTGGGTAAGCTTCAACAAGGAGGCCATTACATATGTAAAAATGGTTGGATGAAATGAGATTTTGATCGTCTTGATGTGCATGGTTGTGTTTGAATCCATCTTTGAGCATGGATGCATCAAATTTTCTATACTTTTGTGATAGCACTCCTCAAGAGCTATCGATTGATATATATTATTTGCACATTTGGCAAATGCATATGCATCAAAAGTCAAACCCTAAATTTCAGAAATGAAAGTGAAAAGCACTTTTTAAGTGTGAAAAGGACATGATACATGTCGATAGTATAAGAAATCACTTATTATTGATCCAAAGGCTTATAATTTGCCACTTGGCACCAAGAGAGAGCTAAAATTATGACTTTTGTAAAATGTGACCAATTTCTCGCCTTGAAATTGGAAAAGCAATTTTTTATGATCTTTAGAGTGTATATGACTTGTCTATATAAATATAATATATGGAAGCTTAAAAATCATAGCTTGGAGAGCTCAACTTCGAGGAGCATGTCGCTTCAACTCGGAAAGGTGGAGTTATGTTTTCTTCATCATCTAAAAGGTGTGTAGTAGCTTGGAGTTTTTAGAGGAGATCATCATCAACTTTGGAGATTGTGGAGTTATGGACAACTTGTATTTGTTGCGTATGTTCTATTCTATCTTGTAACTTCATCTACTTCATCATGGAATGTAATGAACAAATTTGGAGTGTGGCTCCTTTTATCTCTCTCATGTATTGTCTATCCTCAAAATTGTTTGGATTTTCTCTTTGTCTCTATATTGATTGTGGGCCTCAAAACCAAGTATTGGTATCAAAGAAGTATAATCTAGAGTACATTGAGAATTTGGCTACATATAGAAGATTTAAATCTTCATGGAAGATGAAGATTGCAGATTCAACTGAACTTCATATTGAGCAATGATATGTAGATTATCAATCTTTCTGAAGTTGGTGAAGATAGTGTTGAAGAGTTATACACTCTTAGAGGGTCACATCAAAACTTGGTTGATTGCAGCTATTATAGAAGCAATGAACAATTTATATTTGTGAGATTTATAGATTGGAGAGCATTGCTTCCTTGTGTACCTGTGAAGTGATGTGCAAACTACTCGTCAAACTTTTAGTGCACCTTGGGGATTGGGGTTAGACACTCTCATACTTGGAATTTGGCAAAACATCTTAGTGGTCATAGAAGAAGACCTATGTGAGCAAGGAGGGGTTTTATCTCTACATTGAGAACCTTGTGTTGGAAACTGCTTGAATGATGTGTGTGTGACTCTCCTCCCATCCATATATAACCTCTTGTACTCTAAAAATAGCAATGATGAACTACTAAAAATAGCAATGATCTGGAATAGTCTAGTGTGGACATGTGACCATCATGCAACACTTATTCCCATTACTACCATAGTAGTTCCCATTACTACCAAAGTACCTTAGGGTATCCCCCGAGCTTGGGACCTTGGCTAGTTGGCCCTTGTCCCTCACACACATGAACTGATCCTTGTGGATCATATAGACTGATCCTTGTGGATCATATAGACTGATCCTTGTGGATCATATAGAGTGATCCTTGTGGATCAATGATCCCTATGGATCAAATGCACTGATCCTTGTGGATCAATGTCTAACACTCTCTCCCCCTTCTAAAGATCATTGTCCTCAATGAGGGAAAGCAGTGGCGAATTAGAACTTCTGATTCCCAAGTAGAGTCAATAAGTGGTAATCCTCTCAAGGCTACTAGATGCTCTCGGATGACATGATTCCTCAAGCGCTTCTGTCACCGATCTAATATCCTGTCAGGAGAGTGATCTGTGCTATCACTTTTTGGCAAAGAAACAGTACCTTCTATTAGATTATCCTCCCTAAAAACACTAGATGAAACATTGGATGAACTCTGCAATCTGGAGGAAGCTCTAATTTTAGCTTTTAACTATCTTCCAAGGTCCACAAAACCTTGGTGATAGCTTACTACACTTCCCTGTGGAGAGTGAAGTATATCTAGCTCTTACCTGAAGAAAAACTTTGTCTCCCTCCTCAAAGGATCTAGGAGATCTCTTCCTATCAGCATACTCTTTACCCCTATAGCTGCTTGTTGCATCTTGGCTTTAGCTATTTCTAAATTTGCTTGGATGTTCGTTGAGAACTCCGAAGCACTAGGACATTTCTGTGACATGCCTATGGTACTGAGAGCATTGGGATTCAAGCCATAGTTCATCTCAAAAGGAAACTCAACTAGTGGCAAATACTATCCCAATCTGTCTGTCTCTCAGACACATATGCCCTCAACATGTCCTCTAAAAATTGGTTGATCCTCTTTGTCCAGTGAATCTGACATCCCTATCTGAAACTATGGATGTCGGCAACCCATACAATTTGAAGACATGCTGGATAAACAACTCCGCTACCTGTGGATCAAATGGACTGATCCCTGTGGATCACATGCACTGATCCCTATGGATCAATGATTGACCCATGTGGATCACATGCACTGACACTCTGATCCCTGTGTGGAGTTTCTATCGTCTCCTGCATGGGTATGAACTTATGGATCCCTATGGACCAAAGTCATGATCCCTATGGATCATCAATCTGTCTAACACAACTAGTATAGTATTCCACTTCCTTTGGATCCGCGGTAACCCGACTATGAATTCCATGGATACACTGTCCCAGTTGTGATTTGGAATCTGTAAAGGATACAAAAGCGTTGGAGTCTTTATCCTTTTTGCTTTGTTGACTTTACACATAAAGCTTGTTAAACATAAGTGGACATCTCTGGCTATCCAGGCCACCAAAATGTTCTTCTAACAAGCTGTATTGTCTAGTCAACACCTGGATGTCCTGCACAAGGCACATCATGGTTATTATGCATGACTTTTCTTCTCAAATCTCGGGAATCTAGTACGCAAACCTTTCCTTTTCGTCTAACTATTCCATTCTCCTATGAGAAACTAGAATACACAATGGACTTGTTCGCACTGGTAGGGGAAGAAATAGCTAGAACTGTCTCGTCTCCTATAATAGAGTCATCACTGATGGCTCGAATGTGGATCTTCCACCTATGCTTCCTTTATCTCTTGAAGCAATGAGCTTTCTAGAACTGTAAAGCTCATTTGATACAGTATCAGTGATCAGCCACAATATTCTCTTTGCTTGTCTATACAGGATTTCCATGTGAAACTCCTATATGAGCTTAGCCCAAGGAGCCTGACTGCCTCAAAGATCTGGCTTACTAGAAAAAAAAATACTAAAGTGTATGGTGATGTGTGTATACCTTAAAGTCTTCACCATCAAGATAGTGTCTCTAGAATTTAAGTGAAAACACCCTTGCATACAACTCTTGTTCATGCATTGGCCAGTTGCGTTGTGCACTGGTCAATTTCTTACTCTCAAAAACTATTGGCCTTCCATCTTGGTTCAAAACTGTCCCTATGGCTATGCCACAAGCATCTGTTTCTAACTCAAAAAGGATTTGTGAATCTATCACTTTGAGTATCGGAGCCTCTGAAACAACTTGTTTCATATTATCAAAACTATCGTGCTTCTCTTTCTTCCATGCAAATGAAACTTTGCCTTAAAGCAAGTTCGTCATAGGCACTGCTATCGACGAAGATGAAGAATGAATTTCTGATAGAAACTGGGAAGTCTTAGAAATGACCATAGCTGCCCCTCATCCTGAGGAGTAGGCCAAACTAAGATAACTGAAACCTTTTTGATATCCATCTAAACCCCATCGATAGATACTCTATCCTCGAAAGATACAACTGAGCCTTCTTTGGATTAACTGAGTCTTATCATGATCTCTTACTGTAATCTGATGGTAGCCACTTGTAAAATCTATTTTACTAAATACAATGGCTCCACCTAGAGCATCTAAAAGAGCATCAATCTTGGGTATAGGATATCCATGTCTAATAGTAATCTTATTGAGTACTCGGTAATCGATGCACATCCTATAAGATCTGTTTTTCTTCTTCACTAGAAGACATGCTGCTTCAAAGGGTGAATAGCTGGGTCTAATCAGCCCTTTTCTATAATTCTTTCAAGGACAACTCTTGGAATTTTGCTCTCACTTTCGTTGAAAGTGCTGAAGCATTCCAATTAGAGTCTCCATGACTACATGAATCCATCATACTACATGATGAATGCACAAAGTAAAGAAAAGAAATAGACTTACAATCAATTTTAAGCAACTTGTAGCATTTACCAATCACGTCTCTTGGAGATCTGGTTCTCCACGGGTCAGTAGTTGCCTCCCCTCATGCTCAAACTTGATCACTTTACTTGGTCACTATTTATGATGCACTATCAATAGAGACATCAAACTTGCTTCTTAACTTGTCTTCCATTCGGAACTCACTTTCTTACTTGTAAACCTTGCATTATTGTATAATCACTCCCTATTGGAGACAACCTTGCCTTGTCTAATAAATGTGAACCATGTTGTGCTATATAACCTTGTCTCACTCCCTGCTAGGGACTTAGACTATAGCCTTACCTGGTTTACTCTATGCAAACCTTGCCTTTCTGTATATCTTGGCCACTCTTGAACATCTGACCCACAGACTTGCCTTGCTTGCTCGCTACAAACCTTGCCTCTCTGTGTATCTTGGCCATTCTAGAGTTCTTGGCCTACAGACTTGCCTTGCTTGCTTAATGAAGATGAGTCCACCTAGGATCTCTATTCTTCACTTTTAGATAGATAGATGGAATTATCCCATCTGCCCGTACTAAACTATTATAGAATCAAGATACGATTCCTTCTATAAAGCTAGGAACTCTAAAGTCTATGTCTCAACCTCCAAATCTAGGAAGTTCTTACACAACTTTTCTTTTACCTTTTCTTACTAAGGCATTCTAATCAAACTTGATTCACCCTTGTTATTCCACAAATCCGAAGTCTTTACTTCTTGTGAAATAAACTCCTTTATTCTATACACATAGAAATGTGCACTAGAACTCATGACTATGTAATTATAGTGATTACTTATGAACTAGATACTTAATTTATAAGCATCCTAAACTTGTAGGTATTCTTAGAGTGCTCTTCTAAGGTGTTAAACTACCTTGAGTCCTCTTACCTCTAAGTTTCTAACTCTTGAGACCTTGGTAAAACTATCCCTTGTCTCACTTTGTCCTTTCTACAAAAGGGCAATTATTTTCACTTGAAACTTCTCATCTATTTCTAAATGTATTACTTTATATGGTTCAAATCTTGACTTTATTCCTTTTGATCAAAATACACTTGCATTCTTTTAGAGCATGGAATCTTTGAGGATGAACTATCCTCTATTCTAGGTTCTAACTATAAATCCTAGAATTCTTAGCAATGAAACTATCATGTTCCTCATTCTAATGACCTTGGCAACACTTGCCCTTTTTCTTAGAACTGCTCTTAGCTTATTAATTTCTCCCAAATAGTGATATCTACTAGATATCCACAAGCTTATACGATTCTTTGATCAGAACACTACTAATCATTCAGCTTTATCATTCTATAGCTTGAATATTCTATGTATATTCAAAACAAGTAAGTGGCAGCGGAAAAGAAACAATTACAAGCCTTTGCTCAATGAAACATGAAGAAATAAGAAACTTTTAGTATGTTCTATATGCTTGCATGCATATGCATACTAATTTTCTAAAAATTTCGGCAACATAACGGCGTAATTTTTGAAAACCGAAAAAATTACGACAAGCAATTTCCGTGATAACGGTGCTGGCAAGCACAATCTATCTACAAATAGACCGAAAGGAGATTACACACCCTGACAAATTTTGCAATGCCGATAGGCATAATATAACTACAAGTAGATCAAAAGGGGATACACACCCTGACAAATTTGTATTTTTTTCTCGTTAACCTGCAAGAAAAATACTTACCTTTCCGTGCAAGAAGAATACATGCACCGCACAATACGAACTCACATCTATACTACGCGTATAGTCTAGGTGCTATGCAAAATTGCGTGTTCTATATGCAATTTGATGCAAAAAGAGAGAAACAATGCATATAAGTTGACAAGAGAATTATCTGGAGATCCAAAAAAATAAGTTATAGGGTGTAGGTGTTGAAGATGATCCACAATCCGTCGGAATAATCTTCCAAGTCGCTCCCGATAGGTTGTGCTTCAAAACGATGCTCGAAAGAGGGTCATTGAAGATGAATAGGCAAACTCCAAGCTCTCCACATAACTAAGATTGAAGCCAAAGTATGGCTTACAGCCACTCTCTAGAAAGCCTCTGAGAGAGCTAACCATAGCAACAAAAATCTCCAAAATTGGAGGTTGTATGCCAAAGTTAGAGCCAAAAGAGTGGAAAAGGGTAGTCTGATTTGGCTAAATAGATAAACTTGTAGCCATAGCAAGAAAGATAAAATCGAATTTCTTATTCTGTATAGATGTACTTCAGCAAACACGTGCATGCATATTATCCCATATATGCTTCTCAGGCCAAGAGAGCTATATATGGACGCTGAGCGACGTATGCTTTTGCATTCTCGGAGATAATCATTGATCTTCTCAAAGTATGAGAAGTCCCGCTGGCATGTTCTCTGAAATCGGGTAGTGCCTTGCAAAACTGCCAAACTGCCAAACCTGGAAGTGCTCCTCCGTGCGTTTGCACGATGCTTCAAAGGGGGTTCTCCCGGACGTCTTTAGTGAAGGGATGAGGCTCACGTGGGCCTTCTCCAAACCCATGAGCGTATAACCTACAGGGAATCTTATGATCCCCTTGCCTCCCTCTATGTCGGCGGGAAGCGCTTACGTGCAGGCGGGCAAAGACGTCTGACGGGTGCCGATGATGGGCGCTTGGGAGAAGGAGGAAAAGAACAAACACCAGTTCGCAAGGGGAGGTGTCCTTTGCGCCCCTCTATTTCTTTTGCTCCCACCTGCTATAGAGATCGACGATGGCAACGTTCCCGGATAGCTCCTGAAAAAATGAGACGATGATAAGAAGACGATGAATGTAACGCATGCGTGAGAGATCATTGATGCCCTGATACCAAGTGTTGGAAATTGCTTGAATGCTGTGTGTATGAATCTCCTCCCATGCATATATACCCCCTTGTACTCTAAAAATAGCAATGATGTACTACTAAAAATAGCAATGATTTGGAATAGTCTAGTGTGAACATGTGGCCATCATGCAACACTTATTCCCATTACTAC
Organism: Ceratopteris richardii; assembly: GCA_020310875.1. Classification (NCBI taxonomy): domain Eukaryota; kingdom Viridiplantae; phylum Streptophyta; class Polypodiopsida; order Polypodiales; family Pteridaceae; genus Ceratopteris; species Ceratopteris richardii. Next base: position 51,155,940 of record CM035425.1, read on the forward strand.
CATAGCAGTTCCCATTACTACCAAAGTACCTTAGGGTATCCCCCGAGCTTGGGACCTTGGCTAGCTTGCCCTTGTCCCTCACACACATGAACTGATCCTTGTGGATCATACGGACAGATCCCTGTGGATCAATGATCCCTATGGATCAAATGCACTGATCCCTGTGGATCAATGTCTAACATTATGGTGAAAATATAACACCTTGTTGTATGTGTCTGTATACAATAGGTGTAAATGAGAACATATAACCTTGGTTTGAAAGGGTCTGGCCAACCTTGATAATCTTGGGAGTATATTTAAGTCTATATTCTCTATGAACATAACATCCTATGTCTTTATCTTTCCAAGTAGTACCTAGTTAAGATGATTGGGGGATATGTCAGTTCTCTTTGTGATGTGTGTTTTGGGAGAGCTCTTCATGACAAAGGTCCTCATGTATGCTTGTAGGATACTTTGCATGATATGTGAAAATTAGAGGCACTTAAATTTAATAACTACAAATAATAAATATATCTTCCTTCCATATTCCCCTAGTGTTAAGTTAGGAGGGGATTGTTTGAATTTATGTCATTGGGGCAACCTCCCACTAGGGACCCCACCTCGAGGTTAAATAACTTGGTTTTTTAAGTATATCTTTCCATATCACCATACCCACTTTGATGCTAATGCCTAACTCGATGTTTCAGACCATAAGCCCATACCCACATCATCATGTAGTGACTTTCATTGAAAGTCAATCTTTCTTTAAATTTAAAACCTTGTACTATAAACTGAATACTTAATCAATTTCTAATAACTTTAAGCCTCTTGGTATTGCTCATCCACTTGTGCACTTATTCCATGGAGCCATGTAGTGATAAAGTGTACGAAGCTATGGATCTCACAATTGAATCACTAAAAACATTGGTGGAAGATAGTAACAAGTATGGAGAAATTTCAGCTATGTTTTAGAAGGTGGAATTCATACTATTGCACACTTTATGCAGCAACATACACATAGTACGAATGAGAATTAATTCGAGAATTATACACATAGTATGTATGTATGTACGTATGCATGCACATACGTACGTACGTATGTATCTATCTATCTATCTCTCTCTCTCTCTATCTATCTATCTATCTATCTATCTATATATATATATATATATATATATATATATATATATATATATATATATATATATATATATATATATATATATATATATATATATATATATATATATATAGTATGCCTCTCTCTCTCTCTCTCTCCCTTTTTGTGTCTCTCTCTCCCCCCATGAATGGTTGAAGGCCAAAGCCTAACTTCTAAGCCTTGAGGGAAGTAAGAATAGGTAGTAGGAGGTGATTGTTGAATTGTAAAGCTAGAGCTAATAGCTATGGGTGCAAAGGCAGCAAGCTTGAAGCTGGAAGTCAATGAACACACGCAACCAACAGGTTTGCATCACAAAAAATAAAAGAAGAAGCTGAGAAGCTTGATAAGTGAATGTGATTGGCACATTTTACGAGGTCAAAGTAATGCTCGGAAAATTCGGAAAAAGGATAAAATTTGCACTCCACGATATAAATCTATGTAGAATTTTATGAAATTTATAATACCTATTAATTTGTGAATTTTTTACACTATGAGCATACATGTTGGATCCAGAATTCCAAGATAAAAAGCAATATGCAGATACAAAGGTGGCCAATGATGGAAGATCATATCAAAGTGGCGTGTTCTAGATAGTGCAGCTAGATAGCTTATAAAAAATCAGCTATCCAAATGCAAAGCACGGAAAGATGCTTCGTATGCATGTGCAAATTGCAAGGAGGACAGGTTATTTGTTGGTGCTTTCCTATGGTAGGAGGATTTTTGTTTTGATGGTCCAGAGCTGCAACAATTTGCCATTCGGATACTTAGTCAGGCTTGCATCATGAGTTTCCTTGAGCAACTATGGAGTGTGTATAAACATGTAGCCTCTAAGAAGAGGAACAAACTTGGTGTGGAGAGTGCTAGTGATCTTGTGTTTTTGAGTTCCAATTTGAGGATGCTTCGAAGGACTCAATGCTTAGAAGGAGGTCTTTCCAAAAAAAAAAGAATGGGAGGTAGAGGAAGGGTCACACAGAGTGGCCAATGAAGAACATGAAGGTGCATCAGCCACTGATTGTGTTGCTTAAAATGAGACCTCACTTTGACTCTCCATTTGGATTCTCCATAGTCATTACGTTTATGTTATAGTCTCTACAATTCTCATTCATGTTTCAATCATATGTAGTCTTTTTGTCGATTGATTGTATGATGTGGCATCTTTTTGTTCTCATAATGTAACATCTTTTTGATATGATGATGATGATGATGTAGATTGTTTTATTTTATTTTTGACATGATGAAATACATATGATTTGTCACTTGTCACTTGTCACTTTTGCAGTAACTCTGAATGTTCAACCCATCAACAAGTCAACATTTGATTATTTTGAAACAACATTTTTTTAGTGCCGTCCGAGGGATGCGTCCTTGGTACACCTTAGGCTCCATCCCCGTCCTAAGGACACCACTGTTTTTGAGACCTGTCCCTGTCCCCGTCCCTTGGTGAACTTTGATTTTGATGTGGATGGAATCATTGGGCTGGGGTAAAGTGAAGCCTTAGATATCTTAAGGACACAAGGCAAAGTGCTCATGGTATGGTGGAGGGGATGAAAATCTCCACAACTATTGTGATTGTTAAATGGCTTGCGATGTGGACATTTGAAATGTCTACCGGTTGATACATATTCACATGGAGGGGGAGCTATTTCATAGTCTTTACAAATTTAATGGATAGTCACACAACCTACTTCAAAGTCTAAGTACCTCTCAATTATGGAGGTTTGGAAAGAGGCCATATGATTAACTTGTTAGTGTACTTGGCTTGAACTTCTTAAGTTCGTTTGAGCTCTACAACTTGACAATGGAAGGGCCATATGCTTGGACAAGTGCTCTTGTTTACCAGTCTAGGACAAAAGACAAAGAGCATAGATATTGAGTAGTGCTTCATTTGGGAGGTGATCAAAGTTGGCTTGATCTGGCTAGTGAAGATTGATTGAACTTAGAATCTAGTAGATTGCCTCACAAAGTACTATCAAAGACATCTATGGGCAATACCTTGAGCTACTTTTACTAAGAAGGGTCACCTACACCATTCAAATGGAATGCTGTTGAGGTAACATGCCCTTAGGTTCCTCTTTTGCATTCGTTGTACTCTTTTACCCCGTCCCTCAATATTGGCACTTTATAAAAGCTTATTAAATGAGGTTCATAATTTGTCATTTTATTTTCTTCATGTATTAATAATAGCCTAAATAATAGTTGCTATTTGTACCTGTATGAACTCGTTGGTACGAACTAGTACCTTTTCGTACCAATTCATACAAAAAAAGTACGTGTGTTTTATTTTCCATTTTGACTTGAATTTATTAAGGAAGTACAATGGTTTTACAACTATAATAGTTAGAGAACAATTATCTTCATGCATAAATATAATATTATGCATATTCATTGCAAAAGATACTCTTTATATATGTACACTCCCTTATACATGTCCACATATATATTGTCATCATGCCTTATGAACATACGAATATCATATGTGTCACATAAGCTTAGTAGGAGATGGTTGAACCACACCTCAATAGAGAGGATTAGAAAGTAATCCTCAACCATTGCTTTTCGGGCAAGTGGTTAGCCCATCACAATCCTAACCGGGAGGTTCTGAGTCCAATTCCCAACATTGGTATCATAGCTTAGTTGAGGAACTTGGCACATTTCTCTCTTCCCTTCGCTCTCCTCTTGCATCTTTTAGGGTCTACTTTCATTTCCTCTATCATTCCAATGGTCTACTTGTGTTTTCTATGTTATAATGCAGCTCTTTGGTCTTATCCTCATTATTGCGTATCAAACCTGTTGGAATTGCTTGAATATCTGACCCAATCAATGATATCTACTAGATATCCACAAACTTATACTTATCTTTGATCAAAGTGATACAATTGTGACCTATTGGCTAGGAGTATGATGGGCTAACCACTTGCCCCAAAAGCCATGGTTAAGGATTACTTCCTAATCCTCCCTTTTAGGGTGTGGTTCAACCATCTCTTGCCCGTCATTTCTTGAGTCTAACACTCTCTTCCCCTTCTAGAGATCATTGTCCTCAATGATCAATTCTTGATCTCCCCTTGAATTGATGTCCTCAACCTTGCACAGTCTCTTGAACCATCTTGTTCTCAACCTTGGTCTCTTGAACCCTTGCTCTCAACCTTGGTCTCTAGAACCTTGCCTTTCTGTTTCTTGGGCACTTGCCTACAGACTTGCCTTGTTCGCAACCTTGGTCTCTTGAGCCCCTTGTTCTCAACCTTAGTATCTTGAACCTGGTTCTCACCCATGCTAAGTATCTTGGATCCTCAATCTAGTGCTTCCATTGGATAGCTTGTTCCGAGAGCTTTCCAACGGTATCTTGCACGTATGAATCCGACCTATGGATTGAGAGATACACTCAACTCTTTGTTGGGCTCATCCTTGAAATCCATGTGCGTGCCTTCCATCTACTTTGCCCAAAGCCTACTTCCTGAGCTCTGATACCAATTGTGGGATTTGAACTCATGACTTATTGGCTAGGAGTATGATGGGCTAACCACTTGCCCCAAAAGCCATGGTTCAGGATTACTTCGTAATCCTCTTTCTTAGGGTGTGGTTCAACCATCTCCTGCCCGTCATTTCTTGAGTCTAACAAAACCACTATGTCAAATTTGTCTGATCTTACGAAGATATCTAGGCTGTAGTCGAGATTCAGTGTAAAGGCACTCGATGTGGTCGAGTTCTGCACTCTAATCATTTTGATTTATCTTTGTGGAGCCTAGACACAAGATATAGGAAAGTTTTTCAGAAGTGTCAGTGTATAAGGTAAAATAGCTGGCTGCTAGGTTTTCTGCCCAAGATGAAAACACAGAGAGTTGAACTTCCTGAAATATCTTATACGAAAGGAAACAAAGATGTAGGAAACAACTTCATTTTTTTTATTAAATTTGTTTTTTTATTTCTTATAAACTTGAGCGAAGTGACATCTTAGTTTATAAATTGTGAGAGCTCTAATATTAGTTACTTCCTTTCCTCATGTGCATTTAAGTGTGTTAATTGTCTGGATATGCCTCAATGCTTTTCTTTTTAATTGTTCATGTGTAATTCCATGTCAAACAAGGATTCTTTCATTGAAGCAAGCATAAAATTTCACTATTTCTGGTTGATTGTGATTGTTCTTTGTGTATACTTATGTTCCTGCAGGTGGCTGAGGATGCCTTTGGAAAGCTTGTTATCAATGAGCTGAATGGTGATGGAGTTGATACATCATTTATAACGGTATAATTTATCATGTTTGTAAATTGGAGTGGATAAGTTTTTTCAAACGATGAGAGAAGGTTGGACATAAGGCATTTTTATTTAAGAGCTCTTTGGGTGCAGCTATGTATATAGAGCAATAGGATGCCAGTGGCAAAACTACTTCAAAAAGCTGTTCTTGGAATATATTATCACCTTATTATATGGTGTCAAAATTTAATGAATATTAGTATCTCTTTTAAAATGCTATCAAGGGAGGAAATGGTTGAATGGATTTGTTGGTCCTTGTCCCACTTCGCGAGTCTTCAGCTTTCTAGCATGTCAAGGTTGTGTTTACCTAACGCTGATTTGATCAGTTGACCCTTTTTTATTTTTTTACATAGCATTTTACTTTTTGTTTTGCCATGGGTACCTATGGTGATGATGCTCCATGTCAGTATGATAGAGAGGCTTGTCCTTCTTAGGGACATGCACTTATGATTTTTCTGTTTGCATGGGTCTGCTGATGTGATAGCTTAATTTTGAACCACACTGTGTCAGCTACTTGCTGTTCTTTTGGGTTTTTGGGTAAAAGGAGGCGTCTGATTGACAAGCTAATTTCTGTATTTTGCAGGTTTCAAACTTTGGGTCCACATCCTTCACTTATATTATCGTGGACCAGGAGACGTATGTGTTTTTCAACTAGTCATTGATATCTATATTTCTGCTGTAAAAGCTTCTCAAAGGTAACATAATGCCTTTTCCCCTTAGGAATACTCGGACCTGCATTAATTCACCTGGATACCCTCCATTGAGTCCCCAAGAGCTTCCAGATGGTACTTTGACTAATATCTTGAGTGGAGCAAAATTATTGTATCTGGATGGAAGGCTCCCAGAAGTAGCATTACTACTTGCAGAGGAGGTGAAAAGAGGTTTGCTTGAAGCAGTTTCTTGTAATTTCTGCATCGTCTTTTTCTTTTTCTCTTTTATTTATCTTTTGGGAAACTTAAGTGCTTGTGAACTCCCTCAAAAGTGTTTTTTACCTTAGAATCATCATTGCTTGTTCAGGACTCAGGAATATAAAACATAATCTGAACCTAACATTTCGGGGTTACTGCCAGTCTGTCTATTCTTATAATGAAATAAAACCATCCAACTTATCCTCAAAAACTAACATACGGAATACATCATTGCTTTCAGCCATGGCCACTGACTTAAATACTATGCCACAGAAAAATGATTGTATCTCAACAAGTTGAACATAACTACCTTGTGGAGCTGTGCTAAACCTGTAGCATACTTTTGAGCGCTTATACGTGCGAACCAAAACCTGTTTATACGTTTGGCACAAAAAGACAAAATTGCCTGCATAGGTGTTGCGATAGTGCATTCGTAGACCGAAACGAGCTCAGATCACGATTTCGACACCACATATGGAAGCTATTTTGAACTTCTAATTGCCTTGAGTACGCCCACCAATTTTCGTGCGATTTTGAGACTGTGATCGGACGCGTGTTGACGATGCCCTAGATGAATCAGTGACATGCTACTCTGATACCAATTGTTGGAGTTTGAGGTCTGCGGAAGCAGGCGAATATCACAAGGAAGAAGAAGAAGCTTGGAGCATAACACACAATACTGAATGTATTACCAAGAGAATATACAAAGATAAAAAACCCGTTAGGGTTATAGGCATATATACAAGCTGGGGGAAAAGAAACCTCCTAAAGAGGGAAAAAAAGTGACCCGAGGGTCGTAGTGTGTTCACACACATCACTACCGAAATATATCAACAATTTAGAAGCTTCTTTAACTCCATCTGTGTGACTCTTACATAGCCATATGCAAGTGAAATGCAAGAACAAAACTCCTTATGTCCAGTCCACAATAGCTCTTGCTTTGTATCATCCCTCATTTGTGGCATGGATAAAATGTTTGACCAGAAGTGCATACATGCGTATTTGTTTAGTTCTTTATGTGAGGTTAGATGACAAATTTGTTGCCCTTGATGCATCCTCCCATTTAATTCATAATGGTCATGCTCAGCAGTTTTTTTCTTAATATATCCAACTTCCAAGCGAATCGTGATAGTATTATCTGGCCTTCGTGATATTGATTATGTTAGTAGGATGCTCTGCAGTTTGATTTGAGCATATCACACTTATCCCTGAGGAAGAGGATAGACAAACAATAAATAATGGAGACCTGTTACTTTGATGCAGATGTTGTACAAGAGTGCATCTCCATGGCCTATGCTTTCAGATATTAATAATGGTTCTCATATAACATTTATTTAGTTTATATTTGTCTTGGATAATGTTTTTTTGTTTCTTTGAGGCCATACACTTGCCACTAAGCTAGAGGGATGGGGCAGTAAACTCCTATTATCCTTTAATCTGATAAGTTCAATGGCAAGATGGATTGGGCCTTTCTTGAAGCACATGGGCTTTCCTCATCATTTACTTTACTGAGTTGCATCCCCAACTCCCTTCCATTAGATGTTGCTTTGTGGTCCTTTTTGGCAAGTTTTTTTTTTTTCTGTTGGTGTCGATGTATACCTGGCGATCCAAGTACAGGATAAACAGGATTTTTGATGGAAAATTATGTGCAATGGAGAACTTCATTCTAAATGTCCCACTATTTTTGTTTGCAGTGCAACACATCTTAAAATATCTGATTATTGCAATTTCTTCACTGTTCATGAGTTGATTTGCATCTTATTTATTGTGTTTGACTTCAAACTTAGGAGATGCATATTGTATGTGTAGGCAAGGTGTAGGAGCATACCCATGCTTATTGATGCTGAACGGAAGAGGGAAGGCTTGGATGAGTTACTGGAGATTGCCACGTATGTTGTTTGCTCTGCTAACTTTCCACAGGTAGTCTTTCTATTTTGTTTATGCTATTGGCTTCATAAAGGTGCTTATTCCTAACAGATCTTGTCTTCTGTTCTGTTCTGGAAAGTTCAGGATTGGACTGGATTGTCAACGCTTTCGGAAGCACTTGTTGAGATTGTAACAAGATTGCCGAATCTTAAATTTGTGATTACCACACTTGGCGCTTCTGGCTGTGTCATGCTAGAAAAACTTTCTGATGGTAACAAATATTGTTTCAAGCATTCCTGTGTTCTGCATGTGCTATATGACTAGGACCTTTGGCTGCAGATTTACCAGATCTGGATGTGCTAGATGTGAACACTGAGTATCAGCTGTTGCAAGATCAAAGTGTTCGTATGGCTGCCAAAGAACCCACTGTGGTTGCTTCAAAGGTCTGTCAAGAAAAAGGCTTCGAATTCTGTATATATACAGATGTGAACCAACTTGTTAAATGCCTAAGTCTCCCTGGATCAGGTTGGATTGTTTCGCCAGACAGGTCCTGATGGTGTTTCAGTGAAGGAATTCGCCGGAAGACTCTTGCTTTGCACTGCAGAGACAATACCACGATCAGAGATTGTGGATACAACTGGATCTGGAGATGCTTTCATTGCTGCTGTGCTTTTTGGTACGTTATTTCACAAATAAATGGCTGAAGCTTGCTGCTTGCTTTTCTGTTACCTGATATGGATATCATTGCTGTTTCACAGGTATATGTACACAAATGAGCCCTGAAAGGATGCTCCCTTTTGCAGCTGTTGTTGTGAGTGTCTATATGCCCGTTGGTTCCTTCTGTTTAACATGTGTAGAAACACTTCGTAAATTTTTTTCTGTTCTAATGTCTTTTTGTCCTTTCTATTTTAAAAACATTTCAGGCTGGTGCGAATTGTCGTGCATTGGGAGCACGGGGGGGTTTACCTTATGTCCATGACCCAAAGTTAATACCATTTCTCAGTCCATCCATGTGATTATGATCTCTCTCTCTCTCTCTCTCTCTCTCTCTCTCTCTTTCCATTTAATGCCTGGACCATCTTGAAGCATCAAGTATGCTTCAAGTTTATATGGTGGAGGTAATTATTTCAGAGCAAAAGGCCTGCCTATGATGCTGGATTCTATTCTAGCCTATTCATGTTTAACTGCCTGTTTTGGTTTGAAAAATTGAAGAAGTTGACAATTAACTGGTAATTAAAAAAAATATCCTTATTTATTGATTTTTTGACATCCCATCTCTATAGCACTCATCCAAGGGCATTCACTAACAACTTGAAATGCATGAGGACGTACATAATTTACAGGTTGTTCTGTATACATGAGGAGTACCAAGAGTGCGTTCAGAAGCATGTGATTTTCCGTGCTGAACTCAAGGATGTAGGAGCTTTTAGAAAATGATATCCTTGGTAAAATGTGGAAAAGTAATATTGGTCTTTTATCAAAAGCTTATTTTTATTGATTCTCTGTGTCTATTCTCATGCTTTTTAGTTCATATTTGTTCTTTCTCATGACCATAGGAGGCCAAACAGCTTAACTGCAATCTGAATATAAATATTTTTATTTTTATCTGATTGTCTCAAAAGGTATTCTTTAATTTGCTGATTTTGAGTTCTGTACTAACTGATAGGTGTAAATGTAATATGATGAAGTTTGATTTCATTTTGTTTTAGTCAAGGCTTTGATTGTAACTATTCTAATGTTTGTTTTGTTACAATTGAGTAATTGATAATTACATATTTTCAATTTCAACATAAAGTTTTGTACAAACATAACATAACTTGCTTTAAATTGACATTCATTGTTGGTTTACTTTGTTGTAATCTCCACTGCAGATTCGATTTGAACATACACTTTTGTACTTAAGTAGCATAACATGCTGTAAATTGACATTCATAATTGCTTTGGGTTTTTGTTGCAATATCACGAAATTTAGTACTATTAGAGTATGCAACTTTATTTTGACCACTATGTATGTGCAGATGTGGAGGTTTTGGCAACTATATCTTCTTTGTACATTTTTGCATTTTTTTTTAATGATTCCAATGGAAGCATGATTCAGTTATCCCTTTGTTCAATACTATTGATGTCAATGCAATTATATCTTAATAATAATGAAGAAAAATCTCGTTACATGCTTGACATGTTCATTATTTAATCCCGTTTTCTTTCAATGTATCTTGCAGCAATTCATCACTCCATTTCTTGAACGTATACATAGCATATACTTAATCATTTTGTATGACATGACATCAACATGAAAGTGCAATCATGAATTTGGATAATAAGAATAAGGATAGGCTTGAAATCATATAAAAAAGTGCGGTGAAAGAGTATTAATAAGAACCGGTAGTAACTGAATATTTTGAGAATAACTACTTTACACCTTTTATGTGTATATCTCATAACCACATGCATATTTGTACATTGCATACTCATGTGATTCAGATAGATACTGAGAATAGTTCCTAACAAAGTTGGGTTGAAGGAGATAGTAAGTGCTTTATAGGCATGAGTACATTATTCTCGAAATGTATCTGCTGGAGCTATTGCATCAGCCCCAAGCTCAAAGATGAGAAAAATGAAAAGATCCAAATTTGGAGAAATCATGATAATAGTTCAATCATAAAATACAGAAATATCAAAATCCTATTTGAACATGTTCCTTGAATGACCACAATCACTTAATGTTTAATTGGCTAATAAGACAACCAGATTTGCATGTATTGTAAGTCCATTATTCAATCCCCATGTGAGACTTGTTTTCATTTGATGGGTGGAGGGTGTTGTCAATGTCTTTCATTGTACATTGGGATACACAAATCATGCTATCAAGAGATAGTGAGAGTGTTCTCATGTAGATGCAGCTTCTTGAAGGAAACTTATTATTTACATAAACTTCGAAGCTCTGTCATTCATTGCTATGTTGCCTAAAGCACCTTTTTTCCCCTAGAAAATCCTTTCATTAGTTAATAAAAAAACGCCCATAGGGATACAATCCATGAAGCAAATACAAGGGGGACAACTTGCCCCAAATATCCATAAGAACTATGGCGAATCTAGCTCCTAAAAGAGCTTGTAGCCAGAGGCCTGCACCCATAGCTCAGCCAAGTGCGCCCATAGCTCAGCCAAGTGCCAATAGCAATACTCTTGTGGGCCACCAACCATTGAGAGAGGATGACCTAATGAGACTCTAGGGCTCCCCAAATCCGATGCCAGAAGGACATGAGGAACTCCCCCGTGAGTCGACCATGCCATCAAGACTCAACCGTAGTCGGAGTGGCTGGATGGTGCGACTAAATAATCTGCCTCTCCAACCGAGTCGAGTATTGAAAGAACGAAATAGTGTGGGCCTCCAGAGGGGAGAAAGGATTGTGCCATTGCCACTCCTCTGGGAAGGCGAGATAATGGTCGAGCCTCCTAGGCATAGAGACACCAATTAGAGTGGGTCCGAATGTTCGTTGGGTCATGCTCAATGTGCCAGTCATTGCCACAAGTTACACCTGTCTTGTTGTTGTTCCGTAGTGAGACCCCTAAAGTTGATCCAATCAGCCATACTGTGCCCAGGTCCTCTGGCAAACTTCCCCAGGAAACATGAGGGCAAGAGCCATGCATGAACCCTCTTATGTGGATGAGGAGATTCCAAGTAATAGGCTAATGGAGCTGCACCTCAAGGTAGAAAAGGCCGCGGATGAACCAGAGTAGGCCGGAGCTTCTCCCAAGATTGGATAATACTGCAAGCAAGACGGTCCTCACTCTGTCACGAGAAGCCCAAATGCCTCATCTCAACAAAGATCCATCTGATCTCAGACGGCCAAGGCCCACTAGTAGCAGGAGTGAAGAGGCCTTGCCATTGACGTAGAAACTCCTTCCAAGGCTCGGGGCCAAGAAGCAATCCATGAACAACAAACTTGGCTAGTAGGATCAATGATCCCAGGGCCACCATGCTCGAGGGGAAGGTTGATGACTAACCAACCAATGTTAGCCCGAGCACGGCTGTCATCTCTACTAGATCATAACATAAAAGGTTCCTTTTTAGTCACTTAATCGGGCTAACCCAAGATCTTCAGGTCTTATGCTAATTGATCTTGGCATAAGAAGCATCAATAATCTCTCCAAAGCATGTTGGAATCTGGGCATGGGCCTCTTGACCATGCAATAAATGGCCATGTCATCAGCAAACTCAGCATCCAAAAGTGTAACTCAGCATCCAAAAGTGTCTCATCCCTAATCAGGAGCCGAATACCTTGAAGCCTAATATCTTGTGCGGCCAAGAATGCGATCATGGCCTTGACAAAGAAGAGAAACAAAGTAGGGGCGAAAGGACATCCCTGTCCCATTGATCGCAAAATGTTGAACCTCTCCCTCCGACCTTCTATCACTAGAACTTGATTGTGGGTCGAGCGACAACCCCCCTGACCTAACAATCGGGGAAGCCCATACACAACATAGTATCCTCAAGAAAAGCCTAGTCAAATCGATCATAGGCTTTCTCAAAATCCAACAAAAGCACAACAAGAGGTTCACCTTCTCTAAAGCTATTTCCATTGCTCAGATGCAAGGTGAACCTCTTGTTGTGCTTTTGTTGGATTTTGAGAAAGCCTATGCTCGATTTGACTAGGCTTTTCTTGAGGATACTATGTTGTGTATGGGCTTCCCCGATTGTTAGGTCAGGGGGGTTGTCGCTCGACCCACAATCAAGTTCTAGTGATAGAAGGTCGGAGGGAGAGGTTCAACATTTTGCGATCAATGGGACAGGGATGTCCTTTCGCCCCTACTTTGTTTCTCTTCTTTGTCAAGGCCATGATCGCATTCTTGGCCGCACAAGATATTGGGCTTCAAGGTATTCGGCTCCTGATTAGGGATGAGACACTTTTGGATGCTGAGTTTGCTGATGACATGGCCATTTATTGCATGGTCAAGAGGCCCATGCCCAGATTCCAACATGCTTTGGAGAGATTATTGATGCTTCTTATGCCAAGATCAATTGGCATAAGACCTGCAGATCTTGGGTTTGACAAAGCTGTCTGATCCCACTTTGTGATTGGCAAAAGAGAATCATCGAGAAGAATTCTCTCGAAATATGATCAGCGACTTGAGTCAATTGTGCGGCCTGCCTATGATGAAAAAAATTTGAATGCCTATCCTCAACCTCTAGGTTTGGTCTTCCACGGTAAGGTGTGAGCCCGTCCACTCACAGTGTGAGCGGCACTCCAAGAGTTGTTGATGGGATGCAATGCCTTTGTGCACGAAGTGCTCGCTCTTGCAAAGCTGAGCTAGCTATTGGCTACTCGCCTAATGTATGAAGCCACTGATCATCTGTAAGCAAGTCGCAAGGGAGTGAGACCGGCATCCATCAGCCCAAGACAACTAGGACCAAATTGTCTCAATTTGGTCGGTCAAACATCCATCAAGCTTCACCTGCTGTGGAATCTGCATCACTATGGGGCCATTGTTATCTCCCTATGCAAATGAAGTAAACACAGGGGCATGGTAAGAAAAACAAGAACCCTACCACCACAATTAGCCAATACATATGTGACATATATGCAATCAATTCGAGAGAGATTCATCCCACCAATCCTCTTGGAGCAAGAAAAATGGATGCTATCTTTCTCTCTCTCTCTCTGATAAAACCTTCAGTGTGGCATACACCATACAATCTCAAGGTCAAGCAAAGTCTTTCCTAATCGGGAAGCATAGAACCATGCACCATCATCTAGCTATCCCCTCTCGATCCTTAGGTGCTTCAATCATGTTGAAGTCATCCGCAACATACCAACCATTAGCATAAGGAATATCGTTAGTGATCTAGGACCAGTAAGGGGCATGAGCACTCCCATGCTTCGGGGCATACAAGGTCAAGAACCCATACGGCTTGTTCCCCCACAATAAAATCATCTAGATGGCCCAACATATATACATACACCACCTTGAGAGCCATTGGGTTCATACCAAGGCGACCAAAAAGCCTCCCCATGTCTATGTAAGAGTTTTCTGCATTGCAGCATATGGCTCAATAAAAGATGATGTTGTTGAAGCATCTGAATATCAATGGGTCAACTAAACATTGGTTAAGCTCCTTCTGAAGAGGATCCCAATAACATAAGAACTAGCCATCTTCGTGCCTAGTTTATACGGGGATTAATCCGAGTCCAAACGTCCTTGATATGTAGCCAAGTGCTTTGAGAGGACCTTGCAAAGACTAAGCCAGGTAGACTCTTCAACTTTTCGTGCCATCTCTAGGTCAATCTCATCCTCATGTATATATATGTATCTAGGAGTAGGTCGAGTATTTGCAATTGTTGATATATTTAGGTAGTGATATGTGTGAACACACTAGGATCGCTGGGGTACCTTTTTCCCTCTTTAGGAGTTTTTTTCACCCCACTTGTATATATGTCTATAGCCCTAACGGATCACTTATCTTTGTATATTGTAGTGGTAATACATTCAATATTGTGTGTTGTGCTCCAAGCTTCTTCTTCTTCCTTGTGCTCTTCGCGTGCTTCCACAGATGTCTAACTCCAACAATTGGTGTTCGAGCAAGTTGCCGCTTCATCTAGGGCATCATCGACGCCCCTCCGGTCACAGTCTCAAATTGCACGAACTTTGATGAGCATACTCAGAGCCTTCGAATGCACGATCGCAACGCTTGTGCATGCTATTTCATCTTTTTGTGCCAAAGATATATACAAGCTTCGGTTCGATAGTATAAGCATCTCGAGGTCTGCTACAGGTTTAGCAAAACTCGTTAGGGTAGTTATGTTCAACTTTTTCAGATATAGTCATTTTTTTGCATCAGGGTATTTTAGTCAGTGGCCATGGCTGAAAGCAGTGATGTATTTCATATGTTGGCTATTGAGGATAAGTTCGATGGTACCAATTATCCATTGTGGGCTTATATGACGTGACATCTATTGGTTGCAAAAGGACTATGGAACGTTGTGCAAGGTATTGAAAAATGTCCTTTTACACCTGCAAATGCTACACCTACTGCAGAGCAAATTCGTTGGGATGGCAGAGATGCTCATGCATATGCATTGATAACCTTGCTTGTCAAATGTGCCATTATTCCTCACATTTGCTCTTGCAAAACTGCTAAGGATGCTTGAGATACACTTAGCACATTATATGAGGCTAAGAATGAGGCTCGCATTGCTTACCTCCAAAAACAGTTGGAGAGTGAGCATATGAATGAAGGTGATTCGATGGATAGTTTTCTAACAAAGATCAAAGACTTGAAGGAACAATTGATTTTTGCTGATGAAGTTATACCAGATAGCTCACTTGTGTAGACCGTTTTATGGTCTTCTTGATTCATATCAGAGTTTTGCTTCTACTCTTCGTTTGATGATGAAAGGCAATCCAAATGCCTTGTCATTTGAGGAGTTAGTCTCTCTTCTGTTGCATGGAGATCAGTCTAGGCAGAATAGGTCCATTATGCACGTTGCAAGTCAAGCTTTTCTGACTAGTCAAAAGGGCAAAGGTAAATGGAGCTCATCTACTAGTACACAGAAATCTGCAAATGCTGCACATTCGAAGGAGGACGAAGATGAGAAGAAATCAGAGAAGCAAAAATTCTTTTATAAGTACTGTAAAGGAAACGATCATGTTATAAAGAACTGTCCAAAATTAGCTGCAAAAGAGGCAAAGAAAAAAGAGGTTGGAATGATTGGTCTCTACACTAAAAATAGAGTTTGCTAATCTTGTGCAGAATGAAGAATAGGCGTTTAGTACTCTTTGTAGTTTTGACCCATCTTCTCCTGAACAATGTATGTCTGCAGTAGACTGAGATGTTTGGTACTTTGATAGTGGGGAAACCAAACATATAGCCTCGTAGCGTAGTTTCTTTACTTCACTCGAGCCTACCCCTACAGGAAATAATGTCACATATACCAATAACTCCTCTTATCCTATCATGGGAGTTGGTAAGATCATTCTGACTACTATTGATGGTAGTTCTTTCACTTTGTCGGATGCTTTATTTATGCTAGGGATCAAGAAAAATTTGTTATGAGCTTCTGCATTAGCCAAGATTGGCTTGGTTGTGAAATTTGTTGATGACAGATATACAGTTCATGATATGTCAAATGGCGACATGATTATTGCTTCTGGCATTTTATGTCCTGTCTGTATAAGCTCATAGACTATGAAAAATCTATGAATGATTTAGCATGTGTAGTACATGATTCTTAGGCTATGTTAGATATAAAGCTTTGGCATGCACGCCATGGTCATTTGAATTTTACTAGTTTCCTATGCCTATAGAAATCTAAAATGGTGTCGTTTTTGCCCAAACTTGAGGGATCCAAAAAACATGTCTATGAAGGTTGTATTTTGGGCAAAATGCAGCGTTCTTCCTTTTCAAAAGATGGTTCAACTTGAGCTACTAAAAAATTGTAGCTTGTTCAGAGTGATGTTTGTGGTCCTATTTAGAAACTCTCTTTTGGAAACTATCTTTACTTCGTGACTTTCATTGATTATTTTCCCAGGCATGCATGGGTATATCGATTGAAAGCAAAGTCCGAAGTGTTCATGTGCTTCAAACAATTTTTGGTTTTGGTTGAAAATCTATCAGCATGTAAAATGGGCACCCTCCGTTTTGATCGAGGGGGGAATATATGTCTTCTGACTTCAATGCATTTCTGGCTGAACATGGGATAAAACATCAGTGTACAATGCCATATACACCTCAACAGAATGGAGTTGCTGAATGGAAGAATAGGTCACTCATGGAGATGGCGGGGTTTATGGTTAAGAGTCAAGCTTTACCACATAGTTTTTGGCTTGAGGCTCTCATGTGTGCAGCATATGTACTTAACAGTGCCCCACTAAAGCATTGCAGTTTATCACTCCATATGAGGCTTGGCATGGTCGCAAGCCATTTGTTACATCCGTGTTTTTGGTTGTCTAGCATATGCATTGGTGCCTGCATAATATTGTAGGAAATTGGATGATATAGCAGTAAAATGTATTTTTGTTGGGTACAGTTCTAAAAGCAAAGGCTATCATCTATATCATCCACAGACTAAACACATTTTGGTTAGTTGTGATGTTTTTGTGGAAGATGCTATTCAGCCTTTACTTTCATGTATGAAGGAGAGATCTGTTAGCTCTAAAGACATGTATGATACTTTGTTGCCTCTTTTTATAGGTGGACATTCTAGTGCTAGTCCTATTGAGGCAACTTCTCAGCCTTTACAGGTTTCATGTGATGATGCAGATCATTCCATTTGTGATGCAGATTTGCATGATGCACTTGTTGATGAGAGAGTTGATGTTGAGGTGGCAAAAACTATGCCAAAATGGCTAATGCAGACTTTGCGTGACAAAAAATTAGATGGATCTTTATCATACTATATTCATTCAGGCTCTCATAGTGCCTCTTTTGCATCAGATTGCTATGCTATGGCTGCCTCTAGTCTCTGTGATGAGACTGAGCTTGTTTCGTTTGATGAAGCACAAAATTTTGAACATTGGATGATTGCAATGCAATCTGAATATGATGATATCATGAAAAATGGTACATGTTCTTTATGGGACTTGCCTCTTGGCAAGAAGGCCATTGGTACTAAGTGGGTATACAAGCTGAAGCATAAACTTGATGGAACAGTTGACACGTATAAGGCTAGGCTTGTTGCAAAGGATTATGCGCAGGAAAGAGGCATTGATTTTGATTAAACCTTTGCACCTGCATTCCGAATGACTATTGTTCGTAGCATTTGTGCACTTGCAATTCATCATGGTTGGAATGTACATCAGTTGGATATCAAAACATCTCTGAGTAGTGACTTGCATGAAGAAGTGTATGTTTGTTAGCCCCATGGCTTTGTGCATAAAGGGCATGCAAACCAGGTGTGCAAGTTATATGGTTTAAAGCAAGCACTACGTGCTTGGTATGAAAAGATACATGCTTATCTGATTGCACATGGTTTTGAAAGCAATCCAACTAAAAGCACCTTATATGTTAAATGTGCTAATGATATGCTTCTGATCATTGTTGTATATGTTGATGACATGCTGCTCACTGGTCCTCATGAGAAGCATATTGTTGATTTCAAGGCTGATTCGCATGCCTCATTTGAGATTCCTGAGTTGGGGCATTTGCATCATTATTTGGGCATTCAGTTTATGCAAGTTGATGGCAGAATATCTTTGTGTCAGACGAAATATATTGGCACATTATTGCAGCATTTTGGCCTTGAAGATTGTAAACCTATTGCCACTCCTATGGAGACATGTTTATGATTGAGTCTTCATGATGCTGAAAATGCATTTGATGCAGTTCTCTATCAACAGGCTGTTGGATGCTTGATTTACTTATGCATTACTCGGCCAGATATTCAGTTTGTTGTCTCACAGATGAGCAGATTTATGCATTGCCCAGGTGTCAAGCATTAGCAGGCCGTTAAGCATATCTTTCGCTACTTGAGTGGTACCCGGCTACTTGGTGTTTTATCCCAAGGGGGGATCACTACCGCCAGGTTTGCATGCTTTTTTTGACTTTGATTGGTTGGTTGCTATGACACTCGTGTGTCCACTAGTTTTTTGGCTTCATGCTTGGTAGCTCATGTATTGGCTAGCAAGAAGCAGCCTATTGTGGCCACTTCCAGTTGTGAGGCTTAGTATAGGGTAGCTTTCATAGCGACTGTTGAATGTATGTGACTATTTGAAGCTTTCCGCAATGCTTTGGGATTACTTCCTTTAGTGGATTGATTCCACATAGCTTGGCACTTCCTTATACATGAGTGCTAGCTCCTTGTTCACTGCATCACTCCCAAGGGGATTTGTTGATATATTTAGGTAGTGATGTGTGTGAACACACTAGGATCGTCAGGCCACTTTTTTCCCTCTTTAGGAGGATTTTTCCCCCGGCTTGTATATATGCCTATAGCCCTAGCATGTCACTTATCTTTGTACATTCTAGTGGTAATACATTCAGTATTGTCTGTTGTGCTCCAAGATTCTTCTTCCTTGTGCTATTCGTGTGCTTTCGCAGATATCTAACTCCAATAACAATAACATACAAAATAAGCCTCGAGATCATGAGAAAACGCAATGACCTATGCTCGAACAAAATGCAGTGCCTCTCCAAGAGACGAATCCAGCTGTGTAGCCTCACAAAAGAGGGAACGAGAAAGCAATAGCAAGCCCTAAGGCCGTTTGGTTGTGGGAGGGAAGGACATCACATGGGCCCTAACAAGTGTCTCATGAAGAACCTCCTGTTTTCCAAAGAATTGTGCAAACTCATACCCAAAACCCTCCCCCAACAAATGGTAGCCAAAATTCACCGACCCCATAGGAATAGCGGTCAAGAACGATGTATTCAATGAGAAAGGGGAGCATGGTGGAGACTGACCCTCATGGACTGCCTGTCTCACTAAGAAGTCACTATCAAGGGATTGTCCAAGACCAGGAGGAGAAGTGCTAGACTGTTGAGGGGGTCTTGGAGAAGAGGAGGGCTCAAGGGAGAAGGCGGGTGTGGAGGGGGCCGAGGATGAAGGCCCAAAAGAAGGCATCGTATAGGTAGGAATAGTTGAGGGGGATCCGTGCTCCAATCCAATGCCATGGTCCACAGAACAATCTTGAAGTGCGCTGAAATTATTCCTCGTGGGGAAGAACCTCTCCTAGGTCATCCTACGGGGCTTTCGTTTGAGTTGTTGTTGGTGCCTAGGTTGTCGTCAACCCATACCAGAGGAAGAGGGATCGGTCATGGAAGTTGAGGCATCAGAGTGGCCATGAGACCCACCCTTCTCCTATGGCAGAGAGTCAAAAGGAATAGGGGACAACATAGGATGATGAGTCACCTGCTTCGGTGGGTGCGGGGTCTCCTACCCAAGGTGCAATCTAGTCCGTCATTTGGTCCTCAAAGGGCAAGCCTTCAGAACGTGACTAACCTTGCGACAAGCAAAACATTGATTTAGAAGGCCCGAGTACTCGACCCTCTGAATTAGCCACTCAACTGAAAGAAGTAGAAACTCAATCTTTGAAGGCAATTGTGTGGGGTTAGAGATGAGAATTCAAACCAAAGGGAGATCCATCATGTTTTCCACCATAGAGGTCGCAATCCTTGGAACCTCCAAGAAGGTGCCAAGAGACCCACCAATTTGGGGCAAGAAGGGTAAATACTCATGCCTAAGGCCAGAGAAGCAGGTTATATGAAGATCATCTTGGCAATGGTCTCCAATGAACCAAGCTCAACTTGATAAATTGCAATGGGTTATACGGAGATTATCTTGGCAACGATCTCTGATGAACCAAGCTCAACTTGATAAAAGCTACGGCCCAGGGTCTAGATATCCACAAGCTTGCCCACCTCGGGAAGAAAGTTTCTCTGGAGAAGGTCTCTAAGCTCGCCAAGAGTGAGGCATAGTCCTATGATTTTGCAGATGACTGATGATGCTTGTAGACATTCAAATTCTAAAACCAAACTCGCTCTCCCCCTATCGATAAGGGAGAGTTGGATGGTTGATGGAGTGAAGTCGAATGAGGGGGCTTCATGTGAGTCCCTCTAAGGGGTGGTATTCGAGGCCATCCATGTTTGACACACGCTAAACGAAAAGGAAGGAGTTGGGGGAATCGGGGCTGAGCTGCCATCGACCGTCTCAATCGAAGCCAATCGAGATGGGGAAGAAAGGAGGGTGGTGATTGAAAAGGGTGGGAAAAATGGGTTAGGGGGCAACGAGGAGAGGGCCGAAGGGGTAGGTTTGGCAATAGAGGAAGGAGGAGCAGAGGAAGGGCGAGGTGATTAAGGAGAGAGAGGGTTGGGAGGGCTCTATTGCACAGGGAGGCGAGGGTTTGGGGACAAGGAAGTATGTAGGAGTACAGGGAGGGGTAGTGTGCTCAATGAGTCACATCAATCTCCTCAATTGATGAATTACCTTGATTGGTGCTCTTTAGATCTTGTATGACTTGAATCTTCATATCTAAGTCTTTGTAGAATTCTTCATATGTGATACTTGAACACAATGATGATGGATATCCATGATGAAATTGGAAAGGGTTTGTAGTATATCTAGGTATAGAATCAAGTGCTTGATTGGCACGGTGAGATCTTTTTCTTTTTTGACTCGATTGATGATTTTGTTGATTTGGGATGATGATTGTGGAAGTATTGATTCCAACTTATTTCTTCTTAGGAAATTTGAATAACATATGAGTAGGATCTCCATAATAAAACCATAATCCATTGCCTTTTTTATACTTTCTTTCCTTAGGTGTAAATCGTTTGACATTGATGTTATCTAACTACGTGAATTCTGATTGAGATTCTTCAAATTCTTCACCAATGTTGAGATATGGAGAACTATCATAAATCTAGCATGAACTCGAGATGGTTTCTTTAGTGTCGATGTCATTACCTCCCTATAAGTGACGATTTCCATAAGTAGTTCTTCAGTTTTCTAGCTTGAACCTCATTATGTTCTTCACAAAATATATCCTTTGAGCTTCTACTGGTATTTTGTGGTGTTTCCAAGATCTTTGATGGAGAATCTTGAGTAAATGCATCTTCTTTATTGAACCTAAACTTCTTCTTGTTCTTCCTTCTTGTTATCTTCATAATGTGTATGCCCTATATCATTTGTAAATGTTAATTCAAAATCTTAATGAAAAGTGCCTTGATTATTCCACATTGCTAGCTCTTGGACTTGGCTTTCTTTGAGCATTGATCATGACATTGAATGGTTGATTAATAATATCTTCCAAGGTATCTCCTTGAGGCATGGATAACAAGAGGTACTTCACTTCTGGTTTGTGGTCACATTGGAACTCATTAACCATGTAACCTTTCTTGAAATCTAGATCCATGAAATAATATCTTGATGTCTAAGGCATAGCTTGATATTGATCAATCACTTTCTTGTAACAATATGTTTAGCTCTTTTACTTGGCCTATCAAATCTCTTATGGTAGATTGAATCCCCTTCCACATAAAATCCATGGTGCTTGTTCTTGAATAGAAGGTAGTCTTGCCAAAATGAGGAGCAGTAGATTGTGCCCATTGTTGGTGATAGAAGCAAGTTTTTAGCTTGGTTTTAGATCATGGACTACCCTCATAATTCATTTCATTTGAATATGGTCATGAGAACACATGCTTGTAAAACTTCCAAGAGAAAAAATTGTGCACTTACCTTGGTCATTTGTAAAAGCTAAAAGTAGAAGAGGAATCGCATAGATTGAGGAAGCCAAATTTCACAACGTTTTTAGAAGGGAATGAAATTTAAATCATACCTAAAATCTAGGATATTACTTTTTGGTGGGTGACTCACCATATTCAAATTTAAATTCATGTATTTACATCTACTTTTTAGTCGGGGATGAAGCTTTTTCTTGAGAGATGCTTGATCTGCATCTTTGAGAGTACATCGTGCTCACTTGATGTAGGGGTATTTCTCCACAGTTCCCTCATATCATATGTGCAATATTAATAAACATTATGATTCATACATTTTGATTACTCACTCTGTGTGTGCTGCTACAATCCCTTGACCTACAGAGTGAAGTTGGCTGATCTATTGATCTCTGTGTGAGTATCCATTTTCAAAAGTTTTACTTGAATTAGTTAGAGAGGAGTATCATGCATCTAAAAGGCTACATACATGGAGACTTATTGGAGTCGGTCCACATAGATCTTTGGGGACCAAGAAAGGAGCCTTCAATCTCTGGATCCAAGTATTATGTGTCATTCATAGGTGATTATAGTAGACGGACTATATTATACTTTATGGAGCATAAAGATGGTGTTTTCATGTTTCAAAAAGTATTTAGATCTTGTGGAGAACCAAATAGGTAAAACCATAAAGAGATGAAGATCAGATAGAGGGGGAGAATATTTCTCCCATGATTTTGATTCTTAGCTCCAAGAGAAAGGGATCAAAAGAGGTATTACTATCATATATACTCTTGAGCAAAATGGAGTGCCAGAGAGAAGGAATAGGACAATTTTGGAGGTTGCAAGATCAATGCTCACTGAAAAGAAACTCCCCAACTATGTGTGGGCAAAGGCAGTATCAACAACTATATATTTGGTGAATAGACTTCCATCAAAGGCTCTGGATGGGATAACTCTATATGAGGCATGGAATGGAAGAAGACCTAGTCTTGATCATTGCAAGATCTTTTGGTGCATAGCATATGCACACATACCTTGACAGATTAGAGACAAATTGGACTCAAAGGCAAAGAAATGCATCTTCATTGGCTATGGAGTTAATCAGAAAGGTTATAGGTTGTACAATCCAAGCAACAAAGGTTTCATTATAAGGAGGGATATTGTGTTTGATGAAAACAAATCATGATTTGAAGATGATTGCAAGAAGATCAAATTAAATTTTGACCTAGAGGACTTTCGAACTCTATCAAAGAGGAACGAGCAATCACTTGAAGCATCAAGTGATTCATAAGATGATAAGAAGACTCCAAGAAGAGAAGTCAACTCTTGGAACTCTAAAGGAAAAGCCAAAGTGCAGGAGTTGAGGGATGTGGTAGAATCCTCTCATCAAACAATAAGAAGGTCAACTAGAGAGAAGAAAAAACCAGAAAGGTATGGTTATGATACTTCACTAGTTACTAAACATTCTATATATCTAGCACAAGACTCAAACTCTGAGGAAACCTCAACATATGAGGAAGGTAAGGAGAAGTTTTAATGGATAAATGCCAGGAGGAAAAGATAGATGCTTTATAGGAAAATCAAACTTGGGAATGGGTACATAAAACTCCCTCTATGAAGATCATAGGTTCAAGAAGGATATACAAGGTAAAGAAAAATTTTTATGTATCTATAAATAGCTACAAAGCAAGAATTTTGGCCAACGGGTATTCATAAACATAGATTATGAAGAAAACTTTTCACTTCTTGCAAAGATGCCAACCATAAGAGTACTTGTGAGTGTTGCAGGTTCCAAGAATTGGAAGATTTAATAAATGGATATAAAAAATGCCTTTTTAAATGGATGGATATATGACGAGGTATACATGGATCAGCCTTCTAGTTTTGAAGATCCATCATTTCTTGAATATGTATGCAGGTTAAGAAAAGCTTTGTATGATTTGAGGCAAGCCCCTAGGGCTTGGAGTCACATACTAGTTCCCTAT
The DNA here is from genome assembly GCA_020310875.1 of Ceratopteris richardii. NCBI lineage: Eukaryota > Viridiplantae > Streptophyta > Polypodiopsida > Polypodiales > Pteridaceae > Ceratopteris > Ceratopteris richardii. Next base: position 51,180,237 of record CM035425.1, read on the forward strand.
TTGTAGGATAAGGGACTCAATGTGAGCAAAGTAGATCCTTCTCTCTTCATCAAGAGGAACCAATCAAAAGTCATATCCCTATATGTATATGTTGATGACATTATAATTACAGGAAATGATGCTAAAGGAATTAGGAAGATCAAGCTTCATATGAAAGAGGAGTTCCAAATCAGTTATCTAGGTCTACTCACATACTTCCTAGGTTTGGAAGTAGTATATACAAAAAAAGGTACATTCCTTACTCAGAGGAAGTACATAAAAAACATGTTTATCAAATTCAAAATGGAGAATTCAAAGATTATAGTTAGTCCTATGGTCCTCCGGAGATGAACATGAAGTTAAGTGCTCATGAACTTGAGTGAATTGAAGATATAAGTAGCTATTAGAGTTTGAGTTATGCTACACTAACAAGAGTGGACATTTACTATGGAGTAAGTGTCTTAATCCAATTCATGCATACCCCAAGGAAACCTCATATGGAAGCGGCCAAAAGATTCCTCAAACATGTGAAGGGAACCATCAATGAAGGTTTGTACTATCCTTACACATATGATATAGACATCAATCTATTCTCTGATACAGATTGGGCAAGCTCTAAAGAGTAGGAAAAGCACATCTGGGTACCTTACGTTTACAAGAAAAAATTGATATCATGGTTTTCAAAAAAGCAAACTACTATTGCACTTGATAAGGACTGAATATAGAGGACTTGCAAATGCAACTCAAGAAGCAATGTGGATTAAGAACCTATATTCTGATTTAGATCTTAACTCATCTACTCCTCATATCTTTGGGGATAGTATCAGTTCATTACATCTTGCTGCTAACCCAATCTATCATTGCAAGACTAAACACATGGAAGTGTATTACCATTATGTAAGAGAAAATATTACAATTAAGGAGATTCAATTATCATGTGTCAACTCATCAACAATGTGCAGATATGATGACAAATGCATTGGATGGAATCAAGCTAAACATGTTCAAATCAATGATTAGATTACAAGAGATTTTGAAGGATTGAAGCCTCGAGCATCTTAGGCTTGAGGGAGAGGTGTTGGTGCAAGAAGAAAGCATAAACGCTTAGTTTTATCATGGACTACCCTCATAATTTATCTCAACTTGAATATGGTCATGAGAACACATGCTTGTAAAAGTTCCAGAAGTAGAACTTGTGTATTTACCTTGGACATTTGTAAAAGCTAAAAGTAGAAGAGGAATCTTGTAGATTAAGGAATCCAAATAGCATGACTTTGTTAGTTGGGAATCAAACTTAAATCATCCCTAAAATCTAGGATAAAAGTAGAAGAGGAATGTCGTAGGTTAAGGAATCCAAATACCACGACTTTGTTAGTTGGGAATCAAGCTTAAATCATCCCTAAAATCTAGGAGTACTTTTTGGTGGATGGCTCACCATATTCAAGTTTAAATTCATGTATAAATACATCTACTTGTTAATCATGGTGTGAAGCTTTTTCTTGATCGATTGAGATACATCTTTGAGCATAAATTGTGCTCACTTCATGTAGGAGTAGTCATCCATAGTCCCCTTGTATCATATGTGCAATATTAGTACACATTATGATTCATACATTTCTATCACTCACTCTTTGTGCGTTGCTATAATACCTTGAGGTACACAAACAACTTGGCTGACCTATTTCTCTATGTGTCTATCCATTTAAAGAAAAATTGAATTGGACTGGATAGGCCTTGTATCTGTATATGAAGTTTCATGGTCTTTGGATCAATAGATATCAACCTATGAATATATGATGTTGATTGTGTCTACAATTCATCTTGCTCGTGAAAAGTCAGGCTGACCCCCTAGACTTGCTAAAATCATTTCTCTCTTTATGGTCTAGATAAATTCATCAAAGAACTTGCTTGAGTTAGCTATACACCAAGTCGATATGTGCAAAAGCTCTCTGGTAAATTCATATCAGATTGTGAGCCTTTAGTATTTTTTATGTGACCTTTAATTCCCAAAATAGAAGGTTTCTTCAAATCTAGTAAAGTGCAAGCCATCTGTTGAGCAAGTTTGTTGCAACACCCACTCATCTCTACACATATCCCATCACCTCTTCACACCCTCTTACCATACTTAGACAACATTCTAGAGATAAAATTGTTACAAGAACTTTCACAACATGGGGCTGATATTTATAGATAATAAAACTAGACATGGTAGAAGAGATCCCACAACTCGGGATCATAGATATGAAGCAAGATATATGAATTGCAAGAACTACATTGAGGGAGATGAATTAGGTATAAGAAAGAAGTAGACAGGGACTTGTACTATGAGATTATAAGAGGACAAGACTAGATGTTGAGAATATTAGATTAGACAAGGCAAGAACTAGGAGCAATACAAGAAGTAGAGTTTTGAAAGTACTTACTCGGAGATTGCAAGTCCTTGAGCTTCTAAAATTGGTATAGGAAAGATTGAGAATATATGTGGCCAAACCATCCTTATAAAGGTTTTCAAGGGGGTTACAAATTGATGATATCATCGATGATGTCAACAAGAAATAAGACCTCTGATATTAGAATCAGACAAGTCGATAGTTGATTTTATGGTATTTGGTGCAATTTGAATGCAATGGCCATATTACTCTTTCCAAATTCTAAAACAAGCATGAGATATAGGAAGTCTCATGAAATCTAAGGTTCAAGATGTTTTCCTTCATGTCCATGACATTAGGAGGGAAATTTCTTCATAGATGGTGAGAATTACACCTAAATTTATGGAGGGATGAGGGTGTGAGGATGAGTATCAAGGTAGGGGATAGAACCTTACCACCAATGATGCCTTGTATCATTCATGCCTTGGGCATCGATATTCACTTTCTCTCCCTTACATAAAAAATAATCATTTTCTTCTTTTATCCCTCTTCCTTTGATTATTTTCTTTGTTTTCTCTTTTTGGATATCTTTTTTTTTTCTTTTTTCAAAAAAAATAATGATTATTTAGATTTGAACATTGAATTTAGGACATAGGAGAAGTAAAAATCACACATTTGAATGTAGAAGAGGGAGGAGAAATGTCCACCTTGTTATGATTGTTACCATTAGTGTCTATGTCAAAGACCAAATGGCAATCAAACAATCTTGCAAATGTTTGTTAAAAAACATATGGCCTAGTAAGCCATGAGCTATATTGAGATTGACCATTTGTGAAACTTGTATATGATGAGTTCATGCTCTCTAGTTCTTTGTTTTCTACATTTTCTAGAGGTATGTAGAGATAGATATAGAGAACATTTTTGACAACATACAAATTCCATATGCTTTGATGAGCTGAGAAGCTCCTATTTAGTGTTATCATAGTAGTTTCACATGATGATGCATACATCCTCAATCTACATAGTATGATCAAAACATGCAACTTGCATAACACCGTAGAAAATTCCAAGGCTTATGATAGGTAATAAGCAAGTCATGGATTTTGATGTACTTTGTCATTCGAGTCACTAAAGTCATCATTGGCGTCATGGGTTGCACTCGAGGGGGAACTTCAATATTCAAGGAAGATAAAGGTTGACAATACTTCTCGGGAGCTCACCCATCCTAGTACTCTATTCATCAAAGCTTGCATAACCAACAATTTTGTTCACAAGACTTCTCGAGAGGTGACCCATCCTAGTACTCTATTCATCAAAGCTTGCTTAATGAACAATTTCTTTCTATTATGCTACACCTCGTTTGTGATTGAGGAGGGAAAACGATTAAAGTTGTCTTTATTTTAAGCATGATTCTTCAGAGCTCTCTTCTTAACTTGTAGAACTTGTTTGAAGCAATCTTGTTGGATGACTCTTGGAGCCGTTTCAAAATTCTTTGGTGCATATTTCTCTTTGCATAAGTTTGGGAACTTCAAGGAGGGTATGTTTTATGCTTTATCTAAGATTTGTTTACCTTTGGGTCACATGAAAGAATCAGGACATGCTAAAAACATACTTGGTATGAGGTTTATTGGTGTGAGGAGTAAGAGAGTCATATACTTATCTCAAAGACAGTACATAACCAAAGTGCTTCATAGATTTGATATGCATAGTGCAAATGCATTGTGTACACCATTGCCTACTGTTAGACGGCCGCCGAATAAGGACAATTGTACTTAGACAGAGGTTTTTAATGTAGAAAGAACTCTTCTGGAAGTATGCGGTAAAAAGAAGATTCGCGCAAGCCTTGTAAATTCTATTTAAAGCAATGAAAAGGGACGAGAAACAGAGAGTCCCCGTTTTGGGAAGCTGCGAGTGCATTGTGAGAGCCCTGAGTTGGGATTAACTCTCCTACTGTGTGTAAACAAGTAGAGTAGCTTGGTTTTGTCCTGTTCTGCGCGCTTTATCTGTGTAATCATTTGACTGCGTATGCGTGATACACCGTGGTGTTACGAGTCGATAATGCGATTGTGAGATTCTGTTCGGTAACAAATTAAAGAGTTCCCTGTGTTTTGGGAATTGCATGTATAAGTGTTGTATGTGTAGAACAAGAGTAACTCTGTTCTGTTCCGTCGGTTCCATTCCCTCTCCTGTGTATGCGCTTGTGTGCGTCTGTGCGTTATACGCAGTGTTACGAATTGATACTGTGTTGTAGAGATTTCACCCGGTAATGGTTGAAGTATTTCCTAAGCGCTAGTCGACAGGAATGCGTTTGTCTGTTCGTCCTTCTGTGAAGCACGGAAGTATAGAGAATTAACATGGGGCAATTGTGAGTTATGAGTCTCTGTGAATGACTGGGTCGGTAGTCTATCTGTGTTCAAATTAGTACCAGTAGTGTTCTGAATGCGAGTAGAATGATGATAAAGTATGCGACAAGTTATGGTCAGTAGGTCTTGCGATTTGAATGTGGTACTCGGTAAAGTTGTAAATTGTGCAGAAGAATTTCGCGGTGTTGTCATGTTAAGTTACCAGCAGTACGCTTTGTGTATTGATTCTCAGTCCGGACTACTGCTCAACTGTATAGCAGGTAGATCTTGGAGTACGGGATTTTAAGACGTTGATAGCCTTGGTTGATCAGAAACAACTACTGAGTTAAGACGCGCTGACCGAGTGACGAGTAAGTGAGAAGTTGGGAAAATAGTATAGGGCCTCTGTCTAACAGACCCCTACCACTCCCAAGGACCCACGTGGCTAGAGTCAGTCTATCCTTGCGGTAAGATTGAGTACAGAGAAAGAGAGACTCGGAATATCTGGTACGCAGGTGTGGAACCAGATTCTGGAGTCTCTGAAGGATTGTTGTTTCAAACTAGTAATTAAAAGCTGCGGTAAGTAATTAACAGTTAAATTAGTAAACGACGATAATACCTTTAACATTTGGCGCCGTCTGTGGGAAAGTGGCATCCGTTTGCCAGTTCTCTGACCCGTTGTATGTGGGAAAGTGGCAACTGATCACCAGTCTCTGCGGTAAAGTAGCATTTGATTACGAGTCACTTGTGAGACAGTGGCATTAAAGTGCTAACGGTTTGTAAGAAGCAAACACCCAGCAACATTTTGCTTCACTGACAGTAGCAACAGATCCAGATTATTGCGAACTGCTCAGATAGTATCACTGGGCAATGATACATGCCGGTCACTCGATCGGGCGAAACATATCCTAAGAATCGTCAGATTGAAGCACGAAAATCACAAAAGATAGCCTCGGGAGAAGTAGGCATAACTAGATCTGACCAAGTGGTCAAGAAAAGTGGAAACGTTATAACTGATTCCGGTCATATTCCGGTAGAACGGACAACGCCTTCGATACATTCGGATGCTACTTCGACCCGGCCTATCGAAGATATAGCAAGTCCAGACTCTATCAAAACGCCGTTGGAACCTAGTTTAACAATATCAGATAAAGATTTAGAGTTATCCACGGTCAGAAATACGTTAGAAAAATTCGGTAAAAGTAGTAAAACAGGGCATTCTGGCCCAATTTCGGTTCATTCCGGTGAGATTCCGGTGATAGAATCACCGATCGCTGGCAAAGGTTTAGCCTTTTTCGCGGAATCATCAGCTCGACCTTCGTGTTTGGAAGAAAGATCTCGAATATTAGACATCCAGAAGGAAGGAAAGCTGTTCGAAACAGAGATCCGAAGCATCCTAAGTCGAAACAGCACACCGGAAAACGCACCATCCGGTGATACAAGTCCCGATAGTTCACCCAATCAATCCCGAGATACGGAAGGAAACCCTGAACCCTTCACAATGAGCGGGCAACACCAACAACAACACCAACAACAACAACAGCTAGGACCGCCAAGGCCACCTCCAACAGGAGTAACCTACACGAAATTCGGTGGATTCCCAGGAGACGACCCAGACGCCCACGTACGAACTTTCGAGATAAGTTATGCAGTTCTTAACCATCCACCAGATCAGGCGTATAAAGCCATTGTTTTTCAATCTACACTGATCAATGAAGCGGCGAGATGGCTCACGGAATATGATATCAATCATTTCGGTACTTACGATGCAGTACGAGACGCCTTTTTACAGCGATTCAGACTAAAGAAGAATCCCGTTGAAATCTTTGAGTATCTACAGAACAACAGACAGAAGGTAAATCAGACCGTCCAGGAGTACGCTACCCTCTTTAGAACACATTTACGGCAGATACCACAGGCTCACGCTAATCTACCTGATGATGTCATCTCTCAATGGTTTATCAATGGATTAACCCCACAGCTGAAGCAGATCATGATCATAAGATGTGTCGGAGCTATGACCTTGGATGCCGTCATTGCAATGGCTCTACAACTAGAATCAAAGGTTGGTGGATTTTCAGAAGACTTGGAATGGTTAAAGACAAACAAAAATATGGCTGAAGATATCACCAGGCAAGTATATTGCACCACATGCAAAAATTCGGGGCATACAAGTGCCAACTGTGCACTGAACCAAGTGTTTTGCGCTATCTGCAACACTACCGGACACACCACCGGAAACTGTGTCTACAACGCTAGAATACAAGGGACAGCAACCGTCAATGCAGTCATCCAAGAACATGGCCAACCAGTAAATCACTATGTGCCTCCGCATCAGAGAAACAATCAACAACAAGGATATCGGAACTACCGAGGACAGAGAAACAACACTTATAATGCCAACCGATGGCAGAATGGACCACCACCGGAAAACCCTGAGTTACCACCTCCACGCTGTCATTTTTGTGGCGAATTCGGCCACATTAGAAGATTTTGTAAAGACGCAATGGAGTATGATCAAAGAAAGAAGGAACGCCAAAATCCAATGGCCAACATGGTAAAAATTACACCGATCGAAACACAGACTGCTACAGTCCAGACCCGTTCCGGTAAACAACTTCAGTCGGCAGCAGAAATCTTTGAACCAGGGATACAAGAACAACGAAGGATGTATAACAAAGCTAGTCACTGGACCACAACAGAACCACCAGTGTTCCCAGAACCTATTCCGGTGACTCAGGCTTCTTCATCAAAGGACGAAACAACACAAAAGGATGCATCAGTAGGGCCATCATCATCAGTAGAGACAACAACAGACACTTCTGCGTCAGTAGAACCTTCAAGTCCAAAAGAACAAGACAGTCAAGCCCAACAGGCCTGGGAAATTTTGTCCAAGGCATCCATCACTCTGCCTTTAGGCCAACTGCTGGCCTTAGTGCCCGGGATCCGACAACAGTTTCAGCAACAATTCAGTCCAGTACCTTCTTGCATTCCTACGACAGCCGCAATTCAACCGGAACCTGATGCTGCGATTGACCACGCAGTGCCCTTGATCACAGTATGGTATAAGAATCAGAAGATCACGCAAGTATTGATTGATGGAGGCTCAGGTGTAAACATTGCGACCGTAGCATTATGCAAAAAGCTAGGTTGGACCGAAATTGAACCAGTGCAATTCTTTGTTCGAATGGCGGATCAATCGAGAGTCCACCCTGTAGGACTTGTGCGGAATGTACCCATCACTCTACAAGGTACAACTTTCAAGATGACTTTTGTCATACTAGATCTACCCGAATCCACTTTGGATTACACTCTTCTTTTTGGCCGACCTTGGTTGAAGCATGCTAAGGTAATACAAGACTGGTCTGCACAAGAACTTACATTCAAAGATGCCCATCGTAAATATGTGGTGAAACTAGATGCTATGCAATCTTGCGAACCTCACGCCAGACCGTACTTTGCTGAACCAGTTCACATGTTAGATGGACTGTCAGATGATGAAGAAGAGCAATTTCTGAAGAGTAATGCCGATTTAATGTCTCTAGGAACTATTGATCTACAATCCGTCATAGATAACTGGAACACGTCAGTATGTACAGTAGTAGCTATCACCGGAAAGTCGGTCCAGGAAGATACTTCCTCAACCCATGACGACGAATTACAACCACTGTTCAAACCAACAGATGATACAGAGAAACCTCAACAATTTTATGTCCCAGAAGACCAGCTGATCACGTATAATCTAGGAGATAGAGATCACCCACGACCTGTGAAGATGAGGCAGAACTTACCGGAAACATTTAAGGAGGATTTGATTAAACTTCTTCGTGAATTCGCAGACGTCTTTGCATGGGATTACAAAGACATGAAAGGATTAGATCCGCGCATCTATCAACACAGGGTCATGTTGAAACCGGAAGTAAAACCAAAAAGACAATCCAGCTACAGAATGAACCCCCATTGTGCATCACAGGTAAAAGCCGAACTTGATAGACTATTAAAAGTCGGATTCATTGTACCAGTAGAACACGCTGAATGGATCTCGCCCATCGTGATCGTGCCAAAGAAAAACAAGCAGTTACGAATCTGTGTGGATTACCGGAAATTAAATGCAGCAATAGTACCAGATCCTTTCCCGATCCCCTTTTTGGATACCATGCTTGATAGAGTCGCAGGTCATGAAATGTATTCATTTTTAGATGGATACAGCGGGTACAACCAGGTTAGAATGGCTGAAGAGGATATACCAAAAACTGCCTTCATTACCAATTGGGGTGTTTTTGCCTGCACAGTAATGTGGTTCGGATTGAGAAATGCACCAAGCACATTTCAAAGATGTATGCAGGAGATATTTTCTCCTTATCTCACTTCATTCATGCAAGTCTACCTCGACGACTTCTCAATCTTTGGGAAGATGATAGCCCATTTGTTTCACTTACGATGCTGTTTTCAGAAATGTAGAGAATATAGACTCTGCCTTAATCCCAGCAAATCCGTGTTTGCAATTTCATGTGGCAAACTGCTTGGGCATATTGTATCTGCCCAAGGTATTCGAGTGGACCCAGATAAGATTTCCGCGATTTTAGAAGCCCCAATACCCACGACTCCGAAAGAAGTAATGCGCTTTATGGGACAAATACGGTGGCATGGCAGACACTTACGGTGGCTTGCTCACCTAGCAGTGCCACTGAACAAGCTAATCACAAAAACTCCCCGACAGTTTGAATGGACTGAAGAATGTCAAACTACATTTGATCGACTCAAGTATCTCCTGATGCACGCTCCAATTTTACAACCACCAGACTGGGACAATCCGTTCCACGTTTTTGTTGACGCTTCAGATATTGCAATCGACAGTATTCTGATGCAGCAAACAGATAAGTGGTTTCGCCCTGTTTATTACGCCAGTAGAAGGCTTGCACGGGCAGAAAAGAACTATTCCACCACTGAAAGAGAATGTCTAGGATTGATCTACTCAATCAAAAAGTTCAGACATTATCTACTAGGCCGAAAATTTACCTTTCATGTGGATCATGCTGCCCTTGTTTATCTAGTAAGACAGCAGCACTTAGGAGGACGATTGGCACGATGGGTGCTACTATTACAAGAATTCGATTATGATATCATTCACCGACCCGGAAATGCACATGCCTTAGCAGATTTCTTATCACGCCTAGATTCCGGTGAAGCTCCGGTAGGAATAGATGACACGACTCCTGCGATTTATAATGCTGAACCACTACCTGATGAGACGCCCAACTTACAAACACCACCTACATACTATGATCAGATTCTAACTTTCCTCACCGAAGGACGCTTTCCAGCCGAGACTGCCAAGGCGGTTCGAAGAAAAATCACAGTTTTTAGCCGCCGATTTCGGTTAGTTGCTGGAGAACTGTATTATACAGATCATACCGGAATCCTACTTCGCTGTATTCCACCACATGAAGTTAACTCAGTTATCACTTTGGCTCACTCAATTCCTTCCGGTGGCCATTTTGCAGCAGACTTAACTCACCGGAAAATTCTGCAAGGAGGACTCTGGTGGCCAACTATGTACAGAGATATCTCACAGTTTGTTAGACAATGCGATGCTTGCCAAAGAGCTGGTCAGCCTTTACAACGGCATCTTTTTCCCCTGCAACCCATCTTACCATTAGAACCTTTTCAGAAATGGGGTTTAGATTTTATCGGGCCAATTACACCTCCAGCAGTATCCAGTAATAATCGATACATACTAACTTGCACAGATTACGCAACTAGATGGGCAGAAGCTTGGGCTTTGCGGTCTGCTACAGCAGTTACGGTAGCAAAATGTCTACTCACGGATGTCTTCCCACGATTTGGTTTACCACTGGAAATTGTCTCAGATCAAGGCACTCATTTTGTAAACAATTTAATGAAGGCTCTCACACAGTCCTTCCAAGTCACACATAAATTTAGCTCTCCTTATTATCCACGTGCCAATGGATTGGCTGAAAGTACAAACAAGGCACTGTTAAACATCCTCCGGAAATTGATCATGGAAACACCGGAAAGATGGGATCAACTACTACCTGCAGTATTAAGAGCATATCGAACTACATATAAAGTAACAACAGGCTTGACACCTTTCAAGTTAGCTTATGGCTTAGAAGCAATCGCTCCCATGGAAGTAGTCATCCCAAGTTTGCGGGTAGCAATCACTCAGAAGATGCTACCAGAATCTTCACTGACAGCACGAATGGACGCACTCAGAGAACTTGATGAGCACCGATGGCTCAGTTTTTTAACTATGCGCGAAGTTCAACTAAGGCAAGCTAAGACACACGATCGATATTTGAAGACGCCAATCTTTTCGGTAGGACAGCTTGTACTCTTCTATAACGCAAAATCGGACAGAGCAGCAGGAAAATTCAAACTACGATGGTTCGGCCCTTTCAAGATCTCAGCACAAGTAGGTCCGGCAACTTTTCGGTTGACTACGTTGACCGAAATTCCACTTCCAAAAGTAATTAATGGATCGAAGTTGCGGCCGTATTATCCCACTACCAGTACGCCTTAATTATTCGGCGATGAGCCACGTTTTGTATAAATTTTTATGTTTTTGCTTTTAGCCGTCTTTTGTACAAATCTTTATGATACCAGCCGCCTCTCCCTACCGGTCACTCAGTACGCACGCTAGCATGCCAACCGTATCATTCCCGCACCACACAATGATACTCACCTCCAAACCGTGTTCTCCATATTTAAACCCCTGAGTTGTGCCAAAAACCGCTATTGTGTTTTCGTGATTGTGTATTCTGTGTTTTCTGTAAGTGTGCACTGTGAATGCCATGGAAGCGCTAGCCAACTACGCTTCTTTCCGCGAAGGCATCCCTACAGATGTAGGCGAATACCTGCGATGCAGAGGGTTGGCCAACTTCGCTGAGTTGCCTTGGCACTCAGTGGAAGCCCATCCCTTCTCCGCACAGATCATCCAAGCCATTGCCCAAAGCTCCGCCACCGAGCGTCAGTGGGTCTTCCTTTCCCTCCCAAATAGAACCGTCATCACCTTCCAAGCCTTCGCCGACGCCTACCGCCTCCCCCCGCAAGGCCGCGAAACCGGTCCAAGCATCTCTTCCGCCCGTATGTCCGAACTCTTTCCCCGCTCCTCATCAAACGAATACGCCATCCTATGCCGCCCAGAACCCGAGCGATCCGCCCTCCAGTTCCTTGTAGCCATCCTTAACTTGCAAAAACGAACATATGGCATCTCTCGCCCCTTCTACTCCGCCTTAGATTTAGCTGCCCGCGAACCTGTAAATTTTGCCTCCTATTTTTTCCTTAGAATCCATAAAGAATGTGTAGCTATCGTAAAACAGCTCCAAAAGGGTTCTACCCCCCGCTCTCGCCTTCCCCACATCATCTCCTTCCTCTTCCCAACCATCCTCGCCGCACAACCCCCACCCGCAGGCCCCGCACTTCGACACGAAGAATCCGCACAACCAATCGAGGACAGTGAAGAAGAAGACGAAGAGATTAATCAGCTCTTCCGTACCAAGCGAATTCGGATCAGCTCCTCGGAAAGTGAAGTCCAAGGATCCGCCGGAAAAGATCAGGAGACCAAGCCAGACGGCCAAGAGGAAACATACCACGACACCGCCACACACATCGAAACATCGACGGAGCAACCAGACCAGCAGGATCAAGCAGAGACAGAAATAGTATCCACAGAAAAAGAATCTGAGCAGCACCAGGATGAACAGGAATCAGCCACCAAAGCCCTGGATCAACTCATCGACGCCATCAACCAGACAGAAACCGTACAACAAACACTCGCCAAGGTAAACCCCTCAGATACCGTCCTCCCTACACCACCTCCTGCCAAACCCCTACCCCCACCGGAACCACCCCTCCCACCCACCAATGAACCCGCAGCATCTTCCTCTTCCTCCCCTAACTACTCTCCGCCAAACTCCCAGCAACTACTCACCGACACATCCTCTCAACCTCGTCGTCCTCCACCACCACCGCCACATAACGCATTCCCGGAACTTGCCGCCATGGGGCAGTTCCTCATCCAGTTATCACACCAGCTGCCCGCCCAATTTACGGCAGCCACGGACCACCTGAAACTCGAATACCAGCACAAGGTAGACACCCTGGAAGCCGACATCGCCCCCCTCCAGGAAGAAGTGGATGCCGTAAAGACCGAGAATCATCAACTCTGGACACAGCTAGCAGAACTCGAAGCACAAATTTCGACAGAACAGACGCTAGTACAACAACGAAATGAAGCCCTGGACCAGCTAGCTGCCAAAGACCAACTCATACACGACGCACATGAGGAAATTCGAACACTGAAGGCCGCCCTTCAAGAACAAGAAGGTATCAACCTAGCTCTCGAAGAATTGATCGCAGACATGAAGCTTCAACTACAAGAAACCACCCAGAAGATGCAGGAGCAACAGAAAGAAGCCGACCAAGTTCAAGAACAATTACGGCGAGCCGAAGAATGTGCCAACGCGGTCAACAAAATTCTCAAAAAACAATTACTAAAGGAAGGCCAATACCAAAAAGATATTGACAGGACGCGCCGAGAACGAGATTCACTGAAGAAATCTCTGGAATTTCAAACCCAGCAGTTTGAACGCAACGACAACCAGATACGCAACCAGAAGGAGTGCATCAGAGAGATGCAGACCAAACTGACTGAAATGACGACAGCCCGAGATGCGGCATTAGCCAACGAATTTTATCTCCAGGAGGCTTTTCTTCAAACCCAAGCCGAAATTTTGTTACATCAAGCCATAGCCCTCAGTGCAGTCAGAACCGACGCTCAATTATTAGAACCTACCACCTTAGTGCAAATGTTAGAAACCCTCAAAAAGAAAATTACCCGGACATTTAGGCTCGCCCGAAGTATGTACTTAGAAGGCATAGTATCCGAACCATAGGTACTTGCATGATATACTTTTCGCACGTGTAAAAGACGTTCCAAGTCCAACATCGATCTCCAGAATGATGATTTTTTATTCTAGAATCTCGGTAAGCAGCATGAAGTGTCATGTCCGAATGAAATATCATCATTCTAGCGTATGGCAGCTCAAGGTCTAGCACTTATAAATGCGTATACCCGGATGATGAAGATGACTCAAGAACTTCGACAACATCACCAGAGGATCGGACTCCTACAGTTTGCTAAGTTACCCTGGGAACAGTGGACTTGTTCCGCCACTAGAACAAGTGCGATCAGAAAGGATTGAATCCTGGCATGGACCGACAGACACTGTAAAAGGATATTTCAGCCAGGTGGTGATAGGATACTGTATGGTTCCATGGCTTCTGCAGAAGACATGGATATTTTCAACAAGTATGACACAAATATATCCATGATGGTAAAACACGCACAAACTTTCAAGAAGAAGACGATTCAACAGCACAGAGGGTACTTTGATTCCATAGACGAAGCGCTTAAAGCACATGATCAAGAAGGTGGGTCCAGCTGAAGAATACGAGTATGTCAAGTATGAGTTTTTGAGGCAACAGCATATAAGAAAGTGGGACTTCATAAAGAGGCAACTCGACCAGCTATACGAGTTTGAGGAAGTTCTGGAGAAAGCGACGACCTATCACGTACAGTGACACATCCGGGATTGAAAGATATTTGCTGAATCACCAGCAGGATATGGACATTATGAACGATTAGCCAGAGTCTTTCTGATGCATAGCCCCAGGCAAACGGATATCACCTACAGTATTGCACTTGCGGGTTCGAGTCCACCGTGCGTGCCAGTGTTAGACGGCCGCCGAATAAGGACAATTGTACTTAGACAGAGGTTTTTAATGTAGAAAGAACTCTTCTGGAAGTACGCGGTAAAAAAAAGATTCGCGCAAGCCTTGTAAATTCTATTTAAAGCAATGAAAAGGGACGAGAAACAGAGAGTCCCCGTTTTGGGAAGCTGCGAGTGCATTGTGAGAGCCCTGAGTTGGGATTAACTCTCCTACTGTGTGTAAACAAGTAGAGTAGCTTGGTTCTGTCCTGTTCTGCGCGCTTTATCTGTGTAATCATTTGACTGCGTATGCGTGATACACCGTGGTGTTACGAGTCGATAATGCGATTGTGAGATTCTGTTCGGTAACGAATTAAAGAGTTCCCTGTGTTTTGGGAATTGCATGTATAAGTGTTGTATGTGTAGAACAAGAGTAACTCTGTTCTGTTCCGTCGGTTCCATTCCCTCTCCTGTGTATGCGCTTGTGTGCGTCTGTGCGTTATACGCAGTGTTACGAATTGATACTGTGTTGTAGAGATTTCACCCGGTAATGGTTGAAGTATTTCCTAAGCGCTAGTCGACAGGAATGCGTTTGTCTGTTCGTCCTTCTGTGAAGCACGGAAGTATAGAGAATTAACATGGTGCAATTGTGAGTTATGAGTCTCTGTGAATGACTGGGTCGGTAGTCTATCTGTGTTCAAATTAGTACCAGTAGTGTTCTGAATGCGAGTAGAATGATGATAAAGTACGCGACAAGTTATGGTCAGTAGGTCTTGCGATTTGAATGTGGTACTCGGTAAAGTTGTAAATTGTGGAGAAGAATTTCGCGGTGTGGTCATGTTAAGTTACCAGCAGTACGCTTTGTGCATTGATTCTCAGTCCGGACTACTGCTCAACTGTATAGCAGGTAGATCTTGGAGTACGGGATTTTAAGACGTTGATAGCCTTGGTTGATCAGAAACAACTACTGAGTTAAGACGCGCTGACCGAGTGACGAGTAAGTGAGAAGTTGGGAAAATAGTATAGGGCCTCTGTCTAACAGACCCCTACCACTCCCAAGGACCCACGTGGCTAGAGTCAGTCTATCCTTGCGGTAAGATTGAGTACAGAGAAAGAGAGACTCGGAATATCTGGTACGCAGGTGTGGAACCAGATTCTGGAGTCTCTGAAGGATTGTTGTTTCAAACTAGTAATTAAAAGCTGCGGTAAGTAATTAACAGTTAAATTAGTAAACGACGATAATACCTTTAACATTTGGCGCCGTCTGTGGGAAAGTGGCATCCGTTTGCCAGTTCTCTGACCCGTTGTATGTGGGAAAGTGGCAACTGATCACCAGTCTCTGCGGTAAAGTAGCATTTGATTACGAGTCACTTGTGAGACAGTGGCATTAAAGTGCTAACGGTTTGTAAGAAGCAAACACCCAGCAACATTTTGCTTCACTGACAGTAGCAACAGATCCAGATTATTGCGAACTGCTCAGATAGTATCACTGGGCAATGATACATGCCGGTCACTCGATCGGGCGAAACATATCCTAAGAATCGTCAGATTGAAGCACGAAAATCACAAAAGATAGCCTCGGGAGAAGTAGGCATAACTAGATCTGACCAAGTGGTCAAGAAAAGTGGAAACGTGGCTAGAGTCAGTCTATCCTTGCGGTAAGATTGAGTACAGAGAAAGAGAGACTCGGAATATCTGGTACGCAGGTGTGGAACCAGATTCTGGAGTCTCTGAAGGATTGTTGTTTCAAACTAGTAATTAAAAGCTGCAGTAAGTAATTAACAGTTAAATTAGTAAACGACGATAATACCTTTAACACTACATATGTGAAGTTGGGCAAGGATGATTGTCCCAAAATTGATGAGGAGAAGAATTCATGAGCTAAGTTCCTCATGATCTATTGTTGATAGTCTTATGCATGCTATGGTAGCTACCAGACCAGAAATTACATTTGCAATGGGAGTGGTGAGTGGATATATGTCGAATCTTGGAAAGAAGCATTCGGATGTGGTCAAAATGATATTGAGATGTTTGAGTGCAATTAGGGATATGTGTCTATGCTTGGATAGAGGTGATGCACCCATTGTTGGATACACAAATTGTGACGAAGCTAGTTGTGTAGATAATATGAAGTCTACTTTAGGGTGCATTTTTCATGTCACGAGTGATATTTCTTGGAGGTATCACCTTAAATAATGTACAATGATTTCCACTACTAAAGTAGAGTATGTTGCAGCTAGTGAGGTGTGCAAGGAAGCATCATGGATTTCTAGATTGGCATGTGACATGGGCATACCTCATCATATACCTTGTATACTCAATGATAGTGAGAGTTGCGCCTATTACAAACTTCACTTCTTCACGTTTACACATGTAAGTGTTCCTACTCTCAATTCTCTTAGCCTAATCACAATTAGGATCTGAAAACTTGTACAAAGGTCAATCAACTATAGACTTAGAGTTGTACAAAAGCATTTCAAAAGTTAAACCATCATTCATCTACCAAACTCTAGTGGTATAAAACATCGGTGTCTCAAGTCACTAAGTTTTGATGATGTTCAACTTTACTCTCAAACTATGATGCTTCAAATATTTTAATTAAGAAGTTAGTCCTTTTCAATCTCTTGAGACTCCCATATATTGGAATACCAAATCTAGTATAAATCTCTTACTTTAGGAGATTGATTATCTCATTGTACTATCAACAAGATGTTTTGGAATAACTTAGTCTAACCCCAATTACATAGATAACTAACTCAATCTTTTTAAATATCTCTTGATACATCTTTATTCTAAAAGATATTAACTCACTTAGTTGTATTTGTCAAATAAGTGTTTTATGCTAGATTGACTCAGTCAAATTTACCTTTCTTGAAAGGATCTTTCCAAGTTCTCTCCCCAGAAATCCATGTAGCATTTCTAATAAAGAACTTCAAAATCCTTAACGAGGCTACATTAGTCTTACTAAAAGTCTTTATGAAGATCTAGAAAGTGATTTCACTTCATGATCTTCAAACTTTCTCAGTTATTTGAAGTGCTTCATGGTCATATTCTTGACCATTCTGTACTTTATTTTTATCTATGAAGTTTCAGTTTTCCTTGGGGTGAAATTTCACTCCAACCCATGAGCCCAAGACTAAAAGATACATATCATATCAAGGTCTGATGTCCCATACCATCATTCCTACATTAATGTGAATATAAAGTATAGTGTCCCATACCGCCATACTTTATATCCAACACTGATGTGTAGGTGATATTTATCTTAAAGTCTAGAAGCTTAATCTAACTATAGAGTATCCTTTACTTAGATTCTTCTTGCTAGAATCTGAAGTCAAGGAATTACTTCTATGTTTTCCATCTTGCTTAGGGAACTAGGGCTTCCAACACAAGATCTCTCTATGATCTTAATTATCCCTTAATTTATATTGGAAGCTCTAAACCATTTGATTAAATAAACATTCATCTTGACGGAATAAACATCCATCCTTTCTTTCTAAGGTTTTGAGTGTGATTCCAAGTGTCTTGAATCATATTCAAGATCTAGTTAGTTCTTCCTTAACTAACTTGAAGTGACAAGAGATTATTCTTGCCTTTGAGATTCATTTATTTATCCAAAGCTCTCAAAAAGCTACCCTAGGGTTTTCTAGGAATCTCATTTACTACTTAAGTCTAAGCATCTTCTAATGCTTTTGGATTTCTTTTGAAATCCCTTTAAGAATAGGTGAATACAAGTTTCACCTTCTCGAGACTTAAGTATGATTTATCAAATTTGCAGACTGTGTACTTTGTATATTCTCTCCTTACTTCCCTTTAGAGAAGTATAAAATTTGGCATGCTTTATTTGAGCTCGTGGTTTACAACCACCTTTTTTCAAAATCTTTTGTGATATTGTTGGGATCCCAATGTTAGATTTAGCATGCCATGAAGTTTCTTTCTAAGAAACTCATTGTTTGCCAAACATCTTATATATAAAAAGATGTTCTTTTATCTCATCATCTATATTCTAAGTTTCTATTCATGGAATTAGTTATACCAATTCTTGATAAGTTTTGGTACTTTCTTCCCCCCTTTGAAGAGTTTTCGTCCTCGAAAACTGTAAAATCTATGGCTTCATTCACGAGTAGAGAGTCAGTTCTCTGACTCCTCCCAATATTGGACTATTCAAGCAATCTTATACTTGAGTAGAACTTGAAAATTTTCTAGAAGATTTACTAGAAATGCATTTTAGTTCTGGTATCTTTTAGAAGATCTTCTAGAGGTAGCTAAGCGACCACCTATCCTAAATTGCTCATGAACTTCCTCTTGACTTTATGGGAATACTCATGAGTTCTCATGTTTGCAACAATGCAATGCTTATGCCTATCTGTGTTAGGAGAGGTGGCTTTGATTTTCAATGCTAATCAAAGCATAAGAGGTTTGAAGGTATTATGAAATGAGAAAAATATTTCCATTTCATCATTGTACCTATAGAAGTTTAAGTTCCTTAAGTTCCTTCCATTAAGAATAGTTGCATTTGCTAAGGAAAACCTTACTTGACTTTCTTGAGATGCAAATCTATTGAATTAATGAAGCCTTCAATTTAATTGGAAATTTTTCCAAAAGGAGAGAGCTTTCAATTTTCATGATGCCTTGAATACTTTTCACCATTAATGTTGGTGAAAGTAATTTTTGCTCATAATTGGTTTCCATCAATGTCTTTGATGGCATCAACTTAATAGAGCTTTATATCATGAGACTCTTGAAACCATTCTAGAGTGTCATCGTATTTAGGATATGTCATGAAGAACTCTTTTAGAACCTTTTTCAATTAACTATCTCTAAAAACGTCTTATTGTAGGTTCTATGAAGTAGTGTAAGAGTGTGGCACAAAAAACTTTTTTGAGATATCATCTTTGTTATTGATGACATTCAATGTATTCGGGTGTCATCTTCTTAAGATATCTCATCAAAGTCTTGTTTTGGAACTCTCTAAGTATCTGTTATAGGTAGAATTAGCATTGAGTATGCCAGCTTCTCTAATATTTATGTATACATGCTATTTTGATCATGTCAAAGAAGGCTTTGCTTCAAAAACTAAGTTATCAAGGAGCTTAGATATATTCATGTATACATTGCTTGAGGATAATGTTTGTGTTGAAAGAATTGAACTTGAGAATTTTTCTAAGTTACTTAAGAACTTAGATGTGTTCGGGTACTGTTCATTTCATTTCTTCCTTGCCATTGACTTGGTAAGGGAATTTCTCCTTAGGTTTATTTCATTGATGAGCAAGACATACTCATTACTTAATGTATAATTTTACATTAAGCATGGGTGTCACTTTAGGAAGGAATCTCTAGGTATATTACTCGCAAAAATTTAGCTGACATAATTTTTGCAAATACCTTAAATTTCATTTTTCCTAAAGTTCTTGCTCCTAATTAAACTTTCTATTGCTATTTGTTCACTTAATTATTTTCATTATGTAAGAAAATGAAAAGTGAATCCTAAAGTTCATGCATATACCTACATGCAAATGCATGTATGACATACAGAATCCAAGCAACCCGATGCTTCTATTATGCTGAGCATTCATGCATTCCATGCTTATATGCTCCTTTTTATGCACAAACATGCGCTTGGTTTTCAAGCATCCTCATGCGAATGCACGTGTTGTCATGCATTTGGAGCATTTCTAAGAAAAAGAAGACGATATGTGCACCAAGGAAAACTTGAAAATTCTGCATTGAAATTATCTTTTTTCAAGAGAAAATGCACAAACAATCTTTCTTTTTTAATGCATGGACGCATGGGAGTGCTCAAGGTGCTTTGAATTCCCTTTTGATCATGCATGTTTGCCTCTTGAAAACTTAAAATACCTTTCCTTTACATGTATACTAGAACTAAATAATCATTAGGTCCTCTATTGTGCTTCAATTATGTACACATGCAAATATAATGGAAACTAAGGCAAACAAACATCATGTTTTTTTTTTTTAAGAAAAATTAGCTCTATAATAGCTTCGTCCATCCTTTGCCTTGGAGAAGAGCCATAATCCATTTGATTTCCAATTGCTTCATCCAATCTCACTCAATTACTAGCTCCATTCTTTTTGAAAGTACAAGGGTAAAACCCTCCTCCAAGCAACAATGCGCTATTTATTTGACTCCTCACTTCAAATGGAAATAGAGTAAATTGCGTCCTCCCATAAGGTAAAGAGAGGCTAAATTCCTTCCAAATTAAACCTCAAAGAGGTTTGATCAAAGTTGATGGTAGAAAAATAGACTCAAAGAGTGTTAGAACCTCATGGGTTCACCTTAGCAATCTACAATTAAGTACAAAATTTGCATTCACACCTCACAAAATTGAACATGGACACTAATACTTTTTACGGAGGCCCAAATTCTATGGCACTAATCTCTCATGAGATATTACGAAAACAAGCAATAGCCCATTCGATAAATGCATGGGAACAACATTTTCCTATTCCAAGAGGGAGAAAAATAGAAAAACACCTCACAAGTTATAAGATTGCAAAACTTTAATACTGCTATGTGCACATGGGTAGGTTGAGAGTATAATGAGCTCCGTTTTCATTTTTGACAAAGAGTTTTGTTGCACGTCTGAACGCGAAGTGTGTGATGGCACATATAATCCCACATACTAGAAAATCACTCAAGTCTTGCGTATATATACAACGAACATGTTGCCTTTGAGAACAAATTGAAGATGGAGCTCTTCGTGACTTGTTGAATCCATGCAATCACGTTGGGAGCGAGGGATTGAACGAACTCCTTCTGAGTCACGTTTGATGTGTGGACACAAAGTGGTGATATTCATTTTGTATATAAAAAGAGAAGCGCTCAGGTAGGCCTGCCATACACCCACACACGAATAAATGGAGACACTTACCTTGAGAAAAACTTCCGATCCATGGAGTCTCAGTTCGCTGGCCTAGTGGTTGGGCATCTCACCTCTTGAAGCGGGGGCGAGGGTTCAATCCCTGGCAGCAACATGTAAGGGACATGTAATCTGGAAAGATGTTGCATTGTGGCTGAGTGCCACCGTTTGTCTATCCCTGCGGTAGTGTTAACCACCATTTAACCCAGTCTTGTAAACCCCTGTTCTTGTGGGATAAGGGGGTCCCATGGGTACTATGCCCGTCCTTGTATAGTTGCAATTTCAAAGTTAAAGTCCGGGGGAGTAGGCCTCGGCCGAACCTCCATTTTTCAAAAAAAAAAAAAAAAAAACTTCCGACCCATGGCTCTGCATACCAATGTTTTGTGAAGACTAACAGTCAAGTAAACTAAACTAGTATAGCCCACAAGGGGTGAGAGATGCACTTCTCCACCCAACCAACTCCACCCATATATATACCTCAAGGCCAAGGGGGGAAATGTGAGGAGAGCTTGCCTAGTGTCCTCTCCACATGGATGCTAATCCAAGGCCTTCTAACCTTGGAAATCACATGGAATCACATGGCTCTCACATGAATTCTAAAAGGACTTCTCCCAAGCTTGTACGTACAAGTCTCAAGGCTTGAGAGGTCTCTCTAAGGGTTAAATAACATACCCTTAGGAAATATCAATCCTAAGGGTCAAAACCCTTCAATGGGGAGTAAATAAAGCCAAATATCTCAAGGGTTGAAACCACACTCTTGGAGACACTTTCCCAAGGGTTTTCTCAAGGGTTCTCCAAGTGGTTTTGGACCCTCAAAACATATGTCTTTGGCCACTTTGACCCATAGTTATACAACACCCCTCCTAGCATGTGTCAAAAAGATGCTTTGTCTTCAAAGTGTGATAGGGCGGGGTTGTCTTGTCCCTCATTGTGTCAACACAAGCTTCTAAGTCCATTGGTCCTAGTTGAGTGCACTTGTGTGATTGTTGCTTCCAAATTTATATGTGTTGATTTTATGGCCTCCAAAAGCATGGCACATTCCTCATATTTCAATAGGTGCAAGATCTCTAGGAACTCTATCATTGTTGGTCTTGAAAACTTGATGTCTATAATCTTCCCAATAGGGACATAGTATGGGTGCTCCCTAGTTCTTTTGAAGGTGAAATCCAAAAATAACATGTCATTTTTTTGTAGTCCATAGTGATTAGTGGACTAGCGTGCAATGCATATGCTGAATAAAATGTGCCCTATGTAAGGCCTTGTAATGTAACCCTACGTCTGCATACTTTAAAATGCATTGGAAGAATTATGGTTCACTGGGTGCATCTTGAGCTAGGTGCTCAAGGCATATTGACGACGAGGTTTCTTGATCTAAAGATATGAAACATTCACCTTAGGTTGATGATGCATTTATCATTGTTGAAGTGGACTTGAAGTATGTGGTGTTCACCATGGTGCAAATCCATTCCATGCAAATCCTCTTTTTGAGCTTGCTAATTGGAAATGCATCCTTGATATTGACATTTAGCCTTGCTTCTATGTGGATTACTTTTCTTGTTTGCAATTGTCCTTGAAGCTTTTTTGTGGTAACGAACTTCGAGCACAGAGGGAATTGCATTAGCATTAGATAATTCTTTTCCTTTTTTCTTTTTCTTATAATAATTAACAACAAGAAAGGAAGTTAGCATACATGAAATATAATACATGTATTCAATGTGCCTCATGTGCACTATGTGTATGCATGACCTATAGTGGAACCCTACAATTTATGTGTACTTTGAAAATGGTTCAAAAGATAGTGTTGTGCAATTAACACATGGTTTTTGCATGTCAACGCCTTTGTTCCTATTATGTCACTTGAAAAAACAAAAGTCAAATATATATTGAATTATCAATCGGATCTTGAAATGACTCAATTACTCAATTATCGAATGAGAGATGATCAATATAGTTCATAGGAATCCATTTTTTGACCTTTTTTGCTTCTTATGGGTCAATTGTTTCTCATTTATCTCTTAGTGATGTTTTTGGTTCGCTATACATCATGGTTGGCTCTTTGTTGTGGGAGCCTTTGGTTTCTTTGGATTCCATATCCTTTTTGTCGTTGATTGTTTTGAGTTGCTTACTACTATAAGTGAATTGAGGTGATTCACCTAACTTCTTTTGTTTGCTCTTACCCTTGCTTTCTTTGGCTTATTTTTCGAGCTTACCTTCTTTTGATAGATCTAAGGGGTTTCCATATGTAAAAACTTCTTTGGTACCCATATCTACAATCTCTCTTGTTGAGTTGCAATACATAGCTTAGACACCCAAATTTTCAGCATTCATTGGGTTGGCCTCTTGCTTATTGATGGCTTAGGCTTCTTGGTTATCCTTGTATTTGCACTACCTTTTTGCTTAAGTGTTTGCATTTGTGACTCCACTTTGTGTGCTTGAAATGGAGATTTGAGGGCCTAGACTTGTCAACTCTCAGAGTAAGGAGAATGATGACGTGGATGAGTCTTCTTTGTCGGTTGTCTCTCATGTGGTGAAGGATCAACAATAGCCGTGTTTTAATTTTTCTTGGGAATTGTGATCAAGATCTTTGTTGAAGGTTATGCCTCTTCTATTGACCTCTCCTCTGTGGGTGATTGAGACTAGTCCTCACATTCACTCATGATGGAAATATCATCACAATATGTGGTATTAGTGGCACACATGAATATGATTCATGCAATGCAATCAAGCATTCAGTTTTAGGTGCGACTCAATGTGAATCGAAAAATGAAAAAATTCCCTACATATGTCCATTATCGACAAACACACATCCTAGAGAATAATCCATAGTGGCAACGTGCTTGCTTATCCTTATATTATTTGCTCTTCCATATGTGATTTGTCAACAACTAAGAATCCTTCCAAAGAGACTAACCCTTCAATATTTATATGAATTATCATCTTTCCTATGCATGCTAGTTCTCTTCCTTTCATGTTGACAATATCGACATTCTTTTGATAAAGAGCTTCCTGCATAGCCCAAGATAATTCGATGCAAATCATGTCTTTGATGTGCTTGAGCCTATGTGTGCCATCATTCTCTCTTTGAAATCTAATCCTAGCATGGCATGTAGCCATGGTGTCTTTTCCAATGGTCCTTTGTTTATATCTCTCATTGTAAATACTTGGATGGTAGGTGTCGAAGGAATGGGGCCAAAAAACCCTTGCATCAATTGTTCACATCGAAGGATCATTTGCCTCACTTCCTCTTGAGATTCCTTTATACTTCTATTTTCCTTGACCTTTTTGTCTTTAGCAACTTGAAGTCTTGCCAACATGTCATCCATCAAAGGCTCAAGATACCTCTTGTCACGACATCCACTAATGTAGATTGGCAAGATATCACCCTCCAAAGTGGCTAAGTGGACTCCACCTCCTGTGGAAATTTTGTTTATCACAAATGGTCCATGGCCTTTTTTTTAAGCTTTTTGGCATGTTGTTTTAGTGTGTATACTAAAACATAGTCTCCTTTTTGTAGACCTTTATTCTTAATGAGTGCATCATAGTAAGCTTTTCACTTTCTTTTAGCATCACAAATGCCCAATGTGGCTCTCAATTGTGCTTCTTGTAATTGCTCTAGCAGCTCCACATGGTTGGATAGCTCATGACCTTTCCACTTGTTGGAGTTAGACATCTATGGAAGCACAAGAACAACACAAAGAAGAAGGAGAAGCTTGGAGCACAACACACAATACTGAATGTATTACCATTAGAATGTACAAAGATAAGTAAATGTTTGGGCTATAGGTGTATAATTTCTCCATAGGCAAAGCCTTTGTGAAAAAGTCTGCAACGTTCTTCTACATGGGCACACATGCTAAGATGATCTCCCTAGCACAGAACCTCTCCGTGACAGAATGATAATACACCTCAACGTGCTTAGTGCGAGCATCGAACACAAGGTTCCTCACAGTTGCCAATGTGCTCTAACTATTAGTGAAGATGGTGATGGCAAAAGACTGACCAACACCCAAATCATCCATAAGGCGTTTGAGCCACACACACACTCAATAGTCGTTGTGAAAGCTGCCCTATACTAAGCCTCACAACTGGAAGTGGCCACAATAGGCTGCTTCTTGATATACATGAGCTACCATGCATGAAGCAAAAGCCATTAGTGGACACACGAGTGTCATAGCAACCAGCCCAATCACTGTTAGAAAAAGCATGCAAATCTGGCAGTAGTGATCCTGCCTTGGGATAAAACTATCCAAGTAACCGGGTACCACTCAAGTAGCGAAAGATGAACTTAATCGTCTGTCAATGCTTGACACCTGGGAAATGCATACACCTGCTCATCTATGAGACAACAAACTGAATATCTGGCTGAGGAATGCATAAGTAAATCAAGCATCCAACAACCTGCTAATAGAGAACAACATCAAATGCATCTCAAGCATCATGAAGACTCAATCATAAACCTTTCTCCATAGGAGTGGCAATAGGCTTACAATCTTCAAGGCCAAAACAGTGCAATAATGTGTCAATATATTTCGTTTGACACAAAGCCATTCCACCATCAACTTGCATAAATTAAATGCCCAAATAATGATGCAAATGCCCCAAATCAGACATCTCAAATGAGGCATGCAAATCAGCCTTAAAATCAGCAATATGCTTGTCATAAGGACCAATGAGCAGCATGTCATCAACATACACAACAATGATCAAAAGCACATCATTAGCATGCTTAACATATAAGGTGCTCTTAGTTGGACTCTTCTCAAAACCATGTGCAATCGGATAGGCATGTATCTTTTCATACCAAACATGTGGTGCTTGCTTTAAACCATATAATGCCTTCTTTAACTTGCACACCTGGTTTTCATGCCCTTTCTGCACAAAGCCATGGGGCTGAAAACATACACTTCTTCATGAAAGTCACCATTTAGAAATGTTGTTTTAATGTCCAACTGATGTACATTCCAACCATGATGAGCTGCAAGTGCGCAAATGCTATGAACAATAGTCATTTAGCATGTAGGTGCAAAGGTCTCATAAAAATCAATGCCTCTTTCCTGTGCATAATCCTTTGCAACAAGCCTGGCCTTATACTTGTCAATTGTTCCATTAGGATTACACTTCAACTTGTATATCCACTTAGTGCCAATGGCCTTCTTTCTAGGAGGCAAGTCACATAAGGACCAGGTACCATTCTTCATTATAGCATCATATTCAGATTGCATAGCAACCATCCAATTTTCTAAATTTTGTGCTTCATCAAATGAAATAGGCTCATTCTCATCATAGAGACTAGACGCAGCCATAACATAGCAATCTGATGCAAAATAGGCACTATGAGAGCCTGAACGAGTACGATATGACAGAGGTGCATCTAATTTGCTATCACATAAAGTTTGCACTAGCCGTTTTGGCATAGTTTTTGCCTCCTCAATATCATCTCTCTCATCAACAAGTGCATCATGTAAATCTGCATAAAAAAATGGAATGATCTGCATCATCACATGAAACCTACAAAGACTGAGAAGTTGCCTCATTAGGACGAGCACTAGACTTTCCACCTGTAAAAAGAGGCAGCAAAGTATCATAGATGTCTTTGGAGCTCACATATG
Source organism: Ceratopteris richardii (assembly GCA_020310875.1). NCBI lineage: Eukaryota > Viridiplantae > Streptophyta > Polypodiopsida > Polypodiales > Pteridaceae > Ceratopteris > Ceratopteris richardii. The sequence goes on from CM035425.1 coordinate 51,207,151, forward strand.
TCTCCTTCGTACATGAAAGTAAAGGGTGAAGAGCATCTTCAACAAAATCAACATCATGACTAACCAAAATGTGTTTAGTTTGTGGATGATATAGATGATAGCCTTTGCTTTCAGAATTGTACCCAACAAAAATACATTTTATTACTTTATCATCCAATTTCTTGCGATGTTGTTCAAGCACTAATGCATATGCGAGACAACCAAAAATATGCAGATGAGTAGTCGATGGCTTACGACCATGCCAATCCTCATATGGAGTGACAGACTACAGTGCTTTGGTGGTACACCTCTTAAGTACATATGTTGCACACATCACAACCTCAAGCCAAAAACTATGTGGTAAAGCTTGACTCTTGACCATACACTTTGCCATCTCCATGAGTGACCTGTTCTTCTGTTTAGCAACTCCATTCTACTGAGGTGTATAGGGAACTATGCACTGATGTTTTATCCCACGTTCAGCCATAAATGCATTAAAGTCAGAAGACATATATTCCCCCCCTCGATCACAACGGAGTGTGCCCATTTGACATACTGACAGATTTTCAGCCAAAACCAAAAACTGTTTGAAGCACGTAAATACTTTGGACTTTGCCTTCAAGGGATATACCCATGCATGCCTGGAAAAAAATCATCAATGAAAGTCAGGAAGTAAAGATAGTTTCCAAAAGAGGGTGTTTGCATAGGACCACAGACATCACTGTGAACAAGCTGCAATTTCTCAATAGCTTGAACTGAACCATCAGGAACAACGCATTTTGCCCAAAATACAGCCTTCACAGACATGTTTATCGGGTGCCTCAAGTTTGGCCAAAGAGCGCACCATTCCCAATTTCTGGAGGCATAGTAAACTAGAAAAATTTAGATTACCAAAGCATGCATGCCAAAGCTTTCTGACATAGCTTGAGAATCATGTACTTCACATGCTGAATCATTCATAGATTTTTCATAGTCTATGAGCTTATATAGCCCATGACATAAAATGCAAGAAGCAATAATCAAGTCGCCATTTGACAAATCGTGAACTGTACACCTACCATCAACAAATTTCACAACCAAGCCAATCTTGGCCAAAGCAAAAACTGATAATAGAATCTTCTTGATCCTAGTACAAATAAAGCATCTGACAGAGTGAAAGAACTACCATTAGCAGAAGTCAGAATGATCTTACCAACTCCCATGATAGGATAAGAGGAGTTCTTGGTGCATGTGACAGTATTCCCTGTATGGTCAGGCTCGAGTGAAGTGAAAAAACTACGTTGCAAGGTAATATGTTTGGTTGCCCCACTATCAAAATACCAAACATCTGAGTCTATTGCAAACATACACTGCTCATGAGAAGATAGGTCAAAATTGCAAATAGTAGTAATTGCCCATTCTTCATTCTACACAAGATTAGCAGACTCTGTTTTTGCCGTAGAGGCCTCTGCAACAACCATTCCGGCCTCTTTCTTCTTTGGCTCTTTAGCAGCCAGTTTTGGACAGCTCTTAATGACATGATCATTTGCTTTATAGTATTTGCAATACAGTTTCTGCTTTTCTGATTTCTTCTCATCTTTGTCTTCCTTCTTCGATCGTGCAAAATTAGTAGATTTCTGCTTACTAGTAGAAGAGCTCCATTTTCCTTTGCGCTTCTAACTTGCCAGGAAAGCTTGATTTGCAACCCGCATAATAGACCTGTTTTGCCTAGATTGATCTTCTTGCAACAAAATAGAAACTAACTCTTCAAATGTTAAGGCATTTGGATTTCCTTTCATCATCAAATGAAGAGTAGAAGCAAAACTCTGATATGAGTCGAGAAGACCATTCATAACAGTTTGCACAAGTGAACTATCAGGAAGGACTTCATCAATAGAAATCAACTATTCCTTCAAATCCTTGATCTTTGTCAGAAAACTGTCCATAGAATCACCTTCATTCATGTGCTCAATCTCCAACTCTTTTCGGACGTAAGCAACACCAGCCTCATTCCTAGCTTGGTACAATGTGGTACGTGTATCCCAAGCATCCTTAGCTGTTATGGACAAGTGAATGTGAGGAATAATGGCACGTTTGACAGATGAGGCTATCAATCCATGTGCCTCAACATCTCTGCCATCCCAATGAATTTGCTATGTAATAGGTGCAACAGGAACCGCAACACGAATAGGAATCTATAGAATATCACAATATTCGACTCCAACAACATCAGCTTCCGTACCTGTATTTGCAGGTGTAATAGGACATTTTTCAACACTCTACACAATATTCCACAGTCCTTTTGCAAGCAATACATGACACATCATATAAGCCCACAATGGATAAGTGGTACCATCCGACTTATCCTCAACATCCAACATACGGAATACATCACTACTTTCAGCCATTGCCACTGACTAAAATACCTTGATGCAAAAAAATGACTATATCTGAAAGAGTTGAACAGAACTACCCAAATGAGTTCTGCTAGATTCTGTAGCAAACTTTGAGACACTTATATTGGCGAACCGAAACCTATATATATCTTGGGCACAAAAAGATGAAATAGCCTGCACAAGCATTGCGTTTGGAGGCCAAAACAAGCTAAGATCGCGATTTCAGCACCACATAGCGAAGCTGTTTTGATCTCGAAATCACCCTAAGTATGCACACCAAATTTCGTGCAATTTTGAGACTATGACCAGAGGAGTTTCAACGATGCCCTAAATGAAGCGGCGACATGCTTTGATACCAATTGTTGGAGTTAGACATCTACAGAAGCACACAAACAACACAAGGAAGAAGGAGAAGCTTGGAGCACAACACACAATACTGAATGTATTACCCCTAGAATGTACAAAGATAAGTAACCCATTAGGGCTATATGCATATATACAAGAAGGGGGAAAAAACCTCCTAAAGAAGGAAAAAAGTGCTAGAGCGGTCCTAGTGTGTTCACACACATCACTACCGAAATATATCAACATCAGTCGTATTTTTCTACTACTCTCGATGTAAGAATGAGAAATTGTATGGCTAATATAGCATTCTTTCCATACACCAAATTGAATGGTGTTGCTCCTATCACCATTTTATATACATATGTGTATGCCCAAATTACATGATGAAATTGTTTGTCTCAATCAAGGTGCTTGTTATTCATTAATTTTTTGAGTATTGTATATAGGATTTTCTTAGTACTCTTGACTTGATCATTTGCTTGCAGATGATAGGGGTTGACTTCTTGTGCCCTATTGGAAACTCTTCTAATATACATTGAATAACATCATTTATAAAATGTGTTTCCTTATCACTTACTATCTTGATGGATAAGCCATACCTACTGAATATTTGTTAGAATAGAAACTTAGTTGTGGTTTGATCATCACAACATCTTGTAGCTCTAACCTCGACACATTTTTTCAAATAATTTGTTGCCACTATGATATACTCCACATGTAAGCCTTTTGTAGGGGGTCTAATAGGTCCAACAAAAACAATTACCCATGTAGACAACACTCTGCTGCCCATCATAGGTTGCGAGTGGCATTTCATCTCTACGAAAAGGGTATTTGGTTCTCTAACATATATCACACCTTTCAAGGTAGCTTCTTGCATTCATGTGCAATGTAGGCCACCATAAGCCAATGAAAAGAATGTGGTTGGTTGTTCACTTAGGGGAGAAATGCACTTGAGTGGGCCATGTCTAAAATTGTGAAATACTCACTTTCATATATGCACAAGTGTGAGATGTCTTTTCCTCTTTTATATATTTCATTCCCTATGAGAGAATATTCCTTAGGTTCTTCTTCAAGTGCTTTTCTTCTTGCAAGATACTACCTTTTGTAGTTATTCCTTCATGAACATAATCTACAATAGATTTACTCCATTCTGGTGCGACCATCACCTGATATAAAAATGAATGTTCCATAGTTGGTCTTCCAGTTCAAAATTAGCAATTAGAGCAATAATTGTGAATGTCTTTAGCCATATATGGCCAATGAGCTCCTAATTGATTTAAGTTTTGTGAGATCTTAGGTTGGGGAAAATGCCAACCCAAACTAGCAATGTAAGCTTGTGCTTTTAGATCCCACTTTTAATCTCCTTCCACACAACAAGACAAAACTCTCTCTCCTACTTGTAGTAATGATACGATGAACTTTAGCTTCTCTATTTTTTTTTTAAATTTGTAGGAAGGTAGTGGTGCAATCGACCATGGAACCACCTCTATGCTGAACAAGTAGGCATCTGGTAGCTCAAGTACTCCATTGGGTGGCTCACCACTTGTTAACCTATAAAGGTGATCTACATGCACATGGGTATTACTTTCTTTATGACGACTTCAAAGTCAAATCCCATTAATAAGAGAAACCAACTCACAAGTTTTCAAGTATTTTGGTGCTTATTAACTAGGTAGAGAAGGGCTTGATGGTAGACAAAAAGCTTAAACTTATTTGCTAACAAATAATGTCAAAGTTTTTTAATCAAATATATCATTCCTAAGCCTTCTTGTCCAGTCATGGTGTAATTTTGCTCTGCACTATTGAGCTGTCTACTAGCATAGGCAATAGGGAAATGAATACTAACTTTGTTAGTAGGTTGCATCAATATACAACCTATTGCATAGTTTGATGCATCAACATGCACATGGAAATTTTTGTTCTAATTGGAACTTTTAGTACGGGAGATATGACAAGATTATGTTTCAACTCTTAGGCTTTGTCACTCTCTTCAATTCATTCAAATTTTGTGATTGTTACATAGCATGGCCTAACTATAATAGCATACATTTGGATAAACATGAGGTAGTATCCATAATGGCCTGTGAAAGCCTGGACTTCCTTGACATTCCAAAGCTTTGGCATATTAACTATGGCTTTGATCTTGCCTTCATCCATAAAAAATCAAATTATTTGGGATAATATGTTCCAATATCTTTCCTTTTCTCACCATAAAGACACATTTATCAACAAAGAGACTTTGTATGGTATGTGTTTAGCAAACAATTTCTTTAGCATAGGAATATGCTCAGGAGTTAGTGTAGAGTATGCACATAGGTCATCCATATAAACCTTATTTCCTATGAAACTATTTGAAGACATGGCACATTAGTCTCTAGAAAGTTTAAGAGTGTTAACTAGACTAAAAGCATAACCATGAATACATATATTCCTAGCTCATAGCAAAGGTACTCTTCTATCGGTCTTCAGGCACAATTGCGAATTGTTTTTTGTTTGAGAAACCATTTAGATGATCAACGATAGGAAGTGTGATAACTATCCCTAATGGTCGAATCACTAATATTTTTGAGATCGATGCAAACCCTTAGTTTTCCATTTTTTTTGGGCACAAACACTACAAGGGATACCCATTCGGTGAGCTCAATCTCATGTATGAGTCTTACTTCTAAGAGTTTATCTATCTTCTCTTTGATCTTGGCTGAACATACATCATTATAAGTGTAAGGCCTCTATTTATAGGGTTTTGCATCAGGTTCCACAGGAATCCTATGGGCACAAATCAAAACGTCAACATTTTTTAGACCTCTATAAGAGGAAGCAAAAATACCTCTATACTATTCGAATAACTCTTTCAATCGAGTCTTTTCCATTTTGATACATCATTCCCAATATTTATGTGCTTATCTTCTCCATCTTCCATGATGATAACCACTTTCTTCTTCATTTCTTGGTTGTTGTAAGACTCTCATATATTGGCCTCTCTCTTAGGTTTCAAAGCCACAAATTTTTAGCTTTCTACCTCATATTTCTTGAAAATGTTTGGGAGACTCAAAGTCTACTTTTGCTCTATTGAGGTAACATCTTCTTCATATGGTTCCTCAACCTTTGTTAGGGCATATGCATAATTTATTGGATCCCTAATATAGTCATTAGCATGGACTTACGATAACTCCTTTTCAAAATCAAACTTACATTCCATATGAACAGAAACTAATTCATCGTCATCATCCAAACTCCCATTTGTTGGTAGAGGAAACTTTTCTCAAAGGAGAATTGGATAGTTGGAGGCAACTTGAAGGAAAGCAACCTTAATAAGGCATGCAATCAAAATATTATCTTTAGTAGGTTCAAAAAACATTACACTTGTGGTGATTTTCATATTAAACCTTGGAAGGACCACATTGGACCTTGGATTGAAGGTCCAAGGTTCAATATCCACGTATCGGCATGACATTAACTCTTGAAAGTAAGGGATAAAAGGAACCCCAAGGTGTGTGATTTGTTCTTCCAAATTTCAAGTATACTAGGAGAACATGCTGAAGATTGAACTTCTGAAAAAAAAGAGACCCAATAAATTTTGAAGAGAAAGAGGTTAGAGCGAGACCTCAAATGTGAGGGATGATGGTGTAATGGTAAAAATACTTGATCTTGGACTCTTAGGTCCAAAATTCAAAATTGGGGAATAAGGGGATCCCATGGTGTGTGTTGTTCATTTCAATCTGTCAAGGAGAACTTCTAAAAAAATAAGTTGATGATGGAACTTCAAAAAAAAAAAAAGTGAGACCCGAATTTATTTATTTATTTTTTAAATGGAGGTTTGGCCGAGGCCTACTTCCCCGGGCTTTAACTTTGAAATTACAACTGTACAAGGAAGGGCATAGTACCCATGGGACCCCCTTATCCCACAAGAACATGGGTTTACATGACTGGGTTAAATGGCGGTCATAACTACCACAGGCTGGACAAACGGTGACACATCAGTCACATGCTTCATTTTTCCAAATTATACATGTCCCGTACATGTTGCTGGCAGGGGTTGAACCTTCACCCGGGCCCAACCACCCCCCTTAGTGGCCTTGGACAAGACTAGAAATTACAAGATCTTACGTTTTTATGACTTTAATGTATGCCAAGGTTATCAAGGTTATGACTTTAATGGCCGGCCAGAGTTCGACTCCAGTGTGAATATGATGCGCCAAATCAATCACCTCTAGTGTTAGGCCATCTTTCCGATTGCTAAACCCTACGCCGATCTCGTGGCCTCGCCCTTCCAAGAGCAGCGGCGGAGAAGCGTATTCTGCGTGAGGTACGGGCGTGGTTTGTTCGTGTTATGTGTTCATCTGGCATGTTTCCGCTCGTCGCTTGTGTTGATCCTATCATCAGGGTTATGGATACCGTAGTGGATGTTTTGGGAACCTAGAGATGTTCTAGTGAGGGATCCATGTGGATGGGGTTGTGGTTCCCTGTTGGCTAACATACAAGATGCTGTACGTGGAATCTTAGTATCGTTAACATTCATTGCCTGTTATCGCTCTTTCACCATATCCAAACGCCAGTGGTTCTTTCTCTGGGTGCCATACCTGTGGAATTTGTGCTATCGTATGATCTCGGGCACTTGCTATTCCTACGTGCTTTATACTTAAGTGAATTTGTGGAAAGTGGGTTGGATTGTAACCTGTATTGTTTCGGTATTGGAGTGCACATTTAACCCAGTCTCAATAATTTTCAGGCTGCAAGAATGGTGAGAATCAGTGTATTGAATGATGCGCTGAAGAATATGTATAATGCGGAAAAGAGGGGTAAACGACAGGTCCTTATCAAGCCCTCATCCAAAGTGATAATCAAATTCCTAACAGTCATGCAAAAGTTTGGTATGAATCGCTTCCTTATACTCCTCAGCAGGAACTTTCTTCTCTACATTATATATGCTATTTCCGTTATCTTTTTATAGGGTGATCAAATGGACTCGGCACTTATCATAACAAGATGACAATGATGGTTATTGATTATTATCTTAGTCTGTGTGAAAAGACTGATACTTATGCCATTCATCGATATTTTTGCTTTGTTTCTGAGGACCGTTACCTTTTTAACGATAGTAGGGAATGTGTGTTTGTACCAGTTTTATAGTTGAATAACCCCTGTGCCGATGCCTGCTGGGCTTACTAGTGTCTTATGACTTAGCATGCATTTAGTGTTCTAGCAATCTGCGTGATTGTATACTTGTAATTAAAACGTTTTCAGTTCCCGTTACCTATGGTGAATCTAGGTTTTGGACGTAGAAGGCGTTATGTAGTTGTATACTGCCGTCTTTGTTTCTATTTTTTTAAAAAGCTTATGCCTTGTAAATGCTCTTAGTTTAATTTGTTTGTTTGCATCATCATCCCTCAAAAATGACAATTTGGTTTCTTTTATGAATGTGTGAATTTACAGGCAATAATAATCTCCTTTATGGTTTCTATTTTGAATGTATGGACTTACAAGCCATAACAATTCTCTTTGAATTTCTGTACAGGATACATTGGGGAATTTGAGCTTGTTGATGATCATAGAGCTGGCAAGATTGTTGTTGAGCTGAATGGGAGGTTGAACAAATGTGGAGTTATAAGTCCCCGTTATGATGTGGGAGTAGGTGAGCTTGAGGCTTGGACTGCACGGCTTCTCCCCTCAAGACAGGTGAGCACTAAAATTGTTAATTATTGTCAAATCACAAATTGCTGTGTTTTGTGCATATTGATCATGTATGTTAACGTATCATTCTCTCTATATGGAGCTTGATGTGATTTTAAAGTTCTTCTTTGTCTGATTCCAGGTTGATCAGTGTAAAGGTTTTGTTGTGTTTAAATTTAGCACTAAATAGCATTCAGTTCATAATCTACTCTGAATGTGCTTGAATATTTTTCTCATAGTATTTTTGTTTTTTAAGCCGGATGTATTTTTCTCTTTCTTCACTGTCTATGATTGCTTGGATTTTTTGAACACCTATGTCTAAATGGTGATACACATAAAATGTAAATGGAATTACCAAATGAATATTAGAATATCCCTTAAGTATTTGAATTTTCTACTCCCAGAAGATATTACTAGACAAATGATTAGGTAAGTTATATTGGGATGAATCCTTTTTGTTTTTGGGTTTAATTTTAGATGAACTTTTAGCAGCTTTCTTTAGTCTCTTTTACTCTCTTTTCTGTCTTCTCTCTTTGCTTCATCATTTTAAAGCTGTGTCTTCATGCTTTGTTTCCTTCTTACTTAACATGTAGATCCCTCTGAAATGAAGCTCTATACATGTTCTAAGCATTCTGCTGAAGTTTTGTATTATCAAACATAAAGCATTACGTGATGGGTTTTCTGTCATCTGCTGCAGTTTGGTCATATAGTATTGACAACGTCTGCTGGGATCATGGATCATGATGAAGCTCGAAGAAAGAATGTTGGTGGGAAAGTCCTTGGATTCTTTTACTGAGGATTCAAAGCTTTACACTATTCCTTGATACATTCCTTTGTATTATTGATGCCAGTGCCAACCAATCTAGGCTTAGAAGCTGTTGCACTGAAATTTTCCTATTGCTATGTAGTTCTGGATGCTGCAAAGGAATCACAATTTTGATAATCTTAGTTTTGAACTGACTTGTAGTGTTGATGGGCTATCTGTTGAAATGACTAAAAATTTTCTCATTATTTAGTGATTTATGCTTGTTCTCACACATTTTTAAGTATGTAGATAGTTTGATTGTGTAGTAAGAAGTGCCATGGCTTAAAAATGTAAATATAACTTTAATGTCTTGGATCTCTTGTTGATTTGCTTTCTAATGTATTCTTCTAGTTTAAATACTGGTTCATGAAATGTTGAGATGCACTCTATTCTGATCCTGCATGCATTTTCCTTCAGAAGCATTGTTTCAGTGTTCTTACATTCTAGATATACTTCAAATCTCCTATAGGTAAGGCAGTTAATTTTACATGATGGATATCATTTCGTTCTGAGTTGCAATGGCCTTTCTCAAGTTTTGAGCCAAACTATATGCATATCAGTTTTGCTCAACAATGAGTTCACCATACAAAAACTTGATTTGGATTAGCATAGCAGTGACATCTGAACTGGTTTATGAGCATGTTTAGTACAGAGACTGAAATTCTCTTTGAAGCGTTGATTTGATGATCTGCCACTTGGAGTCTGGCTGTGGTTGTAGTGTCAGCAGCTCTAGTAATTTTCTTCTGTTTTTTTGCACAGTTGTCCTTTGGCATATAGGAAATAATGCAAGATATGAACTGGTTTTGTGATATATGCCTTTCTTTTGGGGATTTGATTGGTGAACTCAATGCCGTGTAGCCGTATCTCTGCAAGGACTGACAGTTTTTAGGTGAACTGAGCCAAAACAAGGCACTGGAGCTTATGATGAAAGTCTACTGTGATTCTGCCTGAATTCGGACTTTATTTGTTACTTTTATCTTTTATGGGAATATTGATGCATAGTAGTGCTCATTTTTTGATTCTCCCTAAAGGACTTTGGAGCTGATGGCATCAGATTCAAGAATAAAAGAACTGAATTTTCGTCTTTTATCTCATGTCATAAGTTGGATTCTATTTTGGCTAGATTGAGATTAACCGTTCTTTATGGCATTTGCTTTCAAAAAACAGTGATAATAGAGGAACTGACTAGTGAAAATCTACTTTTTTTCAATTTTATTCCAATGAGACTAGAGCGGGTTAAATCTTTATTTCATGTATGGATCCCAACTTTATTTTGATTTTTCTTCATAAATACATTACATTTCCCGAAATGCTAATGCTGTTGAATTTTCAGTAAGTAGAAGCTAATTTGGGATTAAACTGAAAATTGTAGTTTTTGTTTAAGTAATCATTTGCTATCCTCCATCAAGAAGGAAATTAAACATACTGTTGGCAGGTCATGTAGTTCTATTTTTTTGACAGCACGGAATGGACAATGATGTTTGGAGAAAAAAATTCTTTTTGTTTATGCTGGGTGAGATGAAATTATCGTTGTGCAGGTAATGAAGAGGGAGTAATTAAGGTTTTGCCTAGACAATCCTATAAAATCCAGTTACTAAGGATTCTAACAACATAGTAAAGTGCTTTTCTCTTGCATTTTGATCAGTCTTTTATGCTCATTGCTGAGGAGTCTCTATCGTTATAGGATGATTGTTCAACTTAATACCTCAAACTGGAGCTTCATTTTGTTTTTTTGGAACTAATGTAACCATCACAACAAACACTGTTTAGGAAAGTGAAAGGATGCAAATGGTTCGAGTTTTACTATTTCCCCCTTTACAGTTGTGACAACCCGTGGGCAAGAGCCCCCTCCCCCCCCCTCCTGTATTTTTATCTAGCCCCTGTTGGTGCTTGTGTGGTTTGCCGACCGGTGCCAAATTGCAAGTACTTATAGGGGGACATAGTGAGCCTCCGACCCAAGTGATCCAAGCGAACCAAGTGACCCTTGCGCTCCTCGTGCGGTAGCCTTCGTGCTAGTCCCCTCCGCACGCACCTCTCGAAAGCGCTGTTGTGCCATCGAGGGGCCGTTGTATGCGTTTGCCCGCGATGCTTAACGCGGGCCGGCTCACTGTAACGTGTTTACCTGCGACTCTCAACGCGGGCCGGCTTAGGCCGTTCTTTATGTAGTCGTTCTCTTTCTAATGCAAGCAAGTTTTTCATTCAACAAGTGACTTTCTGCTTCCAAGCAAGCGAACAAACACTCAAGCAAGTCACCCTACCGACGGGCCGGTGCGACTCGGTATGCACATCTATTTATTTGTTTGTTATTGAAAAAAAGGATAAAGTCTTTCAAAATAGTGGTTTTCTGTGTTGCATCATGAGAGAATTATTTGTTGCTGAGGACCTTTAATGATGGCAAAAAGGGATCACAAACAATCTCGTGTTTCATCGTGATATTTCATAGTCTAGTATTTGACACTTATTCTTAACCTGAAATCGTCAGATTGCCCCTATGCATCAATATGATGCTCTCACTTGACCATAAAATATTATTACACTATTCTTGATTTTCCCTTGAGCTCCAATGTTGAATAGGTAGCTCATCTCTTTCTTCTTCGTTCTTTTTTTTTTTAATAATTTTGTTGCATCTATTCATTAGAAGACGAGGAATATTTGATTTCAAACAAATAAATCCAAATCAAGTTCATTGCTTCGATTGGACATAGGTACTTGTCAATTGTGTCCAATTTTTTTTAGTCAAGGCTAATCATGTTAATCATTTAGTAAATATCATCATTTGTTTGATGCGTTTAGTAAGAAGTACTATGCATTTTGATGGACCTTGATTATCATTTTTCTGTACTCTTAACGTTTAATAAAAAAAATATTATGCATTTAGACAGACCTTGATCATTTTTCTCTAGTCTTTATGTGATCAATAACATTCGTGGAGGTCCTTTTTTTACCCAAGCAAAACCTAAAGGGTTGCATTTATTCACTTCCAGGACATTGGTGAAACTAGAAAAATCCTTAATAGGACAGACCTTAGATCATTTTTCTCTAGTCTTTATGTGATCAATAACATTCGTGGAGGTTATTTTTTTACCCAAGCAAAACCTAAAGGGTTGCATTTGTTCACTTCCAGGACACTGGTGAAACTAGAAAAATCCTTAATAGGACCCAATGTGTAACACCTCATGAAGTTTTTGTTTTGCAACAAAAAGATATCTCCGAAATTCTAGAGAGTTCTATAATGTAACGTGTTTTTAAAATGTGCACATCATAATTTTGAAAGGCTTCAACCTAAGAACAAGAAACTAGAAATCAATTAGATCTTATAATATGACATGGATATCCAAAATTCTCATTTCAGAAACATTGATCTTAATCTCACAAAATTGGGGTTTGAAATATCAATTTGATATTTCTATTCCTTCTTTGCATAAGAATTTTGAGTGTCATAATAAGGTTGGCTCTATTAGAAGTGATTTCTTTGCATCCTCTTCCAACAACTTTTGTCTTTGGTAGGTTGAACTTCCTTTGAAAGAGACTCTAGATCTTCATAACATAAAGTTTCTTATTTTGGAACTTAAAAGTACATAGATATTCTCAACATGAATGAGGATTCTTTATCATTAAGTCTCTTTGAGAAGCATACCAAAAGCGTCCTCTTTAAAGTTATATATATCCTAGAAAATATTGATAATGATCATTTGGGCACGATAAGCTCTCTTAGTATTCAACTACACATTCTCTTAACAAAATTTACACGATAGATTTTATTGTAGTTCAATTCTTTTATTAAAGAGAGATTAATAACCAATTTTCTTCTAAGGATCTATGTAAGGTTATCAAAGATCTCCATCCTTGCATTAGAAAGCTTTGGATCCATCCATTGGTTATTGTGGAATCCATGAATACACTAAATTGTAAAACTCTTATATTGACATTGGAAGAAATCGTAAAGAAAATGATACATAGATTTGATTCACATTGGTTTTTTGAAAGAGCTTCTTTCCTTTGCTAGATGCTTGCATTGTTAAAGCTATTGAAACATCGATCAATAAATGTAATTTTAAGCTTCCAAGGTTATCTAGGTGTTAACTTTTCTCATAGAGGTTCCATAACTTTTTATGTGGGTAAACACCTATTAATTTCAATCTTTTACATTGATTATGTTTAGAAGTTCATTTTTATTAATGTGAACTCTCTATCTAGAAAATTTATATAGCTCATACGGTTTCGTGTTACATTCAAGCTACTATTTTTCTGTAAATTTTGGAAACTTCATAATATTCCTATCAAGCCCAATATATAGGTGGTTTCATATACGTTTCTAAAAGGACAATCCAATACATGAAATTGAAATTTCACTTTGTTACATGAAATTGAAATTTCACATTGTTACATGAAATTTGAAATGACTTCCTCAAACAAGAAGTTGTCCCAACAACCTTTAGTTGGGCCTTAGAATACCTAATCCATGTTATAACATCTTTAAAATTCAATAAGAACTCGAGAGGAATTATTTGTTCCTTAGGGGTTCATTCCTCTATTTTCACAATTCTATATGCTAAACTAGGCTTGAATGACATGACTCATGGGTTCCCTTCTAAAATTAACAAAACTTCTAAGGATAACAAAGATCGATATGCATACATACTATTAGAAAAGTTAAGATTGCATTTCATTTTCTAAGAGGTTGAAATCTAAGATTGTAGAGACAACAATTATGAAAAAACCACCTTTTGAAATTTGTAGATGAATTTTGATTCTTGTATGTCTTTGAGATGACCTCCACATTATTGTCATTGATCATTATTCTCTCATTCTACACGTATTTTCTACCATCAAAAAAATTTCGTTGGTCTTTTACTTCTCAAGATATTACATGTATATATGGTGATCTCATGGTGTGTTGGAGAAAGCTCAAAAGTCAGTCTAAATATCACCAAGTCAAAGAGATCAAAGTTTAGTCAAAGGATGAAGAATGGGGTAAAAGGAATTCAAAAGGATGGAAATAAAAAAGGAAGGGATCGTCTAATTTTACCAATCTCAAAGCCCTCCCCAACTTAGGTTTATTAAGATTCTCCACCCAAAATATATGTAAAAATGCCTATTTTTGGCATAATTTCCTATTTTAAGTAATAATCGGCCCCATAATATAAAAGCTGAGTGGTGCTCGAGTTTCATAAGGAGAGTGAAAGAGACACACTGAATTTCATCTTTTTTGACACCGTTTTAGCTTCCAAATGGCTTTTGGACACTATTTTTAAAGCTAGGCTGCATTGTGGATAGAGTTCTTAAAAGGTCTATGCAAGTGAAAGAGCTCTCATTTTGTAGGGTTAGTTTTTTGGAGTGTGCTATAGAGTTGACAACTCTTTGTGAGCTTTTGTACTAGAATTTCGCATATAGTGAGCTTCTTGGAGCATCATCCTCTTGCCTACTACTGTGTGTGCATGCGTATATGTGTGTGTCCATGTGCATGCTTGCCTTGCTCTTGTTGTAAGTGCTTGTGCTTCTATCTTGTCATGTGTAGGTCTTCATAGCTACTGATTGGTCGCTTCATGGATTTGTTCTTCTTTGTCATGTGTGCTCTTGGTCTATGATGACAAAAGTGTTAATGCCACATCATTGTAGACCACAAACATACATGATGAAAATGAATGTTGTATGTATCCATGGAACAATTAGTTGATAGGTATGAAGACTTTCACGTGATAGATAGAAGCAGACACCTATACCAAGAGCAAGGCAAGCATGCACATGGACGCACACATACACACTCATGAGTGGGAAAGAGATAGAGTGCTCCACAAAGTTCACTATATTGCAAAATTTTAGTAGAAAAGCTCATAAGATTTTCCAACTCTATAACTTCACTCCAAACAAGTAACCCCAACGAATGAGATCTCTTTCATTTATAAGGACTCTTTAAAAGCTCACTCCACACTATAGTGCCTGATCTAGCTTTAAACATAGTGTTCAAAAGCCATTTGGAGGTTGAAATGGTGTCAAAAAATACAAAATTTTGTGGGATTGTTCCACCCATGTCCATGAAGCTTGAGTGGCTTTTTATATTGTGGACTTGGTTACTGCTAGAAAAGGAAAATTGTGCAATTTTTACATATGTTTTGGATGAAAAATGGGAAAAAGCATAAGTTGAGGAGGGATTTATGATGGAAAAAATTAGTAGATCCCTTCCTCCTTTACTTTAATTTTTTTGCTTCCCTTTTACCACATTCTTCATCCTTTGACTGAGCTTGGACCGCTTTGACTTGGTGATTTTTAGTTCAAATTTTGAGATTCCTCCAATGCTCCCTCCACCTTGCTTTGAGTTGCCTGTAATGGACGCCTTTACGACATCTGGGATGAGCGTGGGTGTTGATGCAAAAATATCAGGCGCTGAAAATTGGCATCATAGTATAGTAGTTGCTACATAGAAAACCTCTTAAACATGTAGATTGTATCTTTTTTGGAGATTATTTTTGAATTTTCACAATATTTTTTATGTGTAGCATAAAAAATGAAATAGATGATGTGTTAAAAGAAAATAAAAGGTTTCAGAATGAGTATGAGTGAATTGTGACCATTCTAAAACAAAATTAAGGATGGAGGGGAAAATAAAAAGAAGGAAGTTGAATTGGGATTGAATGGTTGCGAGTCTTGTGATAAGTAAAAAGAAAAAAAATCTACTTCCATGACTTAAAAATAAAAGAAAAAATCTATAAGAAGTAGTGGAACTATTCACAGGGGGACTACTTAGTGCATGCATAATTTTCAAGCAATTTGTGTCTGATGCACGGCCTTATAGAGTGGCCCTCTAGATGCAACTTTAGATATAGTTACTAAAACAATATGTGAAAGATATGGGTCTTGATCAATATGCTCAAGTGTTATCTCACGAAGAGGATGCCTAACTACAAGGATGGGAATTTTTTGCCTTTTTTTTTGAACTAGCCTTGGTAAGGCATACATTCCATAAAATCGAAAAACATTTATCTGACGATGATACTTGCATGATTCCACCTCCTTGAATTTTTGTGTGGGTTTGAAGGTAGTGTCCTAAGAGCTCATTGCTTGTTTAGTAGTGTAGTCCTTTATTATTTTGATGGGATGCATAAGTAGGTCCCCCACAATGCTCCACATGGGTTCTTGAAACCTTCACAAAGTTTTGTGAGGGAAAGTGTTGAGCCCATCAAAGTCATATTGGTCAAAGTCAATCTAGTCAAAGTCAAAGCGATCAAAGTCAAACCAATCAAATTCAACATGATCAAAGCCAAAATAGTCAAAGACAATAGTCAAAGTCAAGTTGGTCAAGGTGCACAGGTAGTGCACAATCAATTTATTCACAATGGTTATGTTTGTAGAAAGTGGATGTAGGTTGCAGATTGTCTTTCTGTAAGTTTCAAGGGTTGTAAAGGTGTTTGGAAGGTTCTAGTGAAAACCCCTTAGGTACACATCTTGAAGAAATGAAGGAAAAAGTGAAGGTATGTGAAGTGGAAGTGGTACACAAAAATGAAAGTATCGCCCCTATTTAAAATTTTGTTTTTAGTCCTAAAGTCACTACAAGACAAAACAGGGAGTCGTTGGCTATACACATTTTTAGATAATCTTGGGACATCAAAGTGAGCACCAAGATACTCTATCACTTAGGAGCGGCACGTAAGTGAACCAACACTCAACTCAAGGCATGCATTATTCTTGGTTAGGCTAAGTGTGTGTGAGCATAGTCTACACTAAGGTGAGAAGAGCAAGAGACACTCAGTCAGTGTGCGGCGCAGAGAAGCAATTATGAGACCAAGTGTGCAAGAAGTGTGACTCAGTGTGTGTGCAGAGGAGTGCTAAGTAAGGCAATCAAGGTGGCACAAGGTCCCATTGAAGTAGTGTGTGCGTCGACAGAAGGTGTCCATCCCTCCTACCCTATTGGAAGCTTGAGTGCAAGGTGCGCACAAGTGTAAGCGCTAAGATAAGTTGGAGGTCTAATGCAAAGAAGGTCGATGACACAAAGAACTTTGGGTATCTTATAACCTTGTGTGTTTGTGTACTCTTTGGGATTACACATTCTGCATAGAGAGCATTTGACTTTGTGCTATACATCATCATTGTATTTTTCTCTTTATAATCTATATACATAATCTTCAGGTGTCTGTATTTCACTTCTTCTCCTTCTTCCTTCTCCTACAAACACTCAAGTCCCTTTCCACCCCCCCTCCCTCCCCCCCCCCCCCCCCCCTCTCCCCCTCCCTCCCCCTCCCTCCCCTCCCTTCCCCCCCTTCCCCCCCTTCCCCCCTTTCCCCCCCACCCCCACCTCCCCCCCTCCCCCCCCCTCCCCCCCTCCCCCCCTCCCCCCTCTATTCTCCCACATCTGCTTCTTCAATGCAAAATTTCAAGTTTTGATACTCCCCTGGTGATTGTTCTTGATTGTTCCTAGTGGACTTGGTAGCTGCTCCATTGTCCTTTTGAAGTTTGTGCACATAGGTATCAAAGTGATCCTCTCTACTCATGGTTTGGCTGTTAGCTCTCGAAGACGGAGAGGCCATTAAGTGGTGGGCAACTGTTGAGA
Organism: Ceratopteris richardii; assembly: GCA_020310875.1. NCBI lineage: Eukaryota > Viridiplantae > Streptophyta > Polypodiopsida > Polypodiales > Pteridaceae > Ceratopteris > Ceratopteris richardii. The sequence goes on from CM035425.1 coordinate 51,224,870, forward strand.
CCATCAAAGTCATATTGATCAAAGTCAACTTGGTCAAAGTCAACTTGGTCAAAGTCAACTTGGTCAAAGTCAAAGTGTTCAAAGTCAAACTAGTCAAAGTCAACATTGTCAAAGTCAAAGCAATCAAAGTTAAGTTGATCAAGGTGCACATGTAGTGCACAATCAATTTATTCACAATGATTATCTTTTGTAGAAAGTGGATGCAGGTCACGGATTGTCTTTCTGTAAGTTTCAAGGGTTTTAAAGGTATTTAGAGGGTTCCGGTGAACCCCCCTTAGGTACACATATTAAAGAAATGAAGGAAAAAGTGAAGGTATGTGAAGTGGAAGCAATACACAAAAGTGAAAGTATGGCCTCCCATTTAAACTTTTGTTTTTAATTCTAAAGTCACTACAAGACAAAACATGGAGTCGTTGGGTGTACACATTTTTAGATAATCTTGGGACATCAAAGTGAGCACCAAGATACTCTATCAATTAGGAGCAGCATGTAAGTGAACCGACACTCAACTCAAGGCATGCATTATTCTTGGTTAGAATAAGTGTGTGTGTGTCCATCCCTCCTACCCTATTGGAAGCTTGAGTGCAAGGTGTGCACAAGGGTAAGCTCTTGGAGAAGGTGGAGGTCTGGTGCAGAGAAGGTCGGTGGCACAAAGAACTTTGGGTATCTTGTGACCTTGTGTGTTTGTGTACTCTTTGGGATTACACATTCCGCGCAGAGAGCATTTGGCTTTGTGGTATACATCATCATTGTATTTTTCTCTTTATAATCTATATACAAAAGCTTCTGCTGTCTGTATTTCACTTCTTCTCCTTCCTCCTTCTCCTACAGATACTCAAGTCCCTTTCTGCACAAGAATACCCCAATAGAAAGAGGCCAAGCTTAAGCACAATAGCATGTATCAAGTGGAACCTATTTTCCATATCCCTGAGATATGTTTTAAGAGTGGGTTGATTAATCATTTCTTACAATTTCTTCGTGTTGAGCCTTTTCTTCTTAAGAGTGTCTTCCAAATTGTTGTACTTGCATGTATGCCTTCTTGAAAACAATAGGCAACTGATAGAGAGCTTCAAGAACTCGCTGCCTCAAGACGTTGTCATGATGTGGCAAGGAGATGACTATACACTAAATATGCTATCGTATGACACTATGATGCAACACGAATACCTCTAGATGAGATAAGTGCGGGTAGCATGCATCCGGAAGACCTTGTTGTGACACAAACAACCATAAGCCGGATTGCTTGTAATTGGGTTGAGCTATCAACAACCTCTAGAGATCTTGTAGTGACATGGATCGGATGCACTGGTTCCTCAATGGAGTTGAGATGCATTGGTTCCTCAATGGAGTTGAGATGCATTGGTTCTGCAATGGAGCTAACTATAGTTAAGCACGTTGGCCCAATTATTTACTCTAGATTATATTGCAGCCAACATGTGTGATTGGAGATAGTTACTTGATGATTTCATGCAAGGAATATGTGAGTACCAAAGCAAGTTACACATGTGTTTTTTCCCCATATACAAGGGTTCACTCTTGTGCATAGGTATAAACATCTATGTCTCGTGCAAGGCCGTGTAATGTGTCCCTATGTTTGATGCATACTTTAAGTGCAATCGATCTGAATGGTGCAAGAGACAAGGTTGTGGATTTAGGCACATGGTTATCACACAAATATGTGTCTTGATATACCCCCTCTATCACTTTATTTCCTGTATCATTAAGCTTGAAGCACTAGGTGACTAATTGTAGTTTTAAATATATCAAAGCAATAACATGTATTTACAAATATACAAGGGTGTTTGTTGTTTCTAAACATCTGCGTGCATTTCAAGAGTGTGAGATCCACATTTATCATGACTCTAAGAAGAAATGCTTTAGCTATTGTGCATGCTCTTTAATGGAGAGTGGAGCCAAGGGTTGTGCTACTGATGAAGGGGTGACTAAGAGGTGTGGAGAAGGAATGGAACATCTCCTCGAGACTCACAATATTCATTGTGATCTTCCTTGGTGGCACTAATTGCTTTGGAATTGTAAGTTAGGGCCTGAACTTGCCCATGTGGGGCTTTGGACAAAATTTTTCCTTGCAAAACTCTACTCTGTACTCCCCTCTCCTTGTTTTTTTCTCATCCATGATAGATGTTGTTGAGGCATGGGGTACAAGTTTAGCCCAAAAGTAAAGATTTACAAACCCATACCTGATTGTATTGATTCTTGGTGGCACTAATAGTCTTAGGTATCCAAATTTGTTTGACTATAGGTTGTGGATGTTTTTATGGGGAATTTCTTCTTTGAAATGGATTTTTATGTGAGACTTGTTTCTTCTTGCAAATGCAAAGATTATCCTTGGATTGTATTACTAGTTCCTTGGGCACTCAAATGTGTGATTGTGATTGTTGTGTGACCACAAGAGACTTGGGTAACCAATATTGTCTAGCCACTAGTCCTGTATGCTTTCTCGATTATGTATGGTTCTTCTGTACTTGTTTTCATTTGTGTTTGGCTATAACTTGATTAAACAAATGGCGGTGTGGGTAAGGTTATATAATCACAGAGTGGCTCAAGAATGTTTGTAGTCTCATTGCATATGAAGCCATTAAGTGAAGAGGAAGTGAAAAGAAGAACAAGAAAATTCTTTCCTTCTCACTTGAGTGTCATTTTGTTGTTGGCTAAGTTTAGACCTACAAAGTTGTCAAAAAATTTATCCTAGGATGAAGCATTCGAGTAGATCATCATCTTCGCAGACTAAAAATTTTGCCGAAGGGTTTGAATAACTTCCAAGACTACCATAGGCTTCAAAAAATTTCATTTTAGCCTTCAAAGTTTGTACGAGAGATAGCCTTATCACATTAGCTATTAAACCCATATCAATGAAAAATTTGACCATATTCTTAGGGGAGTGTCATAATTGAGTCGCTATTTGGGATCTTCTATCCGACTTTGTGTTGGAGGAGATGGTGGATAGTCTTCAGAGATGAAGTGGTGTTGCTTAAACCTACTTCACACCAGCCAAGAACAAGTGTTGGAGAGTGTAGTGGGCCTCTTTAGCTTGTTAATGATCATAAATAATCAGCTATGTTGTTTGGAAAATGATCCACTAATCAATGGATCAAAATAGATAGCTAGGATATTAATCCAAAGTCATAGACTTGCTCTTTTAGTCTCTATACCTATTCAATATAATGAACATTGCTCTGAACATGATAGCAATTAGTCTAATTCCTTTTGATGGTGTCTAATTGACTCAGAAAACTACTAATGACGAATGATTTCAATAAAAAAGATGAACTACATGCTGAGTATGATGTTTAGCAAATCAGAGGAATTCCCTGATTTTTTTGGATGCATCAGAGTATAGAACAGAGAGTAAAGATATGATAATATCTCATGATTGAGAGAACCAATGATAATGAGATATTGTAGCTATAGAGAAAACAATATACTAAATCTATGATGCTTTAAATCACAACAAATGATCAATAATACATTGAGAACAAGCTTTGAGAAGATCACTGTACTGATGTAGTCATGGCAGAGAAGTGAAGTAGAGATAATCAAAGTGTATGAAATTTGAAGTTTTGTAAATTCTTTTGGAGAATTTTCACTTGGAGTAGTTGTGCAAAAATTAGAAGAGTATTGTGTCAAAGTTTCATAAGGAACTTTAATCATTTCATAAGTCAATGAATGCATTTTGTGAAGCAGACTTTTTTGAGTATATATTGATATATTTAGGTAGTGATATGTGCGAACACACTAGGACCGTCGGGGCACTTTTTTCCCTCTTTAGGAGGTTTTTTTCCCCAGGCTTGTATATATGCCTATTGCCCTAATGGCTACTTATCTTTGTACATTCTCTAGTAATACATTCAGTATTGTGTGTTGTGCTCTAAGCTTCTTCTTCTTCCTTGTGCTGTTCGCGTGCTTCCGTAGACGTCTAACTCCAACAATTGGTATTAGAGCAGGTCATCGCTTCATCTAGGGCGTCATCTACACCCCTCCGGTTGTAGTCTCAGATTCGCACGAAATTTGGTGAGCATACTCAAGGTGTTTCAAAGATCAAAACTACTTCGCTTTGTGGTGCCGAAATCGTGATCTGAGCTCGTTTCGGCCTCCGAACGCACTATCACAGCGCTTGTGCAGGCTATTTGATCTTTTTGTGCCAAAGGTATATACCTGTTTCGGTTCGCCAATATAAGCATCTCAAAGTCTGCTACAGGTTTAGTAGAACTCGTCTGGGTAGTTCCGTTCAACTTTTTGAGATACAATCAATTTTCTGCATCAAGGTATTTTAGTCACCAGCCATGGCTGAAAGCAGTGATGTATTCCGTATGTTGGCTTTTGAGGATAAGTTGGATGGCACCAACTACCCGCTGTGGGCTTATATGATGCGACATGTATTGGTTGCAAAAGGACTGTCGAACATTGTGCAGGGTGTTGAAAAATGTCCTATCACACCTGCAACTGTTACAATTGCAGGTACGAAAGCTGATGCAGAAGGTGTCGAAGATGATGATATTTTGCATATTCCTGTTCGTGCTGTGGTTTCTGCTGCACCTACTGTAGAGCAGATTCATTGGGATGGCAGAGATGCCCAGACACATGCATTGATAGCTTTATTTGTCAAACATGCCATTATTCCTATATATATGGTTTAAAGCAAGCACCACCTGCTTGGTATGAATAGATACATGCCTATCTGATTGCACATGGTTTTGAGAACAGTCCAACTGAAAGCACCTTATATGTTAAGCGTGCTAATGATGTGCTTCTAATCATTGTTGTCTATGTTGATGACATGCTGCTCGCTAGTCCTATTGATAAGCATATTGCTGATTTTAAGGCTGATTTGCATGCCTCATTTGAGATGTCTGATTTGGGGCATTTGCATCACTATTTGGGCATTTAGTTTATGCAAGTTGATGGTGGAATGGCTTTGTGTCAAACGAAAAATATTGACACATTATTGCAGCGTTTTGGCCTTGAAGACTGTAAGCCTATTGCCGCTCCTATGGAGACAAGTTTACGATTGAGTCTTCATGATGCTGGAGATGCATTTGATGCTTTTCTCTATCAGCAAGCTATTGGATGCTTGATTTACTTATGCATTACTCGTCCAGATATTCAATTTGCTGTCTCATAGATCAACAGGTTTATGCATTGCCCAGGAGTCAAGCATTGGTAGGAAGTTAAGCGCATCTTTCGCTATTTGAGTGGCACTCGGCTACTTGGGTTGTTTTATCCCAAGGGGGGATCACTACCGCCAGATTTGCATGCTTTTTCTGACTTTGATTGGGCTGGTTGCTATGACACTCGTGTGTCCACTAGTGGCTTTTGCTTCATGCTTGGTAGCTCATGTATATCTTGGTTGATCAAGAAGCACCCTACTATGGCCACTTCCAGTTGTGAGGCTGAGTATAGGGCAGCTTTCACAGTGACTATTGAGTGTGTGTGGCTCAAACGCCTTATGGCTGATTTGGGTGTTGGTCAGACTTCTGCCACCACTATCTTCACCGATAGTCAGAGCACATTGGCAGTTGCGAGGAACCCTCTGTTCCATGCTCACACTAAGCACATTGAAGTGCATTATCACTATGTCAGGGAGAGGTTCTCTGCAGGGGAGATCAGCTTGGCATATGTGCCCACATAGGAGAACATTGCAGACCTTTTCACGAAGGCTCTGCCTAGGGAGAATTTTGAAGCTTTCTGCAAAGCTTTGGGCTTACTTCCTTTTGTGGAGTGATTTCCACATAGCTTGGCACTTCCTTATACATGAGTGCCAGCTCCTTGTTCACCGCATGACTCCTAAGGGGGATTTGTTGATATATTTAGGTAGTGATGTGTGTGAACACACTAGGACCACCGGGGCACTTTTTTCCCTCTTTAGGAGATTTTTTTTCCCTCGGCTTGTATATACGCCTATTGCCCTAATGGGCTACTTATCTTTGTACATTCTCTAGTAATACATTCAGTATTGTGTGTTGTGCTCCAAGCTTCTTCTTCTTCCTTGTGCTGTTCGCGTGCTTCCGCAGACGTCTAATCCAACAGTAAAGTCATAGTTCACAAAAATGGTGATAGCTCATAAATTGGCAGAAACTTTTCAAAATTGAAGAAGTTTATAAGTTATACTTGATATAGAGGTGTTCTAAATTCGAATATAGCTTGTCTTTTGGAGATTAATCATCTCTGTCAATGTGTAATACAATCATAATCTATAGCTTGAGAATAAAAAATGGAGCTTTATTCTTGTTCGTCCTTGTCTGATGCTTTTAATGGCATTTCCAATTCAAACTTATGCTCTTCTAAGGGAGATCTTTTTTCTTATATAGCTCTAAGCTAGTGTTTACATTCTAAGAAAGGGCACTCATGTGTGCAAATTGTCCTAGTTCTCCCAAGTCCACTTTCGTTGATGAAGGTGGAAGACTTACCCAGCCTCGCCATAGGAGACATATGATAGTTGTTCATAGCTGCTCAATAAGCCTAGCTGGATTCTTTTGGTTAACTGGTTATATGCAATGGAGTCTTCACGATGCAGGTTTACATGTTAGTACTCAAAATTTTATGAGTTGTTTTACATATGATCATTTTGCAAAGGAGACTTTGGCAAAAGTTTTCCAGATTTTTGTTTTACAACTATACAGTGGTTGATTTTACTCCTTGGCACACTTATTGGTGTGAGCACATACATTCTCACTTTTGGTTGCTCACTAATGTTCATTAATCCAAATTTTTGGGGACATGCTACCAAATTTTCCGAGAATTTGATACTTGGTTGTCCTTTTTCTTTGAGCTTTAGTGGTGTTTGTACTTTTCTAGCTCCACTATTATTCTAATCAATTCTCTATCATTATGGCATTTGAAATCGCAAGCACATTTGGTGGATCTGGGTCTAAAGTGAGTGTTACCAAGAGGAGCTTTAATTTGCATGGCAAAGACCATTTTGAGATTCAAAAATTTGATGGAACAAAATTTTCTCTATGAAAGAATCATATTAAAGGTGTGTTGATTCAGAGGAGACAGTGGAGGCCAGTAAATGCAATCTCAAAGCCCATTGATATGGATGATGATGGTTGGGACGAGTTGGATGAAATGGCTAGATCTACCATTTGATTGCACCTAGCAAATAAGGTTTACTTTACACTATTGGACTGTGAAGTGCAGAGGAGCTTTGGAAGAAGTTATGAAATATTATGAAAAAAAATGGCATCAAATAAAGTGTAACTGACGAGAAAGTTATATGACCTTTGCATAAAGGACACTAATAGTGTTGTTCCTCATGTAAATGGACTTTGATGCTATATTCTCTTAGTTAAAAGCTCAAAAAATGGAGATGGACAATGAAATGAAAGCCGTCTTTTTGTTATGCACCTTCCCATAATCATGGGATACATTTTTCACAACCATTAGAAATAGTGCACATAGTGATAAATTGATCTATGATGACATATTTGGAGCACTCGAGTGAGGAGATTCATAAAAAGTCTATGGTTGACACTCAAAGTGGAGATGCATAGAACTGTTATCAGAATCTTACATCACATGCACAGAGGTTATGAATGCTGAAAAGACATTGAGAGATAGATATGCAAGGAGATGAGACAAAATGCAGTATTGGGTACAATGTCCCCCCATGCAGTCCACAGAGTGCATGTATTTATAGGATTTTTTCATTATGTAAAAAATAATGCTTACATGAGAGCGGCTTCGAAAAGAATGCGTGAAAGTAAAAGTAGGTCTCTTTTGTGGAGAGCCCTCGCTTTCATTAATAGAGATCACAGTCTACATCAATTCCTATCCTAACCACTACTTTTAGTAATTGTTTCTAAAAATAGAACCATCTACGTGGCCTTATTTAAAAACTATATAAAATATAAATCCGATTATTGATTGACATCATTTCATGCCTTTCATGCCCTCACGAACCTTCAGCTGCTATGTCAAAAATACCAAAATACATTAATACATTAATAAATTAACACTCCAACAATTCCTTGTTCAACACATTCCATAATTCATAACATGCCCCTCATTTGAAAAAAAGCAACTGACCTCAGTTGATAAAATAAAACTAAACATGGATGGCCAATTACATGTTCCATCACTGAACGAGAATAAGCATTTTCCATGTAAAAACACATGCATGGAAATGTTCATGGAGGAGTTACATTAATGTATATGTGTGTGATATGCAAAGATTAAGTGATCATAATGGGGTGCTAATTGTGTTCTATGTATCCATTGAAATTCTTCAATAGCGTGATTTTTGTAATTAACTAAATATTGATGATACTAAGTACTTGTGCATGTAGTAGTGACATCATGATCAAGTATTTTCTTAGGAACTAAGATTTTAGATCGTTCTTCAATTAAAGGAGGGTCATCAAGAAGTGGAGTGAGTGGTAAAGTTCCTTTAAATGGTTTAAGTAAACTAATATTCCAATGAGATGGTATATCTAATTTGAATGAATTATCATTAATTTTTGTATAATGCAAAACGGTCCATAATAGCGTGGTGCAAGTTTGATTTTAGGATGCTGCAAAATATTTTTGAGACGTCTTTTAATGATACGTAACCATACAAGATCATTTTCCTTGAATTCCTTGGCTAATCATTTTATATTGACATTACATGTATAACATTCTTGACTTTTTCCTAATGTGCTCGCGAACATCATGAAGTATAGAAATGTGAACTTGAGCAATAGAATCAGCCGTCAGAATGTCACTTTGAGTGAGTGACATGGGAGTGGGAAGCTTTTTACCATAAACAATTTCAAAAGGTGCACAACCAGTAGTGGTGTATGTGGTGTTATTGTAAGAAAATTGAAGCAATGGAAACTTTTCATCCCAACTATCTAATGAATAACAATGCAATAAATCAAGAATAGTACTATTTGTAGCCTCACTTTGTCCATTACTTTCGGCATGAAATGTAGAGCTAAAATCTATTTTAGAACTAAAATGTTGAAATAAGTCAACCCAAAAATGATGAATGAAACCCATTTAAGATGCCAATCAGAGATTAAGGGCTTATTTAATAAATGCTTAATAGCTTGTTGATCGCTTTTGATTAAGACCTCATATCCCATAAGATAGTGTTTCCAAATTTGCAAAGCATACACAACTGCTAACAATTATTTATCATGTGTACTATAATTCTTTTCTGAGGGCTTAAGATTCCTACTCTCAAATGCAGTGGGGTGATAATTTTGCATTAAAAAAGCACCTATTCCTAAACTACTAGCATCAGTAATGACATGAAATGGTTGTGAAAAATCAGGTAACTGTAAAACTGGTGCATGTGAAAGTGCATGTTTGAGTTTTTCAAAGGATTGCGGTTGGGTAACTCCCCATGCAAATTTTATTTTATTTTCAATAATTAAGTTAAGAGGCAATGCTAAATAAAAAAAATTTCAAACAAACTTCCTATAGAAACTAGCCAACCCAAGAAAAGAACAAACATAATTGACTGATTGTGGTGTAGGCCATTCTACTATAACTTTAATCTTTCTTGGATCCACATGCATGCCTTCACTTGAAATAATATGTCCTAGATATTCTAGCTTATGTTGAAAGAAGTGACACTTTTTAGGATTAGTGTAAAGTGTGTTCTCTCATAGCAAATGAAAAACTATTTTAAGATGCTTCTCATGCTCACTATCATTCTTACTATAAACAAGCATATCATCGAAGAATACAAGAACAAAAGCTTGGAAATCAAGAAAAATGTTGTTCATCATTTGTGCAAATGTAGGAGGAGCATTAGTAAGTCCAAAGAGCATTACCATAAATTCATAATGGTTGGATTGAGTTCTAAATGCAGTCTTAAAAATATCACTTTGCATCATGCAAATATGATGGTAACCCGATTTCAGATCAATTTTACTAAAGACACAATCTCCTCGTAATTTATCAAAGAGATAATCTATTCGATGAATAGGGTATTCATTCTTTATTGTGATCTTGTTAAGGGCTCTATAATCAATGCACATTCGATAAGTTTTATTCTTCTTCTCTACTCAGAGAACTGGTGCTCCAAATGGGGAAGAACTAGGCTTGATAAGTCCTTTGTGGAGCAAATCTTTCACTTGGTTATCTATTTCCTTTTGGTGTAGTGGGCCATGACCATAAGGTGCTTTATGAGGAGCAGAACTACCAGGAATTAAGTCTATGCTATGGTCAAAGGATCCTCAAGATGGTGGTAGTTTAGAGGGATAATCAAACATAAAACAATCCTTATAACTAGTAAGGAAAGGTTTATGTGCATCGAGAAGTGTATGAGTATAATCATTTATGACATTGACAAAAATAATGCATGAATTGTATCCTTTCCTAAATGCACTTTTTACTTGAGTATGACTAATCAATGGAAATTTCTAGAAATCATGCCATGCAATCAAAGTAATGATTTGACCTTTAAATTCAAAGTTAAAGGTATGTGTATGGTAGTCAATTCATGGCTAATAATGATGGTGAATAGACATACAGAGTATAACATTGGAAGATTGCAAAGGTGCAGTAAAAAATGTTTGTGCATCTACATATGGGCCTATGCTAATCATAACATCTTGCGCTTCTCGTGTTACATTATAACGACTACCTTGAAATGCAAGTTTCACTTTATACAATAAGGAAATGTTTTTAATTTAAGTTCTTGGACTAATAAATGTGAAATGAAATCATGTGAACTACCATTGTCATGTAAAATATTAACCCGTTTGTTATTGATAGTACCACCATGCAAAGTAAAGAATGAATAGAGATATCGTTACCCAAGGTAATTGAGTAATTCTCCAATGCTTCCTCTATCCAAACAAGAGGAACTTCTTCACTATGGGCCTCCATGTTATGCAATTGAGCAATAGCTAGTCTCATGTGAAGAGGTCACAATCAACACTTCATTTTTGTATGTCTAGGTTTACCATAATTCCAACAAGTGATATGTGGTCGCTTCTGTTGGGCATATACTATTGAAGTTTGCAAGCTAGGTGGTTTGGTAGGTTGGAGAGAAGAAGTAATAGGTGCAGTTGAGTAGTTGGATTGTGGAAAATAAGGAAAAATAGAGTAAGATGGGGCATCAAAATTATGTTTCATAAGAAAAGTTGTTTTAACAAAAAGTGGCCGTTGACATGGTTGTTGTAGATGGATTGACTTGGTTATGGAATGAAATTCCTTCTCTACATCATAGGCAAAAGAAATAGCCTTGTTGAGGGTTGTAGGCCATAGGGTGTGAAGCTTGGCTTGGATTCCCATGTCCAATCCATCTTTGTATTTTCACTGCAAGATATCCTTCGATACATCTTCGAGCTTTTGAACCAATAATAAATTTTGCCAGAACCGCTCTGTGTAGGTAGTGACAGTGTCACCCTTCTTCCATGTAAAGGTTGTCCATGCACATCGAACATGTAAATGATATTGAGGTGGAAGAAAAATATCCTTCACTTTATCTTGGAAAGCTTTCCATGTTGTTAGATGATCTGTGCTGTGATGCAAGACATTCCACCAGAGCTGAGCTTTTCCTAGTAAATAGTTAGTGGAAAATTTGATTTTTTCACTTTCAACATATGTTTCACCAGAATAGAAATCCTCAAATTGTGATAACCATGAAAGAACTAAAGGGCCATCTTTATGGGCATCAAACCATAGAAATTGGTAGTTTTTAACACCAATCTTGGAATGCATGCCATTAGATTGGGTAGAGACAATAGCTTTTACCACCCTTGCAAGGTTATCTTCATTAGATTGCATCTTCTGAAGTACTTCATCGTGTTGTCAGATCTTGTTCTGAGCACCTCGAAGTTCATGGCATAGGAGCTCGAGTTGTTGCTCGAGTGGTACCTCGGGTAGAAGTGACTCACCAAAATCCTCCATGGTGTTCATAGGATCCATGGGTATGTAGAGAACAAAACCCTCTTGGTAGATATGTAGAACAACATTTGAGATTTCTTGAATTAAAATGTAAAAGGAAGGGTTGTTCTTGGGAATTGAAAAAGTAAGAAAGAGATGTAAGTTGTGTTAAATATAAAAAAGAGAACTAGAGTGACAATACAAAGAGATAGTGTAGTGGTAAAACATTTCCCTTGTGAGAGTGAGGTTGTGGGTTCAAATCCTCCCTCCTTAGTCAATATAAAACTCCTTACTGCCACTCATAAATTAAAAGGGGTTTCTGCATAGCCAACGGTCGCCAAGGGAGCCATGGGTGTCAGGGAAGCCAAAGATGCCAAAGCTATGCTTTAATTATGCCTAAGTTCTATGCCTTAGTCGATGCCTTGGAGTAAGCCGAAGGAGTAAACATAGGTTTAGGAACTAGAACTGGAACTGAAACAAAAATAGAAATCGAATCCAAAATTGAAACTAAGATAGGGACAAGGATCAGAATTGAGATCGGGATCGGGACTAAAATTAGAATCGGAATCAATAGGAGTAAACATAGGTTCAGGAACTAGAACTAGAACTGAAATAGAAAACGGAACCAAAATTGAGACAGGGACAGGGATCGAAATCGAGATCAAGATCGAAATTGGAATCAGAAGCGGAAGCGAAAGCGAACAGTGAAATAGAGATCAAACGCTAAAACAAATAGAAATAGACCCCTCCATGGTGATGCAAGGAGACAAGACCTAACGCAATATTGGGTGCAATCTCCTCCCATGCACTTTGTTTTGACAGTCCACATAGTGCATGTATTTATAGGATTTGTGAAAAATAATGGTGACATGAGAGCAACTTCAAAAAGCATGTGTGAAAGTAAAAGTTGGTCTGTGGAGAGCTCTTGCTTTTATTAATAGAGATCACACTCTACAATGATTCCTATTCTAACCACTACTTTTACTAACTGTTTCTAAAAATAAACTATAGAAAATATAAATATGATTATTGATGTACGTCCTTTCATGTCCTCATGAACCTTCAGCTACTATATCAAAAACACCAAAACACATTAATACATTAATAAATTGACACTCCAACAATTCCTTGTTCAACACGTTCCATAATTCATAATAATAATGTTGGTGATTCTTACCAAGGAAAGAATCAACAATGTGGCAGAAGCAAGAACAAGGAAAAGAATACTCAACGGAATAAGCATAGAAGTAAATCAAGGAAGAGGGATTACTAATGTCATTATTATCATAAGAAAGGACACATGAATCTTGGCATGCACATTACTTGTGATAGGAGAAAAAGATGCATATACTTGTCTCAAAGTGAGAACACATTCAAAGTAATTCATAGGTTCAATATGTAGGGTGGAAAGGCATTGAGTGCACCTTTAGCTACATATGTGACATTGAGAAAGGATGGTTGCCCCAAATCAGATGAGGAAAAGGAATTTATGAACAAAATTCCTTCTCAATCTGCTATTTGTAGTCTCATGTATGCAATGGTAGTTATGAGAATGTACCTTGTATTTGTAGTGGGAGTTATGGGCAGATATATGTCTAATCTTGGCAAGAAGCAAGTAGAGTATGTTGCAGCAAGTGATCATGTAAGGAAGCATTGTGGCTTTCTTGTCTTGCTTGTGATATGGATCTACCTCAGCATGCACCTCATTTTCTTAGTGATAGTCAGAGTGCCATTGCTTTGGCTAAGAATCTGGTCTATTATGCAAAGATCAAGCACATTGAGGTGAGGTATCACTTCATTAGATACAACTTAGCCATCGAGCACATTATTCTTGAGAGGGTTCATACTCAAGCTAATGTTGTAGATGTTTTGACTAATGCTCTATCATAGGATAGCTTTTGACATTGTTTTCACTTGATGGAAGTTACTTGACTCCTGATCTTGCACAATTACTTGTACACTGAGTAACATGCCCATCAAGTGGGAGGTATAATTTGTATATTTTATGTATTCTTATCATTCTTTATTTTCATCCCCTAGTTACTTTGGCCATATTGGCCTTCAGTGTGAGATTGTTACTATTCATGTCTATGTAAAAATCCAAATGACCATTGGACACTTTTGTACATGTGCTATAATACAACATATAGTGGCTTGGTCACCCACACTCTAGGCTCAATCGCATTTGTAAAACCTAGGAAATCTGTGTATGTGCTCTTGGTGTATTGTGTGTTTTCTGTGTATTATAAAGTTTTCGTGTAGAGTACTATGTGCGGCATGTAGAGCTCAGTTTTCTATGGCAAAGACATTGTTACACAGATCTAGAGAAGGAGAATCCATCTGGTGCATTGCTATCATACTGCTTTATACTCTAGAGAGATGGTTCTATGATTGTTGGATCCTTAACCCTTAGGTAACAAAACTTGGGCTCCCCTTTCTAAGTCTCTCTTCATTGGTTTGCAATCTTAGCCTACTAACCAAAATATTTTTCTAGTTCTATGTCTTTATTATATAAAGAATCTCCAACCTAGGTTATAATGATCTACACTCTAGACTTGGTATTCATACCTCTTTAGCAAGTATTCCTATTGAATACTTCTTAGTGGAAGATCACATGAAAATGAATAGAGATGATCTTTCATATCTTTTTCTTCTAGGCTTGCTTTTCCATCATATCACATTTTCCTACTTTCGATTCAAGAATTTAACTTAGTGAAGATTGAAGCTTTCACTATTAGTACTTGACTTTAAGATTCTATCACAATATTCTTAAAACTTCTAATAACTTTATACTCTATTTCTTGGGGAGAATTGCACTAGCTCTAGGTAGATGTAATCTACCATATGCATTGTTAGACATTAGGCTTAGTTGGCAACTATTATGTGTTATCAAAAAAGGACTAGTAGCCAAGGTCCGTAGCTGAGCTGATATCCAAAGCTCCTTGAGATAGGAAATAAGGTGAGCATGCTTGATAGCCACATCTACACAACAACACTCTATAAACTATCTATTTATGGTCCATGGGGATATAGTGTGTGGGAGTTTTGTTACACACACATCATATTATGTGCCTCATGAGAGGGAGTCTTGGAGAGAATATTAGAGTATCACATTTTGTATAAGAGTAAATAGAGGCATCTTGGGAAATTTCTCATGGAAAAATATCATATTCTTGAAGTACCCACTATTTGAAATCTTAGATACCCATGTTTTCAATTTAATATTCTCTAACAATCTATCTGATTTTTATATATGATCATCCACTAGTTGAGTGGGCCTAAGGGCTATTTTTGCCACTTCTCCCATAAAGCTTTTGTAGAAATGGCCGATCCTACACTAGTATCTAATATTTCGTTGATAAGTTCCCATTAACACTTTGTACCCAAAAAAGAAACTTAAGTGTCAATTTTTCCATGATGAAATATCATGAATCCTTTTGGAACTAAAATCTTGGGAATTTATTTCTATGATGTATTTTACTATATTAGGGGAATCTATAAAAAACATGAGTACGAGATGGTAGAAACATCTATGATCAGGAATAAGTTTCTATAATTTCCATGTTTTAAGCAGCATGATTACAATCACTTCCATGGCATGATTACAATCACTTCCATGGAATGATATACCATGTAACCCTCAAAATATAATTTTTCCTATTATGAAATATTTATGTGATATCTTGGTAGAATTATATAATCTTAAGGATATTAAAAATCATCTCTATACCAAAAAAATGGAGATTCTCGAAGTTTACTTCCTCTATGGGTTGTAGTAATAATATCATGCAAATCTTTTACTAATTTCAATGACAATAGATTTGGATGGAAATATTGATGCCTAAATATTTAATACCTTCTAGCTTTTTCATGAGGTGATTGTAAATTTACTAACACATGAATGATAGACATTGATTTTCTTGAAAGCTCCAACTTTCTTACACATTTGTGGACTTCAATAACAAAATAGAAATCCAAAATTTATGAGCTCAACGTCCCCAAAATCCAAGATTCAAATTCAAATCTATTACCAATCAAGATTTCCCTTTTGGGTGGTTTGATTGATCAAATACCTTCTAAATTTGTGGGTGTACTTTTTCATATGAATAAAGCAACTTGTTTGAGTCATGGTTATTATTTCCTGCATGCATGTAATTTTTAGGATGAACATTCTTGGTGTAAATCAAGAATAAATCTCCCTACTTAAGCTAACCCCCTTGTTACTTGATTTTAGAGTGTGATCAATCATATCCTTGTAGTGAGGTGAAAAATGAGTAGCTTGTCTGGCTTTGAGTTGTCCTTATTAGTTCTCCTAGTTCATAATACAATTTTGTGAATTTGTTTTAAGTCTCATGTTCATTCTCTAAATTATTTGGGAAAAAAGTTGAAGTTAGTAAAAAGTGGTCATTGCCAAGCATGTGTAGAGAACCAGTTAGGTGTTCTTGGTGGGATCAATTCTCTATATCTACTAGAGTATTTTGAGTTGGATCACTTATGTCTGAAATTATCTATTTCAATTTTGAGGGAAGTGAGGATAAGTGTATAGAGGTTTGTCTGCATAGCTATTGAGGAACACACCTAATTCTAGTTGCATAGGCAGTTATTTACCTTCACTCCCAATAATGATATCAAAGCAAACTCAACATCATCACACATGGGGAGATACAATACACATTTTAGGCACATCATACAACATTTGAAGCTTCTAAAGAGTAAGGAAGAGGCATATATATCAAGGAGCTACACTTGAATCAAAGTAAGGAACAAGTTTGTTTCAAAGCAAGATATTTCAAAGGTGAAAATATCATCATTTTCTATCACAAACACCTCAAAGAGGAGGTTTAGGGATTTGAAAAGGTATGAGAGTGAAAAGAAGATGGTAGATTTCAACATTCAAATAGATACTTTAGATAAGCACAACTACCCATCATGGACATTTAGGATCTAAAGCTTTCTCATGTTGGTGAGTGGAATTGAACCAAAGCCTCAACTTGGTGATCATCCTATGCATGAAGAAATGAGGGCATATAGGGAATGAAATGGGATGAAAAAGAAATTGATATTCTTTCTCTCTCAACATATAGCCAATAGCATGATTGATCACATACAAGATTTGGATATGAGTAAGAAAGTGTGGGGGAAACTTGAAATGTTGTAGGGATGGAAAATATAGCTCAAGTATGAGCTAAATAACCTTACAAAGGCAAATAGTATTTCAAGCGATGAACTTTATATTGAACATCAAACAACTAATGGATGCTTTTGGATCAATAGGATGCTCTTGGATCAATGACCTAGTGGCACAAACATTTAATGGTTGATATCATGAAAAATGGAGGGCTTTCAATCACCACCTCATTATATGTAAAGGATTGTAAACAACCATCAAATTACCTAATCATCCAAATAGGGGACGCAAAAATAAGTGGACAATGATCACCACGATGAAAAGAATTCAATCACAACAATCGTAATAAAAACCTTTGATCAACCTGATCACGATAAATATTTTGATCAATCATGGCAATAAAATATTTTGATCAAGGTGATAAACTTTTTGATCAAAGTGACCATGAAAAAATTTTGATAATGGCAACCACAATAAAAATCTTTGATCATGGAAATCACGATAGATATCTTTGATCATGGTAATAAATATTTTTTTAATCAAGATGATCATGATAAAAAGTTCACATGCATCATCAAATCCAAACTCACACACACAACAAAAAAGAAACAACTAGCCAGAAAAGTGGTCATATCTCCCCTATCACTTGGCCAAATTGAGGTTATCGTGCTTTTTTTGAAGCTAATGAGAATATATACAAGTTACACAAGTCAAACTTAGAAAATAATACCATCCATATCTCTTTATAGAGCCAAAAATAGATACAACCTGTCAATAAACACAAGAATTCAACACAAAACAACATGTAATCATGCAAAGAGATAAAAAAACTTAACCTAGACATAGAAAGCAAAAGCACATGTCACACATCAAAAATCAAACAAGAATAAGTAATCAAGAAGCCATGAAACATTTTGCACAAATGTTTCAAGAAGATGAGCTATCTTTCTCACACTAGCAGAAAGTATTTACAGATGAGGAATTTGACCTTTTTATAGTGGCTTTCTTATAACCACTTCCTTTTTTATTTTGAAAACTCTAAAAATGAAAAAGAACCTACTCAAAATCGCTCTTCTTTTGTGGATTTTGTGAATAAAGACTCAAAGTTTTTGGAAAAGAACTTAAAAACTTCAATTTCTTTTTGGGGTGTGGCACATGATGTAAAACTCCCCCCTCCTAGATCTTGTAGTCCTTGACAAGAGTATCTGCATAGTCTAAGTAGGTGGTCCTAAAAGGCTATATCTTCAAAGCATTTGTCATTGTCAATGATGTATGGAGCTCACTAGCTATGTAGTGTCTATTGCCACGCTTTTGAGACTTTTTCTTTTCTTTATGTACTTTTGTGACTTTATCTATTTGCCTCTTTTGTTCGAATCATCCATCTTCATGTGATTAATGTAGTGAAAGTGCATGGGAAGATAAAAATAATGCCTTGTGATGACCTTGTACTGTAGCCCTAGGCATGCTTACTTTAGAATGCAAATAAAATAATGTAGTGCAAAAGATGGATTTTGAGCAAGAGACTCAAGAGTATGCTACTCATAAAGCTTCCTATGCTAGGGGATCAGGTAAAGACCATAATACCTCAAGTGAAGTCGATGGTTGGCCATTGTTGTTGTCTCCATGTTGAAAGCATGTTGATTCAACATTGTATTTTGCTACTAAGTTAGTACCAAGAAAAAAAAATTCTAAGACCTCTTGATGCAAAATGAAAAATATTTATCTATTTTTTTATTTTTTTCTTTTCTAATGTTTATGTATTTTTTCTTCTTTGTCTTATATATGTATGTGTACACACACACACACACACACACACACACACACACACACATATATATATATATATATATATATATATATATATATATATATATATATATATATATATATATATATATTTTTCTCTCTTTTCTTCAAATTATTATTTATATAAGATGAAATCTATATAAGAAAGTAATAAATAATCAATGTGTCACAAAGTTGAATGGTAGTGATAAGAAATGAAATGAAAATATATTGAAATGGAAAACTAGTTTAGGTTAAAAACCACTCATGTCTACTGGTACATGATTTGTTGCTTGTGACTGCTCTACCTCATCACATGTTTGCTCCATAAAATGATTTGCTGCCCCCTCCTTGGCTAATTCATATGCATTTGTTCTTTATCATTGCATACAACAAGCTTTCTCATAAGCTGAGCTATCCGATCTCAAAGCCTGATTAGGATTCAGCTTTTTCATTGACTTTTCCTTAAGTAGAGCCCTTCCATTGCTTTGTTTATCAGCTTGTCCTAGGTTTCAATCAATTGATCCCAACTTAAGTACCTATTCTGTAGCACTTGCTTTCTCTCCACCTCCAAGTTGAGTGCATAGGTAGCAATGCATGTGGTGAGTACTCTTGGTCAAATGGTGATAGGGGGTGTGGATATAATCCCCATTAGGGTAGTCACACACTCCCAACTACAAACATCCAATGTTTCAACTTTTAACCTAGTTATTATTCCAATGAACATACACAAACATGCAAGAATGTAGATCACGGACATGATATATTCTCATTCATAAGCTTAAAATCAATGATGAACCTTTGTTATCATCATTTCTTGTAAATGTGCAAACTAAGGTGACAAGGAGACCACTAATGAAGCTTCTAATGGCTATGTTACTCAAGAATAGAACTCACCAAGACTTTGCATAGATTGTAGAGCCTTATCATAAAAGAGTTCTACCTAGCTAGTAGAAATTAACACTTGATATACTCCAGTGAGGACATATTGTGGTAGAAGCCAATGTGAGATCATAGGAATTGTGTCCCTTGGGTAAAAAACAAAGTATCCACTTATGCAAACACAACAAAAAAGATCAAGTTGGGAATCCATATGGGCATCACTTTTATTAGCGATTTTACTCCTTCAAATTGTGTGACAGAACACAAAATCCGTGGATTTATCTTACCTATAGAGTGAAAAGCTATATCATTAGGGAGAATGACAACAACATATCAAGAAACAAAAACTCATTAGTTTTGGGAAGCTTAAACTTCATATTACAAACTGAATTGTTCTCTTTTACTTGAGAGTAGCAACAATTGCATTGATATCCTTTGGAACAACATCTCTTTTTGTAAGAGAATGTGCCAACAGGGGAGAGCATCATTGTCTGTAGAGCATCTGTTGGTCAATCTAGCACTCACAATCTTAGCTATCTTCAACCCCAACAGAAGGCCCTTGATATTGATCATGACCTCAGCATAGAGCTTCATGGAAGTATCAAGAAACTTTAGGATGCAAGAATAGAATTGTAGAGCTTCAAATAAATGAGAGGGGCTATTGAATTCACCATGGATCACTGCTATCACCTCATCGTATTCACTAGCTATAGAAAAGGCAGGACCTCCTCCATAGAAGAAACGTCTAAAATCTTCCTATTCATCATGAAACCAAAAGCTTATAGCGACTCCCTCCTTGCTTCTCTTATTAGCTACCAGCCACTTCATGGACTCCAACTTCTTCCAATCAAGTGGTCCACAACATCATTGGGATAGTTTTGGCATGAATAATGCCCACTACCCACCGATTCCAAGCTCAAAGTCAATCAAATGTACATGATCTTCACCTCCAATGGCATCAAGGATCGTCTAGTTAGAAATGAATTATGCAAATTGAGATATCAAAGAGAGCTCCAAGGCTTTGTTGTGTGCACTGATCTTCTTAATAAGGTAAAGAGGAGAGTTCGCAAGAGGAGTGTTGTAGGAAGTGGGAAGGGGTAGAAGCGGGAAGGATCCCTAAAAAGAGAGGTAGCAAATGTTGGAAGCACACGAATAGCACAAGGAAGAAGAAGAAGCTTGGAGCACAACACACAATACTGAATGTATAACCACTAGAATGTACAAAGATAAGTAACCCATTAGGGCAATAGGCGCATATACAAGCCAGGGGAAAAAACATCCTAAAGAGGGAAAAAAGTGCCCCGACGATCCTAGAGTGTTCACGCACATCACTACCTAAATATATCAACAAATCCCCCCTAGGAGTGATGTGATGAACAAGGAGCTGGCACTCATGTATAAGAAAGTGCCAAGCTATGTGGAATCAATCCACAAAAGGAAGTAAGCCCAAAGCTTTGCACGAAGCTTTAAACTTCTCCCTAGGCAGAGCCATCGTGAAAAGGTCGACAATGATCTACTGCATGGGCACATATGCCAAGCTAATCTCTCGAGCAGAGAACCTCTCCCTGACATAATGATAATGCACCTCAATGTGCTTAGTGTGAGCATGGAAGATAGGGTTCCTCGCAACTGCCAATGTGCTCTAACTGTCAGTGAATATGGTGGTGATAGAAGACTGACCAACACCCAAATCAGCCATAAGGCATCTGAGCCACACACACTCAACAATTGCAGTGAAAGTTGCCCTATACTCAACCTCACAACTGGAAGTGGCCAGAGTAGGTTGCTTCTTGCTCAACCAAGATATACATGTGCTACCAAGCATGAAGCAGAAGCCACTAGTGGACACACGATTGTCATAGCAACCAACCCAATCAGAGTCATAAAAATCATGTAAATCTGGCAGTAGTGATCCCCCCTTGGGATAAAACAATCCAAGTAGCCGGGTACGACTCAAGTAGTGAAAGATGCCCTTAACTTCCTGCCAATGCTTGACACTTGGGCAATGCACAAACCTGCTCATCCGTGAGACAACAAATTGAATATCTAGCCGAGTAATGCATAAGTAAATCAAGCATCCAACAGCCTACTGATAGAGAATATCATCAAATGCATCTCGAGCATCATGAAGACTCAATCATAAACCTGTCTCCATAGGAGTGGCAATAGGTTCACAGTCTTCAAGGCCAAAATGATGCAATAATAAGTCAATATATTTCATTTGACACAAAGCCATTCCAACGTCAGCTTGCATAAATTGAATGCCCAAATAATGATGCAAACACCCTAAATCATACATCTCAAATGAGGCATGCAAATCAGCCTTAAAATTAACAATACGCTTGTCATGAGGACTAGTGAGCAGCATGTCATCAACATACAAAACAATGATCACAAGCACATCATTAGCACGTTTAACATATAAGGTGCTTTCAATTAGACTATTCTCAAAACCATGTGCAATCAGATAGGCATGTATCTTTTCATACCAAGCACGTGGTGTTTGCTTTAAACCATATAATGCCTTCTTCCACCTGCACACTTGGTTTTCGTGCCCTTTGTGCACAAAGCCACGGGGATGAAAAACATACACTTCTTCATGCAAGTCACCATTTAGAAATGGAGTTTTAATGTCCAATTGATGTAAATTCCAACCATGATGAGTTACAAGTGCACAGATGCTATGAACAATAGTCTCTCGGTATGTAGGACAAAAGGTTTCATCAAAATCAATGCCTCTTTCCTGTGCATAACCCTTTGCAACAAGCCTCAAATTATACCTATCAACTGTTCCATCAGGCTTATGCTTCACCTTGTATACCCACTTAGTGCCAATGGCCTTCTTGCCATCAGGCAAGTCACATAAAGGCCAGGTACCATTCTTCATTATAGCATCATATTTAGATTATATTGCAGCCATCCAACTTTTTGAATTTTGTGCTTCATCAAATGAAACATGCTCATTCTCATCATAAAGACTAGATGCATCCATAGCATAGCAATCTGCTCCAAAAGAGGCACTATGAGAGCCTGAAGGAGTACGATGTGACAGAAGTGCATCTGATTTGTTGTCATGCAAAGTCTGTACCAACCGTTTTGGCATAGTTTTTGCATCCTCAATATCAAAAATCTCATCAACAAGTGCATCATGTAAATTTTAATCAGAAATGGAATGATATGCATTATCACAAACTAGTAAAGGCTAAGAAATTGCCTCATTAGGACCAACACTAGACTGTTCACCTGTAAAAAGAGGTAGCAAAGTATCATACATGTTTTTGGAGCTAATAGATGTTCCCTTCGTACATGAAAGTAAACATTGAATAGCATCTTCCACAAAAACAACATCACAACTAACCAAAATGCATTTAGTCTATGGATGATAGAGACAATAGCCTTTGCTTTCATAACTATACCCAACAAAAATACATTTTTCTGCTTTATCATCCAATTTCCTGTGATGTTGTTCAGACACTAATGCATATGCAAGACAACCAAAAACATGCAGATGAGTAACAGATGGCTTGCGACCATGCCAAGCCTCATATGGAGTGATAGACTGCGGTGCTTTAGTGGGACACCTGTTAAGTACATATGCTACACACATGACAGCCTCAAGCCAGAAACTATGTGGTAAAGCCTGACTCTTGACCATGCACCGTGTTGGAGTTAGATGTCTATGGAAGCACGTGAACAACACAAGGAAGAAGAAGAAGCTTGGAGCACAACACACTATATTGAATGTATTACCACTAAAATGTACAAAGATAAGTAACCCATTAGGGCAATAGGCATATATATAAGCCAGGAAAAAAAAACCTCCTAAAGAGGGAAAAAAGTGCCCCGGGGGTCCTAGAGTGTTCATACACATCACTATCAAAATATATCAAGGAATCCCCTATGGGAGTGATGTAGTGAACAAGGAGCTGGCACTCATGTTTAAGGAAGTTCCAAGCTATGTGGAATCACTCCACAAAAGGAAGTAAGCCCAAAGCTTTGTAGAAAGCTTCAACCTTCTCCCTATGTAGAGCCATCATGAAAAAGTCTGCAATGTTCTCCATGTGGGCACATATGCCAAGCTGATCTCCCAAATAAAGAACCTCTCCCTGACATTATGATAATGCACCTCAATGTGCTTAGTGTGAGCATGGAACACAATCGTAAACCTGTCTCCATAGGAGTGGCAATAGGCTTATAGTCTTCAAGGCCAAAATGCCCAAATAGTGATGCAAATGTCCCAAATCAGACATCTCAAATGAGACATGCAGATCAGCCTTAAAATCAACAATATGCATGTCATGAGGACCAGTGAGCAACATGTCATCAACATACACAACAATGATCAGAAGCACATCATTAGCACGCTTAACATATAAGGTGCTTTCACTTGGATTGTTCTCAAAACCATGTGCACTGAGATAGGCATGTATCTTTTCATACCAAGCACGTGCTGCTTACTTTAAACCATATAATGCCCTCTTTAACTTGCACACCTGGTTTTCATGCCCTTTCTGCACAAAGCCACAGGGCTCAGAAGCATACACTTCTTCATGCAAGTCACCATTCAAAAATGTTGTTTTAATGTCTAACTGATGTACATTCCAATCGTGATGAGCTGCAAGTGCACAGAGGCTACGAACAATAGTCATTTGGCATGTAGGTGCAAAGCTCTCATCAAAATCAATGCCTCTTTCCTGCCCATAACCCTTTCCAACAAACCTAGCCTTATACATGTCAATTGTTCCATCAAGCTTACCCTTCAGCTTGTAAACCCACTTAGTGCCAATGGCCTTCTTGCCAGGAGGCAAGTCACATAAAGAACAGGTATCAATCTTCATTAGAGCATCATATTCATTATAGGATCCCACATTCAACCAAAAATGCATTAAAATCAGAAGAAATATATCCCCTCCTCCCCCCCCCTCCCCGATCAGAATGGAGGATGCCCATTTTACATGCTCATAAATTTTTAGCCAAAACCAAAAAATGTTTGAAGCACATAAACACTTCATGCTTTGCTTTCAATGAATATACCCATGCATGCTTGGAAAAATCATCGATGAAAGTCACGAAGTAAAGATAGTTTTCAAAAGAGGGTGTCTGCATAGGACCACAGACATCACTATGAACAAGCTTCAATATCTAAGTAGCTCGAACTGAAGTATCTTTTGGAAAGGAGGAATGCTGCATTTTGTCCAAAACACGAACTTCACAAACATGTTTACCAAGTGCCTCAACTTTGGGCAAAGAGGACACCATTTCAGATTTTTGCATGCGTAGCAAACTAGCGAAATTCAGATGACCAAAGCGTGCATGCCAAAGCTTTGCATCTTATATAGCCTGAGAATCATGTACTGCACATGTTGAATCATTCACAGATCTTTCATAGTCTATGAGCTTATACAGATAAGGACATAAAATGCCAGAAGCAATAATCACGTCTCCATTTGACAGATCATGAATTGTACATCTATCATCAACAAATTTCACAACCAAGCCAATCTTGGCTAATACAAAAACTGATAACAAATTTTTCACAAGAACTACCATCAACAGTAGTCAAAATGATCTTAACAACTCCCATAATAGGATAGGAGGAGCTTTTGGCGCATGTAACAATATTCCCTATAGGGCCAGGCTCGAGTGAAGTGAAGAAACTACACTGCGAGGTTATATGTTTGGTTGCCCCACTATCAAAGTACCAAATATCTAAGTCTACTATAGATCTACATTGTTCAGGAGAGGATGGGTCAAAACTGCAAACAGTAGTAAATGCCCATTCTTCATTTTGCACTAGATTAGTAGACTCTATTTTTTGTGTAGAGGACTCTACAACAACCATTCTAGCATCTTTTCTCTTTGCCTCTTTTGTAGCCAGTTTTGGACACTTCTTTATGACATGATCATTTAATTTACAGTACTTGCAAAACAATTTTTGCTTTTCTATTTTTTTATCTTCTTTGTCTTTCTTCCTCGATTGTGCAGAATTAGCAGGTTTCTGCTTACTAGTAGAAGAGCTCCATTTACCTTTGCCCTTCTGACTAGCAAGGAAAGCTTGATTTGCAACATGCATGATGGACCTGTTCTGCCTAGACTGATCTTCTTGCAACATAACAGAGACTAGCTCCTCAAATGTTAAGGCATTTGGATTGCCTTTCATCATCAAACAAAGAGTAGAAACAAAACTCTGATATGAGTGAGGAAGACAATTCAGAAATGTCTGCACAAGTGAATTGTTAGGAAGGACTTCATCAGCAGAAATCAACTGTTCCTTCAAATCCTTGATCTTTGCTAGAAAACTATCTAGAGAATCACCTTCATTCATATGCTCACTCTCCAATTGTTTTCAGAGGTAAGCAACACGAGCCTCATTCTTAGCCTAGTACAATGTGGTAAGTGTATCCCAAGCATCCTTAGCTATTCTACAAGAGCGAATGTGAGGAATAATGACATGTTTGATAGATAAGACTATCGATGCATGTGCCTAAGCATCTCTACCATCCCAAAAAATCTACTCTATAGTAGGTGCATCAGAAACTACAGCACAAACAGGAGCATGAAGAATATCATCATCTTCAATGCCATCTGCATCAGCTTCACTACCTGTATTTGCAGGTGTAATAGGAACACCTTGCACAATATTCCACACTCCTTTTGCGGCCAATACATGATGCATCATATAATTCCACAATGGGTAGTTCGTACCATCCAAATTATCCCCAATAGTTAACATACAAAATACATCACTGCTTTCAGCTATGGCCACTAACTAAAATACCTTGATGCAGAAAAATTATTGTATCTGAAAAAGTTGAATAAAACTGCCATGAAGAGTTTGTTGGCATCATACAGAAAGAAGCAGGTACGGGCATACACGCAGATCTAGCACTGAGGCAACCCATTAAAATTTTTCCAAGCCTTACATCAATTTAAAAGTGATTCTCATCACTAGAAACCCTTGTAAATACCGTTTCATCTTTTTGTAGCTCCATTTTGTACAAGCTGAGGAGTCCTCGAGCTTGGGGAGCCTTAGAAGTAGTTGCCTGCCAATTTTCATATTTTTAGATCTTGTTTGAGCCCTCAAATAAGCCCTGGAACCTAATTTTTAACTAGGCCGGACACTAGGTCTGGACAAGGCCAAAGCTAGTCAAAAACTATAAATAGAGCTAGAGAGCTCATTTTTGGGGGTAGCTTATTGTAGTTTTGAGCTTGTATGAGAACTTGGTTATAATAGAAGTGATTCCATTGTCTTACTCTCTTTGTTCTTGCCATGTGTGCACGTGTGTGTGTGTATGTGTGTGCATGTTGGTGTGCTTCTCACTCACACATTTGTGCCTTCACTTGCTCGAGGTCTTCATACCATCCTCATGTCTTCCCGGATTTACATTAAAGGAGGTGCTACTCATCACTGAGCTACACAAATTTAATGTCAATCCGGGAAGACATGAGGATGGTATGAAGACCTCGAGCAAGTGAAGGCACAAATGTATGAGTGAGAAGCACACCAACATGCACACACATACACACACACGCGCACACACGGCAAGAACAAAGAGAGTAAGACAATGGAATCACTTCTATTATAACCAAGTTCTCATACAAACTCAAAACAAGAAGCTACCCCCAAAAATGAGCTCTGTAGCTCTATTTATAGTTTTTGACTAGCTTTGGCCCTGTCCAGACCTAGTGTCCAGCCTAGTTAAAAATTAGGTTCCAGGGCTTATTTGAGGGCTCAAACGAGATCTAAAAAATATGAAAATTGGCAGGAAACTACTTCTAAGGCTGCCCAAGCTCGAGGACTCCTCGGCTTGTACAAAATGGAGCTACAAAAAGATGAAACGGTATTTACAAGGGTTTCTAGTGATGAGAACCACTTTTAAATTGATGTAAGGCTTGGAAAAATTTTAATGGGTTGCCTCAGTGCTAGATCTGCGTGTATGCCCATACCTGCTTCTTTCCGTATGATGCCAACACTCTTCCCCCCCTAGCATCTGTCGCCTCTGATAGACCTCTGCTCCACGGTTTGATCAATGTACTGCTGTAGTATGTCGGTTGCCAATTCTTGTTCTTTAATCCGCAGTCCTTTGACCAGGTCTCTCTGCAGGGCCTCCCAATTAACTGCGCCTGGTAGGTCAGGTTGTGGCGTGGTGTAGAGCTCTGAATGCATTGTTTGTTCGCAAGCAAATAATTGTAGGAGATGAGTTGGGCGTGGCACGAACACTTCTGAGTGTGCTTCCCAGAACCCCGTGGTGAACATGTCATCAAACGTTTGCTTGTAGCAAGCAGGGAGATATCTTATTCGTGCATGCCACGCATAAGCCACTCTGATACTCAGGGTCGTGCTCATATCATAAAGTAGATCATAGTTACCGTTGATGAAGCCCGGAATGGGCGGCTGAATATTACGTACATTTCGGAAAGTCTTTAACACCACTTGCATCATGTCCAGTATCTTGAGCATCATCTGTGCAGCGACGTCAGCCATGGGTTGGAGGCGTGGCATCCAATGTCTGATGGTAGCCATCATGTAAGCTACAGTAGGTGTGCCGGTTGGGGGTGCAATGGTGGGGTAATTGAGCCATTCTTTGCAATTGGCATTGTTCTTAACTTTTATGGCAAATGCCTTCCATGATCTTCTCCGTTGCATTGGCCCGTAGCAATTGTTATACTTCAAGTGCATGGGCGTGTGATCCCATGTTCGTAGCATCTCCGGATAGGTTTCCAGTAACTTTTGCCTCCAAGTGGGTTGGTATATGTTCCCTTTGTGGGCGTCCTCTGGAATGTCCTCAGGTTCAAATTGGGTAGCGAAAGTAGGGTACTTGTTGATTTTACGTTTGATCTCAGCATTGTAGTTTGCCAACAGTACAAAGTATGGTTTATATTGTAACTCGGAGCTGGTTATCAGTCTTCTAGGGGCGAGGTGTCTGAAATATTCTGACTGAAGTATGGTTTCTTCAATAGTCCTCATGGCCAACATCTGGGTGGAGATACGTTCCTCATGAGTTGGCCCCATTTCTTCTACCTGTTTCATCCATGCCGACGGGGGCTCCTCATATGTGTCTTGTCCTTCCTCCGTGATGCTGCCTCCTGGAATGGGTTGAGGCTCATAGTTGTCTTCAAATGTTTCCTACACTGGAATGATTACTGCTTCTTCTTCTATTGGTTGATCAGGTGGAGAGGGGGGTCTTTCATACTGTAACAACTTGATCTTTAATTCTGCCACTTGTTGTCGTAGCTCAAGTACCTCATTGGTCGTTGTTGATTCGGGCTCTAGTGAAGTGGCAGCATTGACCATCTCTTTAGCTTCTGGTGGTTGTGGTGTAGGCACTTGGGATCTTCGTAGCTCCTTTACTTGGTCGGCCAGCTGATCATGTGCTTCTAAGAGGTTGGCATAGGTTTCCAAAATTTGTTGTATGCTTTCTGAAGGGACGGCCCGGAAGCTAGCAGGGTCGATGGGTGCCCCTGGAGTGTTTTCTATGGCGGCTTCGAGGTTGTCTTGATTTTGTTGTTGTAATCTCCTGTTTTCTTCTTGTGCAGCCACTAGGTGGCGTCGGAGTAGAGCCATGTTTCGTTGTAGTCTAGCATTACGGGCTAGCTGATCTCTGAGTTGTTCTTCCGTTGCCCTAGTCGTCTCTGTATATTTGGCTTGGAGCTCCACCTGGGATTGTTGGAGGGTGATCACTTCATGTTGTAGTGTTGTATTACTTAGCTCCAAGGCATTGACACGTGCCTGGAGTTGAGCCGAGAGATTGCACAGATCTGTGTTATTTTCTTCCAGTAATCTATACTCTTGCTTAAGTTGAGTGGCCGCTTCGAACATGGTGTCTAGTGCATGACTAAATGATGTGGATGCAGGGGTAGAGGTGGAAAATGCAAAGGGTTGGGAAATGGGGAAGGGAAAAGTGGATGATGTGCCTATGAGTGAAGTGAAATGTGAGGATGTTGGAACAAATGTGGTGGTGGGTGCTCCTGTGGATGGTGAAATGTCCATGGGATCGGATGTGATGGTGTGTGAAGTGTGAATCGTGAACACAGGAATGGTGGGTGGTGTGTTAGTGGTTGCCGTGAATGTGGGGGAGGTGGGGTGGGAATGGGATTTTCTCCTGTAATTCTCAATTTGCTCCACAAGGTTTGCCAAGAACGGAGGTAGGGTGACTTGTGTAGGCTCTGAGGAGATTAGGAGTGGCCCAATGGGTTGGGGTTGGGAGAGAGGAAAAGTATGTGTGAAGGGAATTGGGTGTATTAATGTTTGGGTAGGGTCATGTGGATGTCCGAGAGGTGGGAGAGACGATGGGTGACCTATTACGGTATGATCGGTGATGGGATGATCTATCTGGGGTTTGGAAAATGGGTTGGAAGTGGTGGATGTAGGTAAAGGGAAGGATGGAGAAATGGTGGTGTGTAGAACCGGTTCACTATGGGTGGATACTGGTTGTTCAGGATGGCTAGTGGTGAGGGGTTCTGAGGGTTGGATGGGAGGTGATGGTGGAGGTGGTATCTGGATTTGTACATCTGGTTCATCACTATTGGATGGGCTTGCCATGTGAACATCTTCCTGAGTGTTTGTAGGGAGTGAGGTAGAGACTTCTATCTGAATCATCTTTCCCCATCGTGGTCTTGTATCGATCCTTCGTTGGTCATATTGAGGGGTATTACGATATACCATGGTCCTCATGGCTTCCACTATTCCGTAGGTATCTGCTAAAAGGTTCAATGATTCTACAAATTGAGGGTCTACATTCTCCGCCTGCAGCATCTGGTTCACCAGTGCTCTATTTGCCTCCTCTGACAACTTATGCCTTTTCTGCACTTGCTTGATCGTTTTGTAGAGTCGTTTGAGTTGTGCAGTGTAGGCGGGGGCTTCTTCCTCACTCTCCTCTTGTTCATGTGTGCCTTCCGCGTGAGTATGTTGTGCCTCATCTTCCCAATGCACTCTTTGGGTTTCACTATGTGTCCGTCCTCTCTGGGATGATGATTCGGGGCCGTCTGTGTCTGAGAAGAATTCACTCTCAGATAAGTGGGCTGTCTGCAAGAAGCTTTCAAAGTCAAAAGATGTATCTTCTGCCAAAGTAGCCATGGATGCAAACTCAGCATCTGTTGGTAGTGGAGGGGCTGATGGAGTGGGCTGTACCATGCCCCCTGATTGTGGTCCTTGGAGATGAATAGTGAAAGGGGCTACTTGTTCCTCTTCTCAGAGGGAAACTTCTGTGGTGGCCTCACGAGGGATTAGAACCTGTGAAAGCAAACCACGCATTCTTTTTGCGGGTTGAACCCCTGACTTCCGCCCCTTGAAGAATTCCAATTGTGAGTACTTAAGGGCCCTTGCGATCGGCACATCATAGGCAAGGCATCTATAGATAATTCTTGTAATCGCACATCAACCATTCAAGGTAGGCTTCCTCACGCCTCGTTTGCCTGCTTCATATAACTGGTCCAGGATCCACACGAGCATTTTAATTGGTAAGCTCCTAGTCTCTGCTAGGTATAATCCATACAAGATTTTCTTATGAGGTTGGGTGAACCGGTCTTGCGCCGGAAAAGCGAAGTGTTGAAGGCACATCCGTAATGGTATGGTGATGTTGGGGGTGAGGGCACACATTTCTTTCAACTTCTTGATTTTATTGTTCTTCATAGACTCCGGTATCAAAGGATCTCGATCGGAAGGTATGTGGGTGCCATACATCTGAAGGGCTTCCCTGATTAAAGTAATATTCAACTCAAACTTCTTCATTTCCTCCTGGTTTGATAGAGAGGGCACCAGGAATGTGCCTAAATGATCTTTATCTCCTGTCGCCTTCAGTGTGGCAATCAAGTAGTAGCACCGAAGAAAATCAGGTTTAGGTAAAGCTGCACTAAAATAATCTTGCAATCCCGCTTTCAACCAAATATCTTGAAGAGGAGCTGCATTCTGTAATGTTTCAAATTCTCTCGAGAAGAATTGAAATGTCCACCATACTCCTCCGAATTCCAACTTGGACTCCCATATGTGGTCCACATCTCCCAAATCTCCTGGCATCTCGTTGAACCAATGAGAATGCCCCTTCACTCTTTCTGTTAGGCCACTTGGAGGATCCGAGATAGGAATTCTTCTCACATTCAAAAGCTCTTCAGGCCTTGCTGTCAGTGGAGCTTCCACAGGCATGGTATCCCAATTACTTTGAGTGCTAGTGCCTACCTGGGAGCTTGTTCCTGCTGCTGTTGCCATGAGACTCCTTGCAGAAGTTGATGCTTATCTGCTAGCAAAAGAGAGGCACATTAGTGTTGCATAGGAAACAGGATGTAATAGTGTTCCCTCCACAATACTAACATGACAATCGAGATGGTTAGTGGTTAGAGGTGAAGTGTTTGTGATAGATGTGAGTGGTGGTTAGTGATTAGTGTCATTCTAGATGCATACTTTGGATATGCAAGGTACTCAGAATGCATCTACTTCAGAGTGGATGGATTTACAAAATTGGGTCTGGGGGTTTGATACAGGGTTTAATTCTCCAGACTTTGTTTGAGGATTCGTGGCTCCTTGAGCTGATGATGGTTAAAGGTTCATGGACTAGATTGTGCTGGATTTGGGACCTTTTGGGTACCCATTTCCAGACATTCCTAGGTTTGACCGAGTGCGTGTTAGTGTAGGATGTAAGTAGAGTTCCTGAGTTGTTTGCCAAGAGGACTTGTGAGTGTGGAATTATTCTAGTGACTAGAGTTGGAGCTATGTGGGCTCGTAAGCAGGCCTTGGGCACCCATATCTATCTAGCATAGGGGCTAGCCTTCATTGACCGCTTAGGGACCCAAATAGACATGGTATGCCTAGAGTGTTGACTAGGGATCTCCTTCGTTTTAGTCCTTGCCAGTGTGGCTTGCTTGATGCTCTTTTGAGACCCTGTCTTTGGGGCCGTGATTTTTTCCCCCTTGCGTATCCATATCTGTTTCATGCCACGAGGCACTTCATACTGCCGAAGTTGGTGCTCATGCTTCTTGTTCATCGGTCTCCTCAGTGTCGGGTGTTGTTGAGCCTTCCCCTTTAGATTCTTCTCTGGAACAGATGGGAGTTCCTCCTTGACTTCTGTACCTTTGGCAAGAGTGACAATCCTCTGCACCATAGAACTTTGGACAAGAATAACATTATCTTCATGTGGGTTCCTGGAGGGACCAGGAGTTGGTGCCTGTTCTAATGGTTTGAGTGCTTGATTTTCTAATTCAATCGTAAGGCGGCTTTGGCCTATCCAAGCCTGAAGAAGTCCACTTCTTAGGTTGAGGTTGACTGCGTGATCATAGATCCAATCTTGGCCCAAGACGAGAGGTTCGGTAAGATCCTCGTCTTCACATACTAATACTTTTGCTGGCATGAGGACCTCTTGAATGTAGAGGGGAAGTTCCACCTCTCCCATGCAAGGGGTTTCAACACCTCCTAATCCTATCAGATATGCTTCTAGGGGTTTTACCTCCAATTGCAATTGTTGGCAATAAGAAAGCCGAACTGCACTAATGGCCGCTCCTGAATCAATTAAAGCTCTCATGGTCCTTGCACTCTCTCCTTGTCCTACTTCTAGGGTCACAAAAGGTCGTCGATCAACTATCTTACGGGCCAGTTCACTTGAAGCTTCGCACATGGCCATGTGATAACCTAGAGCTTCTTGAGCGTCAGTCATGGGTTGATCTCTACCTTGCCTTCTCAATTTCATTCGTCGAATGCGTTCTAAAGCTTCAGCCTGTGCTTCTTCTCGAATTCTCTTTTCCTCATCCTTACGTTTCTTTGCAGTATTGAGTCGATTGAGCATTTCTTCAATTAGGGGTTCTTGATATAACTTGACTCTACATCCGCTTATGTAACTTGGTAGTATGTCACCTTCCAGAGTGGCTAGTTGTACTGCTCCACTTGTGGAGATCCTATTGATAATCATTGGTCCATAGCCTCTTTCTCTAATTTTCGTGCATGTTGCTTCAATGTGTAGACTAGGACTAGGTCTCCTGCTTTCAATCCTTTATCCTTCACATGTGTATCAAAATACGCCTTTTGCCTCTTCTTGGCTGCATAGATCCTTGCTGCAGCTCTCAATCGTGTCTCACCTAAACGTTCGAGATCAAAGATTCTAGAGGAGAGTTCATGGCCGATCCAATCATGCTCTTGTGCTACTTTCAATGTAGGTATCAAAAAATCCAATGGTAGCACCGCGTTCTAGCCAAACACCATCCGAAAGGGTGTGGCTTGGAGTACCGTTTTATAGGCAACTCGGTATGCCCAAACAACATGGTGTAGCTGTTTGTCCCAATCAGAGCGTTTGTTATTCACCAATTTAGTCAGCACATTGCATAAGATCTTATTTGTGCTCTCAGCCTGACCATTAGCTTGTGGATGATAGGGAGCAGACTTCTTATGTATCACACCAAGAATACTTGGAGAAGGTTTTCTATGACTTCATTCAAGAAGTGTGTGCCTCTATCACTCACCAACTCTATTGGCAATCCGTACCTCGTGAACACATTTTCAAATAAGAACTTTACTGTTGTTTGAGCATCATTTTTTGTAGTGGCTTTCACTTCTACCCACTTGGTTAGATAGTATGTGGCCACGATGATATACTCAGCATGTGAACCCTTAGATGGGGGATTAATAGGTCCAACAAAGTTTATTCCCCACTTAGAGAATGCACGTCCACCCATCATAGGTTTCAATGGCATCTCATCCTTGCGTATAGGATACTGAGTCCGCTGACAAACCTCACACCTCTTCACATAGGTATGAGCATCCATGTGAAGGGTGGGCCACCAAAATCCTGCAAATAGTATTGTCTTGATCACCCGGTCTAGACCAAAGTGTCCTCCTGCTACACCTTGGTGAGCAGTCTCTAATATCGTCAGATATTCGCTCTCATGGACACACAGTCTTAGGTAACCATCTTTACAACGTTTGTATAAATTATCACCAACGAGTGCGTACTCCAAGGCTTCTTGTTCCAAACTTCTTTTTCTGGCCAATGTCATATCTTGAGGGAATGTTTTTGTCCTCAAGAAGGCTACCAGTGGTTCACTCCAATCTGGCACTAGAGACACTCGATAAAGAGTGGCGTGTTCCACTGGTGGTTTAGTGCGACAGATTGGGCATTCTTTTCACATTCTATGGACATCAACTTCCATAGTTGGCCAATGCACTCCTAGTCTCCTTAGAGTCTGTAGGGTTCATTGTTTTGAGTAGTGTTGCTCTAATGCACCTACATGTGCTAATTGCAACCATTTAGCATACTCGTCCTCCTCTATGCAACAGGCTAATACTCCCTGATCGGTATGCTTGTACATACTTCCTGCCAAGATATGATACTTTTGAGCTTTTACTATCTCCTTATCTTGTGTGTTTATTATTGAGTGATTAGGCCCGTATGTTAAGAGTGGCACTAATGGCTTAGCCCACTGAGGTACAACTTCCAAATTAAACAAGTAAGCATCAGGTAAGTCATCTGACACTCCTTGTGGGGCCTCTCCTGATGTGAGCCTAGAGAGATGATCTGCTCTCAGATGGGTCTTTCCTTTCCTCACCACAACTTCAAAGTCGTATTCCATTAGCAAGAGGAACCATCTTAGTAAACCTACCTGTATTGCATGGCTTGTTTACCAAGTACAACAGAGCTTGATGATCAGTAAAAAATTTAAACTTATTTGCAAGCAAATAGTGTCTAAACTTTTTAACTGTGTATACCATGCCTAACCCCTCCCGTTCAGTGGTGGTATAATTTCGTTCAGCTGCATTCAGTTGTCTACTGGCATAGGCAATTGGAAGATCCATATTACCTTCACCGGTAGGTTGTGCTAGCACTCATCCAATTGCATAATTGGATGCATCTACATGGACATGGAATGGCTTATTCCAATCTGGTGTGGTCAAGATTGGTGCTGAACACAATCTTCGTTTGAGCTCCGTGAAAGAGTTCTCACACTCATCAGTCCACGCAAAGTTAGTTAGAAGGGCATACAGAGGCTTTGCAATGACGGCATACATGTGAATGAACCGGCGGTAGTAACCACAATGCCCCATGAAGGCCTGTACCTCCCCTTGGCCTAGGTAGTTCTGCAATGGCTCTCACTTTCTCTTCGTCAGTGGATATGCCGTTCTTTGACACTATGTGTCCTAGGATCTTGCCTTGCCTGACCATGAAAACACACTTTTCTAGGTTCAAGCAGACTTGATATTCTCTACATTTGTCAAAGATTTGCCTGAGTTTGGGTATATGAGTCTGTCTAATGTTGGAATGAGAACATAGATCATCAACATAGACTTCCAAATTCTTCCTCAAGAACTCTTTAAACACGTGACACATCAATCTTTGAAAGGTAGCAGGTGCATTGGTAAGCCCGAATGGCATTACCCGAAAGGCAAATATGCCCCACTCTGTGGCAAAAGCCATCTTATGCTGATCTTCTGGTGCAATGGCTACTTGATTGTAGCCAGAGAACCCATCTAGGAAGCTATACACTTCCTTGCCTGCTACCCTTTCTAATAGATGCTCGGTGATAGGAAGCGGATAACTATCCCTGATAGTGGCTGCGTTAACCTTCTTCAAGTTAATGCATACACGTAATTTGCCATTCTTTTTGGGCACCACTACAATGGGGGATACCCATTCAGTATGCTCAATTTCATAGATAAATCCAGCTTCAACCAAGCGATCTATCTCTTCCTTGATCTTGGCCGCATAGTTGTCATTGTATGTGTATGGCTTTTGCTTAGAGGGCCTAGCCTCTAAAGTCATGGGGATCGTATGTGAGCATATGTCAGGGTCTACACCTTTCAGGTCCTTGTAGCTCCAAGCAAATACATCTCGATACTCCCTTAGCAAAGCTATCAACTCTTGCTCTTCTTCTTCCGTCAGGTCATGTCCTATGTAGGTGCATCTTTCTTCTCCTTCTTCTACGGCTACAACTATTTTCTTAGTAGTTTCCTTGCTATCATAGGCCTCTCCTGATTGTGCCTCACGTTTAGGCATTCTTACCATGACTCTTCTATCTTCTATCTCATACTTCTTGAAATTTCCCGGCACCTCAAACAAGGACTCCTCTTCCTCCGGTGTGGCTTCTTTCTTCTTTCTTTTCTTTCCTTCACTCTTGGTGGTCACTTGTGTGGTTAATCTCACCTCATTCATGAGCTCTTCATGTCTCTGAGGGTGGACTTCTACCTCATAGAAGTATTCTCCCTCTGATGCAAACGGTGGGTCCATGATGATTGACTCTAGGTCGGAGTCACTTGCATCCTTAAATGCATCAGGGCTAGGTTCGCATTCTTCTAACACTGCATCTCCCATGATCGGTTCTATTGAAAAGACTGAAATGTCATAGCCATCCTCATCACAGTGGGGTGTCCATTGTTCTTCATTGATGGCTACATCCATTGTTGCTAAAATTTCAGCCCAACCGTGAGGCTGAAATTCTTCGTCAGGAAAAACTACAGGTACATAGGCTGGGTCTTGAATTGATCTATGGGTTTCTTTTGCACCTACCTCTCTGGCTTTCTCTCTCTTCTCTTCTTCTACTGCTACCTTACACATCCATAAGTGAGTGTCTTCATGCATCCATGAGGATCCGGATCCTATGGAATGCACAGACTCAGTCTCATCTTTGGCTCTATGGATGGGATTCCATTGAATAGGCGGTACGTCTCTATGAGAGTAATCCTTGAGATTGACTTTGGTTGTAACACCTAGATGTTGCAAATACAAGGAATTGGTTCCCCAATCCTGTACCACTTGCAATTGCCACATAAATGGCCTTCCCAAAATCATCTCGCAGGCTTGGTTTTTGCTAAGGTCGCATATAGCAAAAGTATGCTCAAACTCAACACCACATGTAGTGAGAGTTATTCCTTCTAGCAATCCTAAGGGCCTTTCAATATGACCATCGGCCATCTGCAATTTCATTCTCGTTGGCCTGAGTGCTGGCTTGCCCCAACGCTTCCATAAGGAAGTGGTAGCAATTGCAACTCCTGCACCTGAGTCCAAAATTGCCTTGGTTGTGTATCCCTGATGGGTAACTGGTAGATAGGTATTTCCTTCCTCTCCTTCACTCATGTCTCCTATCTTATCCAAGGGTATTTTTGGTACTGTTTTGTGGGATCCTACCTGGGAACGAAATTTGGTTAAGTTTGGCACTTCTTTGGCTACGTGTTTCCACACTTCTGGCTTAACTTTGAGTAGCTCTTCTAAAGTGAGATTGCACTGCACTTTAGTGTTTTTTACTACCTCAGTATTCCTAGGTATGATCGAATCGTCATTTCTTATCATGACCATGGGCGCTCTCATGCATGTTGACTTAGTTTCCCATGGGCCTGTGAAATGTGGTAACTCTTGTAAGGAATTAGACTCAAAGTCTAACCTCTCATGAGGGTGGGCACTTTCATAGATAGAAGGGATGTCCTGTGGGAATTGATCATGTGCGTCATCCAGAGTTCAATGGGAGGAGGGACTTCACTTTCCTTTGCCCACTTCTCTTCTTGAATCTCTCTCAGGAACTCTGGTGAATACCTATTCATAGAAGAAGAAGTGTCTGGTTCAGTGGAGTTAGGCACATAAGCTTCCTGGGGAGGAAAGCTTATTCTATCTCTTGCACTCCCCTCAAGCTGGGAGGAGGCTCCTTTCCTAGACTTTGCAAGTAGCCTTTCCAATCTATCTAATAGACCGTCAAAATGCAATGGTGTTCTAGTGGAGCTAGAGCCATTGAACAAGCGACTGGCTTCAAACATGGCTTACGCCAATTCGACCATCTTAGCACAAAGCTTTTTTCTCTCTATTTCTAGATCGGCTCTAGGGTAACATTTGTCATGATCTGTCACGTTTGGCCCTTCCTAGATTCTGGCTTGATATGCTTTAAGCATCATGTCTAAATCCTCAGGAGTGGGATCCGCTAGGACTGATCCTACTCTAGGTGGTGGGTGGGTTACATGTGGTGGATTAGAATGTTGGGGAATGGAAGGTGATGGGTTGGAGGGAGATGGAAACGGTGGTGGAGGGGTGGTGTGAGAGTGGTTTTGAGATGCAAGTTCACTTATCTTTGCTTTGGTTTCTCTCAAGCTTTCCTCAAGTTCGCTCATTTTCTGTGACCATTGTCTTTTCATTCTTTCCCGGCTATCTCTCCAAGCTCTTGTCCTTTTCTTAGTTATACTCTCTGTCTCACTAACCTCAGAATTCTTTCCCAAGCCTACTCCTTGAGTTTGCTGCAAGGCTTGAGCTCTAGTGACCACATGCACTGGGGCAGTGGAAGTTACACTTCCTGTAGAGTCTACTACTAGTCCAATGACGTTGATAGGAGTGATTTTTGGCAGGTTATTGGGATTCTTCGGACAATCTCGTAAGAGATGCTCTTTTCCGCAATCTTGACAGAAGCCCTGAATTGTCACTGGTTGGGGTTGTGTAGGGGCAAGCAGTGGGCAATCACGTATAAGGTGATCTCCCTGACATCTGAAGCATGGTCCTCTAGGAAATGGGGGCCGTACCTGCCTAGGTTGAGGTCTAGAGTTGGGGTTTGTGTACATGACATTAGCATACTCAGGCTCCCCACTATTTTCACTTGGGTCTTCATAATAGTATGACTCGTTATGCTCGGGTGACTGCATGTAGTAAGTCTGTGGGCTATCAATATGTGTGGAGTCAAAACTATGGTCACTTGGATCACTGTCTGATAGCAACGGTGTGACTAGGACTATGGCTCTATTCAGATTTTCTTCAGCAGATGCATATTTCACTGGGATCACATTGGTTGGAGCAGGGGTTTGCTGCACTAGGACTGGTTGAGGTCTCTGTTGCCCTTGATAAGGTGGCTGATAAGATTGTTGTGGTCTGCCGTATTGTTGTGGTGGGTACTGATTCTGGTATCTACCCTGTTGTAGATATGGCTGAGGGTAATTTTGCCTAACAGTTTGTTTGTTATAAGGGCAGTCTTGTGCGGTGTGGTTGGTGTACCTTCGCTCTATGGTGCAGTACTGGCTACTAGGATTCACTTGGGGTTGGGCCATAATAGGAAAAACACTTGCCATATGGTCACCTCCACACGTATAGCACCTCTTGACTGGGGCAAATCTTGGAATTTGTTTGCTAGAGACACCTAATTTTTGAGCTACCTTCTCTGCAAGTTCCTCAATGGATGTGGATTGACAAGATGTGAGGCTACTAGAGCTATCCGAATCCTTATAGATTTTTGATAGTTCTAACTCCTCGCCTAGATTATCCTCAATGTCTATGCACATGCGCACACACTCTTCTATAGTTCTGGGATCCTTCAGATACACATATGACCTGAGCTTGGTGCTCAACAATCCATCTAAGAACAAAGCCACTTGCTTGGCTGGTGTGGGTAACTCAGGCATTGGGCACCTCTCTAGGTATTGCCTAAACCGTCTTCCTGCTATTTTGACCGTCTCTTGAGGTGTTTACTTGAAGCTATGAATTAGTGAGGAAGTGTTGTGCCTTATGCCACTCTTAGAAAACTCAATGATAAATGCCTCTAGGAGTTGGTCTATGTTTCTGAACTGCCTCTCATTCAGTGGTTGAAACCACGTAAGGGCAGTGTTCCTAAGAG
Source organism: Ceratopteris richardii (assembly GCA_020310875.1). Taxonomy (NCBI): domain Eukaryota; kingdom Viridiplantae; phylum Streptophyta; class Polypodiopsida; order Polypodiales; family Pteridaceae; genus Ceratopteris; species Ceratopteris richardii. The sequence goes on from CM035425.1 coordinate 51,265,059, forward strand.
TTAGACCAAAAGCATTATATTGTGTGAATAGGTCCTCTACTTGTTCGGCTTTCAAGACTTGCCTAAATTCTGCCACATGGTCGTAAGGGTCTCCAGTGCCATCAAAGTAATTCTTCATGGACTTCACCAGCTGAGTTGGCCTCAGGGTCCTAGTGTGTTCTCTTGGCCTTGGTAAACGGAAATCATCGGCATTTCTCTGGTTCCTTTGGGCTCTAGGTCTCTCGATTTCCTCTCTATCTATCCCTGTTCTCATCCTTTCTCTTCCCAGGGAGTTGGCAAAGCTTACTTCAGGTCTGTCTCTACTTCTATCTCTTTGAGCTCCATGAGCCTGGGAGGTCCCAGCTCCTTGGTGGCTGTAGGACACATTGGACCGAGGTTGGGGAAAAAAAAACTCACCCTTCCATGTGTAGGCATGTCTGCCGTGCTCAGTGACCACAAAGATCCTTTTTGATGTATTGTCTAGGTAGGTTACTTTGCTTGGGCTATCAGGGTCTTTAAACTCATAGATTGTGAGAGCACCTACTTCGTGAGGCAGGGCAGGCTTATATCTCCAAAAAGCCTCATCAGTTTCTCGGTTTAAAAGCAAATCTATGCTTTTATTATCCTGGGGAATCCACTCTGGAGTCATGATTCTGGTCAAGACTGATTTACCACGGGGAGTCCTCGGCTCTCTCTCTAAATTCCCTTGCTCTATATCACCCATGTCGATTTCTGTGATCACATTCCCAAACTCGTCTGTTCTATCCGGAAGAGTGGTGACTACATAAATAGTCCCTTCTTTATCTAGGTATGCTCCATTCTCGAACTTGACTACCGGGTGTTCTAGTCCATGGGGTTGATCAGGGTTCTTAATCTGGACCACAGATCTTCTCAGGCCATCTTCGTAGATGTGAGCACCTAGACGATTAGTCCTGATGTATTCCAATTGAGTCTTGTAAGGTCCTTCTGGCTTTTCTAGATACGCCACCCCTGAACTACCTACTGGTCTCTCCATGTTATAGGACATCTCAGAATCACTTGTTTCTGATCTAGGAGTGTATGGGTAATCACTCAACTGCTGGGCCCAAGACCTAGCAGTGTGATTGACACTAGCTTTAGAAGATCTGAGGCTTTGTCGGTCTCGGCCTAAGTGTCTGCCTGACCTAAGGTTCATATGACTGGTTTATCTACCCCCTTGGTCCCAAGTCCACTCTCGTTGTAGGTTACTTTGCACCAGTCTCTTTGTTCTTTTTAGTTGAATATTATGTTTATGAACTTGTCTGATATCTCATCGTCAGGAATACTTAAGTGATTTTTGCACTTGATAAGTGATCGATTCAAGTTTACTTTTGTTCCTTAAGGTTTTCGCACTTAAGTCCTACTTGATGCTTGCACTTAGTTGATTAGTTCTCTTGGACTTGATGTGTGCCTAGCGTTGCCCTAATTAATTACCACACCTAAGTCGTACTTAGCCTAAGCTAGGAATTGACAAAGGAGGTTTGAGAGAACTTCCAGCCTTAATTCACTTGTTGAACATACTGCTAACTTTGAATTGCCTTGCTTGCACACAATGTTCCTGCAAAAGTTCACAAGTTAATATAGCTCCTTTACCACAATGGATTGAAAGACACACATCAACAATTACTGGCACCCCTTGGAGTAACTCACTGCACCCCCAAAATCTTATGACCACCTAGTCCCACCTAAAGGTCAACTTAAAAATACAATCGGAGTTCATATGGTGAAGTTATGACCATTCAGGCAGTTAGGGGTCAAAACACTCTCTCAGGGTTCAGGAAATTCCTCCCTGATTTCTAGGTATTTTGCCCACTTCTAAGACTCTAATATCATCCCAATGTGTCCAAAATTAAGCCCTAAAAGTACCTCAACACACTCAATTAATTCACCCTAAAAATTCATGCGTTAAGCCCATGTATCGCGATAGGTCGGGTCGAGGTGTCGCAATAGGTCGGGGTGTCGCGATAGGTCGAGGTGTCGCAATAGGTCAAGGTGTCGCGATACTTGGGAGTGTCGCGATACTTCGGAGTGTCGTGATAGGTCGGAGTGTCGCGATAGGTCGAGGTGTCGCGATAGGTCGAGGTGTCGCGATAGGTCGGGGTGTCGCGATACTTGGGAGTGTCGCGATACTTTGAGGTGTCGCGATAGGTGGAGGTGTCGCGATAGGTGGAGGTGTCGCGATAGGTCGGGGTGTCGCGATACTTGGGAGTGTCGCAATACTTGGGAGTGTCGCAATACTTGGGAGTGTCGCGATACTTCGAGGTGTCGCGATAGGTCGGGATATGGTGAATTTTTATGTTCTACCTAGTGATCCTAGGAGCTCTCGGCCTGCGTAGTGTCGTGGTGCACTCAGAATCATGATTGGGTCAACTTTTCGGTGTGTCGCGATAGCTCAAGCTTGACGCCTCGGGGCCTGTGCAGAGAAAATCCGTACCTGCTGAGCTTGCTGGAGATGAGGATGAAGCTGAAACCTGCAAGAAACATGCAAAAGCACACAAAAACAAGAACACACACTCTCCCTCTCTCAAACTCGCACAAAGCAAATGAGGAGAATGACAAAGAAGAGGGAATATGTAGTGGAGAAGGAGGTGGAGATGGAGATGGAGATGGAGATGGAGATGGAGATGGAGATGGAGATGGAGATGGAGATGGAGATGGAGATGGAGATGGAGATGGAGATGGAGATGGAGATGGAGATGGAGATGGAGATGGAGATGGAGATGGAGATGGAGATGGAGATGGAGATGGAGATGGAGATGGAGATGGAGAAGAAAACAAGAAATTTACCTACTACTTACCATTCCAACGCGTCCTCTCTACGTCTTACCATCACACGCTCGTCCTCAAAGCTCGAATCCCTGGCAACGGTGCCAAAATTTGGTGTAGCTCAGTGATGAGTAGCACCTCCTTTAATGTCAATCCGGGAAGACATGAGGATGGTATGAAGACCTCGAGCAAGTGAAGGCACAAATGTGTGAGTGAGAAGCACACCAACATGCACACACATACACACACATGCGCACACACGGCAAGAACAAAGAGAGTAAGACAATGGAATCACTTCTATTATAACCAAGTTCTCATACAAGCTCAAAACTACAAGAAGCTACCCCCAAAAATGAGCTCTCTAGCTCTATTTATAGTTTTTGACTAGCTTTGGCCCTATCCAGACCTAGTGTCCCGCCTAGTTAAAAATTAGGTTCCAGGGCTTATTTGAGGGCTCAAACGAGATCTAAAAAATATGAAAATTGGCAGGCAACTACTTCTAAGGCTCCCCAAGCTCGAGGACTCCTCGGCTTGTACAAAGAGGAGCTACAAAAAGATGAAACAGTATTTACAAGGGTTTCTAGTGATGAGAATCACTTTTAAATTGATGTAAGGCTTGGAAAAATTTTAATGGGTTGCCTCAGTGCTAGATCTGTGTGTATGCCCGTACCTGCTTCTTTCCGTATGATGCCAACAGAGTTCTACTAAACTTGTAGCATGCTTCAAGACGCTTATACCGGCGAACCGAAACCTGTATATATCTTTGGCACAAAAAGAAGAAATAGCCTACACAAGCACTGTGATAGTGCGTTCGGAGGGTGAAACGAGCTTAGATCGCAATTTCAGCACCACAAAGCAAAGATGTTTGGATCTGCAAATCAGCTTGAGTATGCACACCAAATTTCATGCAATTCTGAGATTGCGATCAGAGAGGTGTCGATGACACCCTAGATGAAACGGCAACCTGCTCTGGTACCAATTGTTGGAGTTCAAGGTCTAGGGGGGCACATGAGCAACACAAGAAAGAAGAAGAAGCATGGAGCACAACACACAATATTGAATGTATTACCACTATAATGTACAAAGATAAGTAACCTATTAGGGCAATAGGTATATATACAAGCCGGGGGGAAAAAACCTCCTAAAGAGGGAAAAAAGTGCCGCAATGGTCTTAGAGTGTTCATACACATCACTACCTGAATATATCAACAACAAGAAGGAAAAAAAAACTTCCTAGAACTGCCTGGAGTAGCATGAAAAGGCATGGGGAGCTCCTCTGCATGATTTTTCCATGTCTATCAATCAAGGTAAGAAGGAGAAGCCACATGGGAACTCACCCAAAATGAAAGAAGGGAGGAAGATGTGCGGGAGAGGAAAAACTCTCCCCCCCATCAAAGGAACCCTAGATGAGAAGGATGGATACATACCTCCCCAAAAAGATGGGTAGAGAGAGCAAGAGGGAGAAGTGAATGCCCCCCATACCTATGCTCCCATAGTTCTGCACAAACTTTATGGAAGAGAGAGAGAGAGAGAGAGAGAGAGAGATGATGGCCATTGAACGCCTCTCAGTCTTTTTGACAGACATAGAGGCCAAAGCATTCCACCCCCACGGAATCCAAAAGGTCTTCTGTAATAAGTATGCATGCCCACCTAGGCACCCACCAATGGTTTTAGATGTGATTTGTTGATATATTTAGGTAGTGATGTGTGTGAACACTCTAGGACCACCGAGGCACTTTTTTCCCTCTTCAAGTGGTTTTTTCCCCCAGCTTGTATATACGCCTATTTCCCTAATGGCTACTTATCTTTGTACATTCTAGTGGTAATACATTCAGTATTCTATGTTGTGCTCCAAGCTTCTTCTTCTTCCTTGTGTTGTTCGCGTGCTTCCGTAGACGTCTAACTCTAATAATTGGTATCAAAGCAGGTCACCACTTCATCTAGGGTGTTGTCTACACCTCTCCCATTGCAGCCTCAGTATTGCACAAAAGTTTATAAGCATACTCAAAGTGTTTTAGAGATCAAAATAGCTTCGATATGTGGTGCCGAAATTGCAATATGAGCTCATTTCGGCCTCCAAACGCACTATCGTAGCACTTGTGTAGGCTATTTTGTCTTTTTGTGCCAAAGATATATACGAGTTTCATTTTGCCAGTATAAGCGTCTCAAACTTTGCTACAAGTTTAGCAAAATTCATCTAGGCAGTTCTGTTCAACTTTTTGAGATACAGTCAATTTTCTGCATCAAGCTATTTTAGTCACCGACCATGGCTGAAAGCAGTGATGTATTCTATATGTTGGCTGTTGAGGATAAGTTGGATGGTACCAACTACACATTATGGGCTTATATGATGCGTCATGTATTGGTCGCAAAAGGACTATGGAATATTGTGCAGGGTGTTGAAAGATGTCTTGTTACACTTGCGAATACAGGTACAAATACATGTGCTGGAGCTCATGGAGATGGTGTCGAAGATGATGATATTGTGTAGATTCCTCTTCGTGCTATTGTTTTTGTTGCACCTACTATAGAGAAAATTCATTGGGATGGCAGAGATGCTCAGGCACATGCATTGATAGCTTTGTCTGTCAAACGTGCCATTATTCCTCTCAATCGTTCCTGCAGAACAGCTAAGGATGCTTGGGATACACTTACCACATTGTACCACGTTGGAATGAGACTCGTGTTGTTTACCTCCGAAAGGAATTGGAGAGTGAGCACATGAATGAAGGTGATTCTATAGACAGTTTTCTCACAAAGATCAAGGATTTGAAAGAACAGTTGATTTTTGCTAATGAAGTTATACCAGATAGCTCACTTGTGCAGACCATTATGAATTGTCCTCCTGACTCATATTAGAGTTTTGCTTCTACTCTTCATTTGATGATGAAAGGCAATCCAAATGCATTTTCATTTGAAGAGTTAGTCTGTGTTCTGTTGCAAGAAGACTAGTCTAGGCAGAATAGGTCTATTATGTGTGTTGAAGATCAAGGTTTCCTGGCTAGTCAGAAGGGAAAAGGTAAATGGAGCTCTTCTACTAGTAAGCAAAAATCTGCAAATGCTGCACATTTGAAGAAGGAAGAAAAAGATGAGAAGAAATCAGAAAAGCAAAAATTGTTTTGCAAATACTATAAAGCAAATGATCATGTCATCAAGAGTTGTCCAAAATTGGCTGCTAAAGAGGGAAAGAAGAAAGAGGCAGGAATGGTTGTTGTAGAGGCATTTACATTGAAAACAGAGTCTGCTAATCTTGTGCAGGAAGAAGAATGGGTGTTTACTATTGTTTGCAGTTTTGACCCATCTTCTCATGAGTAGTGCATGTCTACAGTAGACTCAAATGTTTGGTACTTTGATAGTGGGGTGACCAAACATATTACCTCGTAGCATAGTTTCTTCTCTTCACTAAAGCCTGCCCCTATAGGGAATATTATTCCATGCGCCAAAAACTCCTCCTATCCTGTTATGGGAGTTGTTAAGATCATTTTGACTACTGCGGATGGTAGTTCTTTCACTTTGTCAGATGCTTTGTTTGTGCCAGGGATCAAGAAAAATATGTTATCAGTTTCTATATTAGCCAAGATTGGCTTGGTTGTGAAATTTGTTGATGATAGATGTACAGCTCATGATCTGTCAAATGGTGATGTCATTATTGCTTGTGGCATTTTATGTCGTGGGCTATATAAGCTCATAGACTACGAAAGATCTGTAAATGATTCGGCATGTGCAGTACATGATTCTTAGGCTATGTCAGATGCAAAGTTTTGGCATGCACACTTTGGTCATTTGAATTTTGCTAGTTTTCTACGCCTATAGAAATCTGAAATGGTGTCCTCTTTGCCCAAAGTTGAGGCACCTGGTAACATGTATGTGAAGGCTGTATTTTGGGCAAAATGCAGCGTTCTTCCTTTCCAAAAGATGGTTTAGTTCGGGCTACTCTGAAATTGCAGTTTGCACATAATGATGTTTGTGGTCCTATGTAGATACCTTCTTTTGGGAACTATCTTTACTTCGTGACTTTCATCGATGATTTTTCTAGGCATGCATCGATATATCCATTGAAGGCAAAGTCCAAAGTGTTTATGTGCTTCAAACAGTTTCTGATTTTGGTTGAAAATCTATCAGCATGTAAATGGGCACCCTCCATTCTGATCGAGGGGAGGAATATATGTCTTCTCACTTTAATGCATTTCTGGCTGAACGTGGGGTAAAACATCAGTGTAAGTGCCGTATACACCTCAACAAAATTGAATCTCTAAATGAAAGAATAGGTCACTCATGGAGATGGCGAGGTGTATGGTCAATAGTCAGGCTTTACCACATAGTTTCTGGCTTGAGGCTGTTATGTGTGCATCATATGTACTAAACAGGTATCCCACTAAAGCACTACTCTCTATCACTCCATATGAGGCTTGGCATGGTCACAAGCGATCTGTTGCTCATCTGCATGTTTTTGGTTGTCTAGCATATGCATTAGTGCCTAAACAACATCACAAAAAAATGGATGATAAAGCAGTAAAATGTATTTTTGTTGGGTACAGTTCTGAAAGTAAAGGCCATTGTCTCTATCATCCACAAACTAAATGCATTTTGGTTAGCTGTGATGTTTTTTTTGTGGAAGATGCTATTCAGCCATTGCTTTCATGTACTAAGGAGATATATGTTAGCTCCAAAGACATGTATGATACTTTGTTGCCTCTTTTTACAGGTGGATAGTCTAGTGCTGGTCCTAATGAGGCAACTTCTCAGCCTTTGCAGGTTTCATGTGATGATGCAAATCATTCCATTTCTAATGCAGATTTACATGATGCACTTGTTGATGAGAGAGCTGATATTGAGCAGGCAAAAACTATGCCTAAATGGATGGTACAGACCTTGCGTGACAACAAATTAGATGCACCTTTCTCATGTCGTACTCGGTCAGGCTCTCATAGTGCCTCTTTTGCATCAGATTCCTATGCTATGGCTGCCTCTAGCCTCTGTTATGAGACTGAACCTGTTTTGTTTGATGAAGCACAAAATTTTGAACATTGGATGGCTGCAATGCAATCTGAATTTGATGCTATCATGAAAAATGGTAGCTGGCCTTTATGTGACTTGCCTCCTAGCAAGAAGGTCATTGGCACTAAGTGGGCAACTTGATGGAACATTTGACAATTATAAAGTTAGGCTTGTTGCAAAGGGTTATGTGCAGGAAAGAGGCAGTGATTTTGATGAGACCTTTGCTCCTACTTGCCAAATGACTACTGTTCATAGCATCTGTGCACTTGCAGCTCATCATGGTTGGAATGTACATCAATTGGACATTAAAACAACATTTCTCAATGGTGACTTACATGAAGAAGTGTATGTTTTTCAGCCCCATGACTTTGTGCAGAAAGGGCATGAAAACTAGGTGTCCAGGTTAAAGAAGGCATTATATGGTTTAAAGCAAGCACCACCATGCTTGGTATGAAAAGATACATGCCTATCTCATTGCACATGGTTTTGAGAACAGTCCAACTGAAAGCACCTTACATGTTAAGCATGCTAATGGTGTGCTTCTGATCATTGTGGTGTATGTTGATGCCATGCTGCTCACTGGTTCTCATGACATGCATATTGCTGATTTTAAGGCTGATTTGCATGCCTCATTTGAGATGTCTGATTTGTGGCATTTGCATCACTATTTGGGCATTCAGATTATGCAAGTTGATGGTGGAATGGCTTTGTGTCAAATGAAATATATTGACACATTATTGCAGCATTTTGGCCTTGAAGACTATAAGCCTATTACCACTCCTATGGAGACAGGTTTACGATTGAGTCTTCATGATGTTGGAGATGCATTTGATGTTGTTCTCTATCAGAACGTTGTTGGATGCTTGATTTACTTATGCATTACTTGGCCAGATATTCAGTTTGCTATCTCACAGATGAGTAGGTTTATGCATTTCCCAGGTGTCAAGCGGTTAAGCGCATCTTTCGCTACTTAAGTGGTACCCGGCTACTTGGATTGTTTTATCCCAAGGGGGGATCACTACCGCCAGATTTGCATGCTTGTTTTGATAGTGATTGGGCTGCTTGCTATGACACTCGTGTGTCCACTAGTGGCTTTTGCTTCATGCTTGGTAGCTCATGTATATCTTGGTTGAGCAAGAAGCAGCCTAGTGTGGCGACTTCCAATTGTGAGGCTAAGTATAGGGAAGCTTTCACAACGATTGTTGAGTGTGTGTGGCTCAGATGCCTTATGGCTGATTTGGGTGTTGGTTAGTCTTCTGCCACCACCATCTTCACTGATAGTTAGAGTGCATTGGTAGTTGCGAGGAATCCCGTGTTCCATGCTCGCACTAAGCACATTGAGGTGCATTATCATTATGTCAGGGAGAGGTTCTCTGGTGGGGAGATCAGCTTGGCATATGTGCCCACATAGGAGAACATTGTAGACCTTTTTACGAAGGCTCTGCCTAGGGAGAAGTTGAAGCTTTCTGCAAAGCTTTGGGCTTACTTCCTTTTGTGGATTGATTCCACATAGCTTGGCACTTCCTTATACATGAGTGCCAACTCCTTGTTCACCGCATCACTCCTAGGGAGGATTTGTTGATATATTTTGGTAGTGGTGTGTGGACACTTTAGGACCATCATGGGCACTTTTTTCCTTTTTAGGAGGTTTTTTCCCCCCTTGTATATACGCCTATTGCCCTAACGGGCTACTTATCTTTGTTCATTCTAGTGGTAATACATTCAATATTGTGTGTTGTGCTCCAAGCTTCTTCTTCTTCCTTGTGCTATTCGTGTGCTTCCACAGACGTCTAACTCCAACACTACTCGTTCTGAACATGGAGTGAATCTTTGTGAAAAGTGAAATGAACTCTTCATTTTCTTGAAAAATGAATAGAGGGAGGGAAAGGAGAAGGGCACTTTCCAATCCCACTACCCTTGGAAATCACTCAAAACAAGAAATGAAAGTGTTGGAGAGTGATGCCCAAGTGGATGTGTGTGGAGGTGTATGTGTGAGAGAGTCAGATATAGAAGTGGGTAAGGGACGATTCTCATTCAAACAACAAAAATGAAAAAAAAAACTAAACTATAAGAATAAAAAGATGGTGCTTAGGATGAGCTAATGGCTCAAGGGATGGGTGCAAATGACGTGCAACAATGAAGATAAGAAGAAAAAATCACAACTCAAAATTTTACCACATGTTCTTGAGCTTTTGAAGTGATGAAAGGCCATTCTCCTGGTCAATGGTGCCAAAATGTTGAGAGAAGAGGAGAACAGACCCAAACCACCTTGCATGAAAGCGAGAAGCTTCTCCAACTTGAGGTGCAACGAATGAGAGGAGGGGCTCACCCTTGTCTAGAGCAACACAAAATTTGGTGTCGTTGTCCATAGGGTGGATCGTCTCTATTGCAACCACAAGGAGATGACATGGGTATGAAGCCCTGAGGAAGTTTCTTGACATGCGGTTGCAATCCCTTCTTTTCCCACCTTGCTACTTAAACACATGTCCACAATACGAGGATCCATGGTTGAGGTTTTCCATAATTCTTGTTGTTGGATCTCTCGTGTGGTACTCAAAGAATTCTCTACCCTTGGTACATCTTCTCCCTACTCCTTGGACTCCACTACTCCATACCAAGCTCCAACTCTTTCACACTTCTTCCTCAACTACTCTTTTCATGAAGCCTTACTACAAAATTGACAAACACTTACAAATCAATTGGGGGGTTTTTGATGCTACTATTCAGGAGGCATCAGTGTGCCTCATACCTTAGAACCATGGGGGGAATCTCTTCTTAAAGTCGGGTGATTATACTTGTGGTTGTCAGTTTGTGAACATCTATACTCCTTATTTCACTTCTGTTGCAAGCTCTTATGTTACGAGCCACTCCGTCTCTGAAGAACTCAATGAGCACATGCCCTAAGGAGTTTGTGAGGAACTGACTATGGTATCTATATACAATCCCTTACTGACACTACACATGCATGATATGGTTTTGATGCTCAGATTTTATGTGGCTTAAAAACTTTGAAGCTTAAAAAGAATAGTTGATTCTATATTCCTTAAAGATTTCCCTCCTTTAATGACAAAATTTTTGAGGTCCCTCATGTGAAATCTGACTTGCTTTTGTGATCATCGCATGATTGGGATAATGTCCAAAACCCAATGTCAAGGCCAAAGAAGGTTTCCCCTCGGTTTTATTGGATACCCTGCCGAAGTTCTTACAATACAACAATTTTGTTTGATTCTACCTACTAAATCAATAGAGTTCATATGAAGTTGGATAAAGATGACATTCAGAAGAACTTTATTCTTGAACATTCCTTATCAACATTGCATTTTGTATTCTTTGTGTTTGAGATGATTATAACTATTTGTTCTATCATTATGTATAATATAGGTTGACAGTCATATGGCTATACCCTCATCATGGGGTACTTGGGAGGTTGACAAATGATGCGGAGATTAAAATGCATTTTTAGATTGAGTTGTTCTTTTGATCTACAAAATAGATGGGTCAATGCCCCTCATTGTCTGGAATCTAAGTTTTGATTCGGAATGTATTTGTGTTTGAATGGTTGAAGCTTCTTCCTCTTGTTTTATGAGTATTTTAGGATAGAATGATATGGAGCTTGGCATGCTTTTGGGGTGTGGCGTTCTTGTGACTACCCCTCCTTGGGGATGGTGTCCCAACTCCCCTCCAAAACAAAGGGATTGGCAAAATTAGTCTTCATGATGGTTTCACATATGCCTTGTATTTTGTAACTTGTGCAAGAATGGTCTAATTTCATGTATTTCTTGCCTACCTTGAGTATGAATCTTCTTCATCACTCTCTCAAAAGAAGTCACATATGAAGAATCTTCTCCAAACTCACTCAAGTCACTCAAGAATAGGGACATGAAGATCTTCGTGTCAAACTTTGTTGATTTTGTGACAATCCCCAAACCACCTCATTGGTGTGGGGGATGTATCATAAAAGTTGAGGGATTGACTTATGGTGTTTCACTTATGTGTTCCTCGAGTAGCTTTGATGTGAACCTTTTCCCTATACATGGGTACTTTTTACTCTAGTGCTGGCTAGAAGTTTTTTCCCCATGTTACCACATACATGATTCACTCATATATGGTGGTACTTTTTACTTAGGGATATTATTCAACTCTTACTTCAGTTGAGTTCATTGTTAATAGAGAGAGCTATTCTAGCCATACATCTTCTCTGTGTGTCCTGCTGCATTTGTGCTCCTTATGTGTGCTTCTCGTGTGTCTCTCACACTTCTGCACACACCCAATAGTGGTATCAAAGTAGGTTCAAATCCTTCTCAAGTTTCAATTTTTCGCATCACGGCATATGTGCACTTTTAACAGTGCAAATCGACATCGGAGCATGGAACAGTGAATTTCAGCAGCCAAGAAACATTTCCACTGGCTGCATTGAAATTTTACCCCCTTTTTAAAGCCATTCATGCAATCACTGTCATAGTGATGATTTGTGAGTTGAAATTTCAGCACTCATTTCAGCTTTTGTCGAAGTAAAGATTTTGGCACATTCTTGTTCTTTAGTGAAATGGCAAGCAGCAATGACTTGTTTGGCATGCTTCAAGCTGAAGATGAGCTTGATGGGACCAACTATATGATGTGTTCTTACATGATGAAGCATGTTCTTGTTGCAAAACAACTTTGGAACATAGTGGCAGATGTAGATCGAAGACCCACAGGTTCTTCTACTTCACAGTCTACTATCATAGATGGAGCTTCTTCTTCAAGTATAGTGGTTACTCCTTCTCCACCTATAGTGGAGCAACTTAGATGGGATGGAAAAGATGCTCAAGCTCATGCATTGATTGCATATTCTGTGAAGCATCATATAGTTCCACACATTTGGTCATGTTCTACATCAAGACAGTCATGGGACACTTTTGCTTCTTTGTATGTTGTGCATAATGAAGCACATGTTGCATACTTGAAGAAGCAACTTGAGGATGTATGTATGGCTGAAAATGAGTCTATGGATGTGTATGTGACACGTGTCAAGGATTTGAAAGATCAATTGGCAAACATAGATGAGATAATTCTAGATGCATCACTCATTTCTACATCGTTGAAAGCATTACCAGAATCTTTTCAAAGCTTTGCTACTACACTCCGTTTGGTTGCAAAAAGGAATTCTAATATGTATGCATTTGATGAGGTTGTTTCTCTTCTTTTGCAAGAAGAGCAATCTAGAGTGAATAGGAGTGGTTTGATTGAGGGAATGCAAGCACTCGCTATCTCACAAAAGGGCAAAGCCAAGTATGGTTTAGCTTTGGGTTCATCAAAACCAAAGCCTCAACCTTCCTCTTCCATTCATTCCTCTAATGATGCTGATTTGCAAAAGAAGAAGAGATGCAAATATTGCCGAAAGGTTGGTCATACTATTGATGAGTGTAGAAAGCTTGCTAAGCACAATGAAAAGAAGAAGGAATCCAGCATGTCTATTGCTAAAAATTCGGCAAATGCAAAGAATGATGAAGCTAACATGGCTCAAGATTTTTGGGCATGTGTTGTTACATGTCATTATGATGCATCTTTGCATTGTAAATGTATGGTTGTGAGTGAGTCTGATTCAGATTGGTTCTTTGATAGTGATGCTTCAAAGCACATAACTTCATGCAAAAGGTTTTTTGCATCTTTGAAAGATGAACCCAAAGGAAGACATGTGGTGTGTGCAAACAATGCCTCTTATCCTATCACTAGAGTAGGAGAAATTGAGCTTATGGCTTCAAATGGAGGTGTGATTCTCTTGAAAAATGCATTGTGTGTACCCAGTATCAAGAAGAACTTAATTTTAGTTCCATTGATTGCCAAAGCTGGACTTCATGTATACTTTGTTGATGACAAGTGTATGGTTCATGATTTCAGCAATGGTGATATTATCATGATGTCTGTTACATTGTGTAATGGTTTGTATTGCATGGATACATACAAAACGGTTGCCTTGAATGCCTAGGTTGCTCATACTTCTTCCATGGCTGAAATGGAGCTTTGGCATGCTCGTTTTAGTCATTCAAACTTCAATAGTTTGCTTTACCTGCAAAAGAAGGACATGGTTATTGGTTTGCCAACAATTGAGTCCATTGAAAAACATGCATGTGAAGGTTGCATTCTTGGAAAAATGCATCATGCTTCTTTTCCAAAAGATAATCATACACACACTACAAGAAAATTGTAGTTTGTTCATAGTGATGTATGTGGTCCTATCAAGACTCCATCTTTTGGGAAGCATGCACATTTTGTTACCTTCATTGATGATGCTACTCACCATACATGGGTGTATCCTATGAAAGCAACGAATGAGGTATTTTCTTGCTTCAAAGCATTTTTAGCTATGGTTGAAAATTTTTCTTCAAATAAGCTTTTGACTATGCACAGATCGTGGTGGTGAATACATGTCACATGAGTTTAATGCTTTTCTTTGTGAAAGAGGAATTTCACACCAATGTACGGTGCCATATACACATCAGTAAAATGGTGTTGCCGAGCATAAAAATAAAACACTTCTTGAAATGGCACGATGTATGTCTAAAGGAAAGCACCTTCCTGATAAGTTTTGGATGGAAGCGGTCATGTGTGAAAACAAACACTTCTTGAAATGGCACGATGTATGGCTAAAGGAAAGCACCTTCCTGATAAGTTTTGGATGGAAGCAGTCATGTGTTGAATCGTTGCCCTACAAAAGCATTGAGAGTCATTACTCCTTATGAGGCTTGGAAAGGACATAAGCCTATGGTTAGTCATATGCGTGTGTTTGGTTGTTTGGCATATGCTCTTGTGCCATCACAACAACGTCACAAAATTGATGAGCAAGGCAAAGAAATGTATATTTTTTGGTTATAGTGCTGAAAGTAAGGGATATCATTTGTACCATCCATTGATGAACACAATTATTGTGAGTCGCGATGTGATATTTGCTCAAAATTCATTTTTCCTTCTACTTGAATGAAAAAACAACCAACAATTAGCTCATAAGATGTGTTCGATACACTAATGGCTTTGTTCCAAAATGGTGCGCTTGACTATGGCCATGTAGACCAGTCAATTGAGGCTCAAAGGGTTGAAAAATTCCAACAAAATAGAGCCAAAAATGCAAAGAATTTCTAGCCAAACATGGCTGAAATTTTTCAACCAAAAATTGTCAAAACTGCTGGAAATTTCTAGCCACATATGGTTGAACATTTGCATCAAAATTTGGCTGAGAATGAGCATGAAATTCAGCCCACACATGATATACATGTTGATGATGTATTACATAATGAACGCATGTCTATAAAGAGTGCACAAAGTATGCCAAAGTGGCTAAAACAAACTTTGCAAGACAACAAATTGAGTGCACCTTTACTTGGTAGAACAAGACCAATCTCTCACCATGCATCAAGTAATTTTGTGCATTATTCTCTTATTGCAACAACATGTAATGAAGAGCTACTTACTTTTGAAGATGCATGTGATGATCCATAATGGATGCGTGCTATACAATCAGAAATGGATTCCATACATAGGAATGGTACTTGAGAGTTATGTGAATTGCCAAAAGGGAAAAAAGTGGTTTTACAAGATTAAGAGAAAGTTTGATGGTAGCATTGATCGTTACAAAGCTAGATTGTTTGCCAAAGGATATGTGCAACAATATGGCATTGACTATGAGGAGACTTTTGCACCTACTTCACACATGATTGCCATTCATATCCTGGTTGCATTGGCTGCCCATCAAGGTTGGAAAGTACATGAGTTGGACATAAAGACAACTTTCTTGAATGGTGATTTGCAAGAAGAGGTCTATGTGAAGCAACCTCTTGGATTTTCCATGAAAGGGAAAGAGCATATGGTTTGTCGCTTGCATAAAGCCTTGTATGGTCTCAAGCAAGCTCCACGTGCATGGTATGACAAAATACATAAGCATTTGATTGCTCTTGGCTTCACATGTAGTCCAATTGAAAATACTTCTATATATGCAAAGATGGGGCTGATCTTACAATACTTGTTCTTTATGTCGATGACATACTCTTGATTGGGTCATGTGATTCAAAACTTGACATTCTTATGGTTGATTTGCAGCATACTTTTGATGTCACTTATCTTGGTCTTTTGAGCTACTATCTTGGCATCCAGTTTGTATATGTTGAGGGGGAAATTGTTATGCATCAAGCAATGTATGTTGAAAAACTACTTCAGCATTTTTACTTTGAGGATTGTAAGCCAGTTTCCACACCAACTTAGACAGGATTTAGGTTCTCAATTGAGGATTCCAGTGATGCATTTGACACTTCTCTTTATCAGCAAGCTATGGGATGTCTTATATATGCATGCAACACAAGGCTGGATATACAATATGTAGTTTCCCAGTTGAGTCGATTCATGCATAGCCCTGGCACTAAGCATTGGCAAGTGGTGAAATGCGTGATTAGATATCTCAGAGGCACTATGAGCTTAGGTCTCTTTTATGGAAGAGATATTCAGCCATGCTTGTATACTTTTTACAGATAGTGATTGGGCTGGTTGTTATGATACTCGTGTGTCCAATAGTGGTAATTGCTTTTTCCTTGGAGACTCATGCATATCTTGGTTGAGTAAGAAGCAACCTATAGTGGTGACATCAAGTTGTGAAGCTGAGTATAGGATAGTTTTCATAGCTATAGTGGAGTGTATATGGTTGAGATGCCTATTGATGGATATCTGCATGGAGATTGATGTTGCTAGACATATTCTCATTGATAGTCATAGTGCATTGGCTGTTGCACGAAACCCATTGTTTCATGCACAAAACAAACATTGAGGTGCATTATCACTAGGTGAGAGAGTGCCTTCATGGAGGAGATATTGATTTGGTATATGTGCCTACACAAGATAATGTGGCAGATATATTCAGAAAGCTATTCCATGATAACATTTTGAAGCTTTTCACAAAGCTTTAGGCTTATTACCTTGTGGGGGCTAATCTGTCACTCCCTGTACGTGTTCACATTATTCGCTTCAAGGGGTTTGTTACACTTATGTGTTCCTCGAGTAGCTTTGATGTGAACCTTTTCCCTACACATGGGCACTTTTTACTCAAGTGTTGGTTAGAGGTTTTTTCCCCATGTTACCACATACATGATTCAATCATATGTGGTGGTACTTTGTACTTAGGGATATTATTCAGCTCTTACTTCAGTCAAGTTCATCATCAATAGAGAGAGCTATTCCAACCATCTGTCTTCTCTATGTGTCTTGCTACATTTGTGGTCCTTGTGTGTTCTTCTCGTGTGTGTCTCGCACTTCTACAGTGTACACATACCCAACATATGGAGCATATCACTTCATCTGGAATTCATGAAGATGGCTATTTTGGGAGATCAAATCTTGAGGGAAAGCCTATGTGTGGGTATTAAAGATCTTGTTCTTCACTCTTTCCTCCATTATTTTAGCTCTTTTTTTGGCTTATGCTTGGGGTCTATGCGATACCAAGCCTTGGGTTTGGGGATTACTTTCATTTACATTTCCCTACCTACTTTTATGTGAGGCTAGAATAAAACACACATTCACTTCTAGTTTTGGCTTCATAATATGAGGATTAGATGATTGAAATGCATTCTTTCTCATGATAGGAATTGTATGCTCATTGGTCTTGCTCTCTACGTTCAAGCTTAGAACCCATGTGCTAATATCATGTTTTAGGTTTTCTTTTGATGCATCCGAGATCCTCTAAATTCTCGTAGGTTTTTTTTTCTCTCTTAACACATCATTTTGTGCATTAATGCTTCAACATTTTGGTGCTTGAAGTTGGTCATTATGTTCTTTGGAACCTTCTCAAAGCTTCAAAGCAAGCTAGAAGCCACTATACTACGGCCTCACCCATTGGACCCACCCAAGTTTGGTCACCTGATGATAAGTCTCGTTTGAAGCCCCCATGAGCTATGGTTGCAAGGGCTATGAAAACCCTTGTTTATGAGCTTTATGATTATGATTTTTTTGGCCTATCTTTCTAGCTCACTGTTAATTTTTATGCATATATTTGATCATGAGATATGAAATTCATGCTTTAGATTCTTGTGTTGGTTTAGGACTCCTATTGCATGTATTATGGTCCCACCCTTGTCTAGAAAGAGGCATATAGACTTTTACTTAAGTTCACTTCATGGGGAGGTATATTATATTTTCATGGCAAGCGAGGACAGAGAGTTATGTTGAATCCACTTTGGGGTTTGTCCTCATCTTGAATATCTCCATGGGCCTGAGCGTTTATGTGAAGCATGCTCTTTATGCAAATGCCTTCTAATACTTGATTCACCTTCTCATATGTACTAGAAGGATTCCTTTTGTGTCACTTTTTTGGGGATATTTTGGGGTTCTTTTAGACATTGTCTTAGGCCTTTCTTGATTTTTGCCTTTGTGACTACCCATGCTTTTGTGATTGTGCCCAAACCAGGAATCAAGGTGTTTTTCCAAGATTTGTTTGGCGTTTACATTTTGAGGTTTCATTAACTCATATGGAATAGGGAGAAAATTGTGCTTCTATGTTCTTTTTGGTAATATGAGTACCACCTTGGATACAAGGAATATTTCTTTATGAGCTCTTATGTTTTTCTTGTATCTACACATTGTTTGGACATACTAATTTGAGGAATTGAGCATCTATGCCAATTTTTCACTTCTCATTTCCTCTTATCAATCCATCATGCTTTTATGATTAAATTTTTAGATGAGGAAGTTCCTTTGAAAGTAGAGGTCTTCTCTTTTATTTTGGAGCTTGTCTTGGACTGGTGTATCTATGTTTTGCAAGAATTTTGTCAAGGATGCAACACTTCTATGTTTTCCTAGCTTTTACTTTCAACTCCTCTTCTCTTACTTCTGTCGAGGATGACAAAGCCTAGGTGGGGGAGGGTGTTGGACCCTTGAAGCGCTATGAAGTACTTAGAGGCCTCCTTGGGAGCTATGGATACTTAAAGGCTTAAGGTCTTGTGTGGTGGTCTCCTATTTTTCCTATTTTCCCTCTTGTATATAAGTTCCTTCATAGGAACCTTTCTTTATTCCCTTTTAGAAATAAAACCACAAAAAACCCTCCCTTAGAATAAAAGACAGTTATTTTTAGGAAAAGCCCTCCTTTTGATATTCTAGATGTTAGTCTCTCTCAAAAGAGCACGTAACCTCATTTTGAATAATGAGGATTCCTTTTTTATTGGATTCATATCTTTAGGAAATTTTTTTATTTGAGCTCATGTGGTCTTCCTTTTCTTTTTGACCACATGCATTTTAGAAAATCCCTCTCCTCCTCTTCTATAACAGGAAGAGCTTTTATTGTATATGGGAGGTTCCTTGGCCATGGCCTTGGCTTCCATTTTGGTAATGCAAGAAGGCATCATTTGGTTTCATCTAAGCCCTTGTGTGCAATGGCATTGGCTTTGCTGTATGGATTTGCATGTGGGTGTGCATGCATGTGGGGAAGGATGCTTACTCTTGCTCCTTGTGACATTGGGCTTGGAGCCATTGTCCATGAGTGTAGATGAACCTCTCCTCTCATTCATTGCACCCCAACTTGGAGAAGCTTCTTGCTTGCATGCGAAACGGTTAGGGTATGTTGCTCCCCTTCTCTCAACAATGTAACTAACCACTCGTGTTACCGTTGGTGTCCATGTGAAAGGCCAAATGGCTACCAAAAACTTTTGTATATTTTATTTAATAAAATATATAGTGACTTGGTCAGCCACACACTCAAGGTTCGATCGCATTTGTAAAATCTAGGAAATCTTAATTCATGCTCTCTTTGTATTGTGTAGGTCTATGTATTCTACAAGTTTGTACAGAGCATGGAGCTTTGTTTTGTACCATGAGGGTATCATTGTGGAGTTCTTGCAAAGGAGAATCCACTATGGCGCATTGCCATTACACTCCTTCAACTTGTAACATGTATGCATGGTATAATTTCCCTTTGTTTGGAACTCGAAGTACATGGTAGTTTAGTTGGATTTTAGATATCACATTTTGTTTGTGTAAGTGTAGAAACTCCATCTGATTCCTTCATATAGGCATAGGAAAAAAACTTTGGGTGTTTCTATAGGATAGAAAAAAAATTGTTAAATGTCTTTTAAAAATTTGTAAAGATAGTAAGGAAAGCCTCCTTCCATGGAGCACCATATCTATGGTGAACGAGGTTGAATAAATGTATGGAATGATACATGAAATCTTTATTTGGCTCTAACCTCACTATGTGCATGCCTCTCGCAGAGCATTGGTGAGCACCGATGTCGATAAGAAGCCAATCTCAAATTATCAACCAAGGGAATGTGAGGTTCATTGAAGATTATGAGCAACAATGCATGCAAACATGAAGGTGAGAAGTGTTGGAGATCAAGTTCTGCAAAAGCACATGAAGAACACAAGGAAGAAGAAGAAGCTTGAAGCACAACACACAATATTGAATGTATTACCACTACAATGTACAAAGATATGTGACCCATTAGGGCAGTCCTAGTGTGTTCACAGACATCACTGCCTAAATATATCAACAAATCCCCCTTCGTAGTGATGCAATGAACAAGGAGCTAGCACTCAAGTATAAGGAAGTGCCAAGCTATGTGGAATCAGTCGACAAAAGGAAGTAGGCCCAAAGCTTTGCAGAAAGCTTTTAACTTCTCCCTAGGCAGAGCCTTTGTGAAAAGGTCTTCAATGTTCTCTTATGTGGGCACATATGCCAAACTGATCTCTCTAGCAGAGAACCTCTCCCGGACATAATGATAGTGCACCTCAATGTGCTTAGTGCGAGCATGGAACAGAGGGTTCCTCGCAACTGCCAATTGCTCTGATTGTCAGTGAAGATGGTGGTGGTAGAAGACTGATCAACACCCAAATCAACCATAAGGCATCTGAGCCACACACACTCAACAATCATTGCAAAAGCTTCCCTATACTCAACCTCAAAACTAGAAGTGGCCACATTAGGCTGCTTCTTGCTTAACCAAGACATGCATGAGCTACCAAGCATGAAGCAAAAACCACTGGTGGACACATATGTCATAGCAACCAGCCCAATTAGAGTTAGAAAAAGTATGTAAATCTAGCGGTAGTGATCCCCCCTTGGGATAAAACAATCCAAGTAGTCAGGTACCACTCAAGTAACGAAAGATGTGCTTAACTGCCTACCAATGCTTGACACCTAGGCAATGCATAAACCTACTCACCTATGAGATAGCAAATTGAATATCTGGCTGAGTAATGCATAAGTAAATCAAGCATCCAATATCCTGCTAATAGAGAATAGCATCAAATGCATCTCCAACATGATGAAGACTCAATCGCAAACATGTCTCTATAGGAGTGGCAATAGGCTTGCAGTCTTCAAGGCCAAAACACTCCAATAATGTGTCAATATATTTTGTTTGACACAAAGTTATTCCACCATCAACTTGCATAAATTGAATGCCCAAAAAATGATGCAAACACCCCAAATCTGACATCTCAAATGAGGCATGCAGATCAGCCTTAAAATTAGCAATATGCTTCTCGTGAGGACCAATGAGTAACATGTCATCAACATACACAACAATGATTAGAAGCACATGATTAGCACGCTTAATGTAAAAAGTTCTCTTAGTCGGATTGTTCTCAAAACCATGTGCAATCAGGTAGGCATGTATTTTTTCATACGAAGCACATGGTGATTATTTCAGACCATATAATGCCTTTTTCAATGTGCACACTTGGTTTTCATGCCCTTTCTGCACAAAGCCGCAGGGTTGAAAAACATACACTTCTTCATGCAAGTCACCATTAAGAAATACAGTTTTAATGTCCAACTGATGTACATTCCAACCATGATGAGCTACAAGTGCATAGATGCTATGAACAATAGTCATTTGGCATGTAGGTGCAAAGGTCTCATCAAAATCAATGCCTCTTTCCTGCACATAGCCCTTTGCAACAAGCCTTGCCTTATACCTATCAATTGTTCCATCAGGCTTACACCTCAGCTTGTATAACCACTTAGTGCCAATGGCCTCCTTGCCAGGAGGCAAGTCACATAAAGACCAAGTACCATTTTTCATGATAGCATCATATTTTGATTGCATAGCAGCCATCTATTTTCAGAATTTTTTACTTCATCAAATGAAACAGGCTCATTCTCATCACAGGGACTAGAGGCAACCATAGCATATTATTCTGATGCAAAAGAAGCAATGTGAGAGCATGAATGAATACGATATGACAGAGGTGCATCTAATTTGCTATCACACAAAGTATGCACGAGCCATTTTGGCATAGTTTTTGCCTTCTCAATATGAGCTCTCTCGTCAAAAAGTGCATCATGTAAATCTGCATAAAAAATGGAATGATTTGCATCATCACACGAAGCCTGTAAAGGCTGAGAAGTTGCCTCATTAGGACCAACACTAGACTGTCCACCTGTAAAAAGAGGTAGCAAAGTATCATACATGTCTTTGGAGCTAACAGATGTCTCATTCGTACATGAAAGTAATGACTGAATACCATCTTCCACAAAAACAACATCATGGCTAATGGAAATGCATTTACTCTGTGGATGATACAGACGATAAAGAAGAAGAAGCCTGTAGCACAACACACAATACTAAATGTATTACCACTAGAATGTACAAAGATAAGTGACCTATTAGGGCTGTAGACATATATACAAGCCGAGGGGAAAAAACCTCCTAAAGAGGGAAAAAAGTGCCCCAATGGTCCTAGTGTGTTCATACACATCACTATCTAAATATATCAACAAGAAGCATGAGAATGCATGCACACATACACATACACATGCAATGAAGAGAAGATAGAGTAGAACAATGTAGTTTGCACTCATAGAGATAAAGTTTATGATGAATATACTCCTCTCTTCACAATCTCCATCTAGTTACCCTCCCAAAATGAACGTACATGCTCTATTTATAGTTTTAAGACTAGCTTTGATTGGTTTCATACCTAGTGTCTGACGTAAATTAAAAAATAGGTCTTAAAGATAATTTCATGGCTCAAACAATGTACAAAAAAATGTGAAAATTGGTATGCGCATTCTATCAAGTTCATAATCTTGAGGACTCCTTGTCTTGGACAAAACGGAGCTAATAATAATAAAATTTGGATTTTAACAAAGTTGTAGTGAAAAAAATCATTGTTCTGATGTTCAATTCTAGCCTCTTGGGGCCAACATCCTTGAATCAAAAAATAAAACCCCTAAAGACTTATGAAACTTTTACAATGATCCTTTATAATCGAGGCCAATAATTGGCATGGGAGAAATTTGATGCCTTTTACTATTACATATGTCTAGGCACAAGCCTCCACCTACTCAGGAGTCCAAAGTTCTATGGACAAGACTAAGAAGACATTTACTTTGCAACTTTTCCACTTGGAGAAATTTTTTCACAAAAAGAAAGTATTCAATTTTAAGACATACCAATCCAAGAATTCCATTAAGATATCCACTCATAGATCTCATTGCTTAAATGAAGATTTGTTCATTTCCACTCAAGGATATGCATTAGTGACATCAAATTCATCTCAAGTTTGGATCTTTGATAATGGAGCCATGTCTCATATGTGCAAGGATCAAGAACCTTTTCAAGAACTCAATGAACATTCTAAATATTCAAGGGATCAATTTCTTAGCCCTAGTCCACCTATCTACACTTCAAAGGGAGATAGAGTTATTTGTAAAAACTATTCAAAGGCTAGTATTTCTTAGCAACCAAGAAGATCTTGAAAGGAAACATAAAGATCAAAGTCACTTGATCAATTCTACACTCATGCATAGAATTCAAGAAATAACCATCCACCTACAAAGTAGCAAAGAGGCACTCAAAATGGGAAAAAGTAATGCAAAGTGATATCCAAGTTATCCAAGAAAACCAAACTTGGACACTTACACCTAGGCCATCTAACCATCAAGTCATTGGGTCTAAGTGGATCTATAAGTTCAAGTACAAATTAAATGACACAATATATAAATAAAAATCCCACTTCATCTGATCTGCATAGTGCTTACACTTACTTCTCATTATCAATGACCATCTATCAATTAGATGTGAAGGGTGCCTTTCTCAATAGCGATTTGATCTTGATGGGTTTTGCTATTAATCACACTTCTCGTGAAACAACTTCATCAAGAGTACTTCAAGATTGATCTTGGACTACTTCATTATTTCTTAGGCATGGAGGTTTAATAGTTACATGAATATATCTTTCTTTCTCAGAAGAAGTATTGTCGTGATCTCCTTTCCAAGTATAAAATGGACCAATGTCACACAAATTCCACACCTCTGAACCCCAGAACATCAAGCTATGGAGGACGTGAACCCCTTTGTCTATGTGCATATGTATCAACAACTTGTTGGTTCTTTCTCTATTTGGCCAACACTAGATTGGACATCTCATATGTAGTCAACGTTGTTAGTTAGTTCTCCCACAAACCTTGTTAGAAGCATTGAGAAACTACTATGAAATTATTATGGTACTTAGCCCTCCCTCAACATCATGGTCTTTCTTATAGACAAGACATCAATCTCGTGGCATATTCAGCTTCTGACAGGGCTAGTTATTAAAATTCTTGCCATTCCACTTCCTGATATGTATTCTTACTTGGCTCATGACCTATTGCTTAGGAAAGTAAGAAGAAACTTATAGAATCTATTTAATCCACCAAGATTGGGTACTGATCATCATGTTTTGCAGCATGTGAGGCCATCTAGATTTGTAGTTTATTATCTAGCATTAGTATCTTATAGGACATTCCTAGATGATCATCATGTTTTGTAGCATGTGAGGCCATCTAGCTTTGTAGTTTATTATCTAGCATTAGTATCTTATAGGAAATTCCTACATGCATCTGCACTGGTAGTCAATCTTCCTTGGACATACCAATAATCAAGTGATCCATGCTTGGAAAAAATACGTCAAGATTAAATACAACTTCATCCACAAGAATATCTCATCTCAGGAGATTACTTTGGAGCAGTGTACCTCCAATGATAACCTAGAAGACATGTTTATCAAGGATTTACTTTCAGTTCTTCTCCAACACCTTGTGGACCTATGCAATATTCAACCTCTTAAAAATGGAGTTGTAGAAGGGGAGTTGAAGAAATGCTCCTCCTTTTCATTCTACCATCTCTCTAGTTCATTTCTATGAGTGCATCACCATTTTGTATTACTCTAGTTGTATCTAGGAGACTTGACATTTAGCTTCTTTCTTGTATTCATTCTCCTTACAAGAGGTTTATCCCACATTGAATGTATAGCGAGGAGAACCTCTCCAAATATAAACAAGGTATCTCTTCACTTTGTATTTGGTTAGAAGCTTGAGAGCTCATTTGATGCTCTTGACAAGATCACTCTAATCCATATGTGATTTTTCCCATTTCATGGTCTACTCACTCTTTTGACTCTCACACTCTTTTCATTTGTGCATACATGTTTTAGTTTTTTCTTTTTACTCTCTACACATTTTTGGTGGAAGAGGAGCCTATGACATGAGGACCTCAACCATATCTTTTATTTGAACCCAAAAGTACAAAGCTTTGGCTTACTATTCCTAATCTTCTCTAAGTCAACCAAAATCTCTCTTGAAAACAATTCATTGAAGCCATAGTGTTTGACCTCTATTTGGAAAGATCAGCTTGGGAACTAAGTTTGAAATGATAGACTTAGGTCTACTCCATTTTTGTCTGGGAATTGAAGTATGGCAAAGGAAGGATGGCATTTTCATCTCACAACAAAAATATGCCAAAGAAATTCTCAAGGCATTTGGAATGATGGACTGCAAATCAACTAGCACACCTATGGAGGTAAATCATAAGCTATTTATGGATGATAACATGCCTGATGTAGATGCTAAGAAGTATAGGAAGCTCGTTGGAAGTCTTATTTTTTTGTGCAACACTAGACCAGACATTTGCTATGCGGTTGGAGTGTTAAGCAAGTTTTCCAACAAACCTAAGGAGAGTCACTGGAATGCTAGAATGCGAATTCTAAGGTACATTGCAGGAACCTTGGATTTTGGTATTTTTTATACCACAGGTGATACACTCCAAGGATATTGTGATTCAGATTGGGCTGAGATTGTGATTCTAGAAAATCAGTTTTTGGATATTGTTTCTCACTTGGTTCAGGAATATTTTCTTGGGTAAGTAGGAAGCAACCAACTCTCGCACTCTCCTCCACTAAAGCAAAGTACAAAGAAGCTTGTTTTGCTTCTTGTGAGGCAGTCTGGTTAAGGAGAATTCTTGCAGATATAGGCTTTCCATCAAATATGGTGACTGTACTCAAGTGTGATAATCAAAGTTGTATGGCTATTGCAAAGAACCCAGTATTTCATGCTCGCACCAAGCACATAGAAGTACAATACCATTACATTCGTGAGCTAATTGAAGATGAAATTGTAGAGCTAGAATATTGCCCAACAGAGGAAAATTGTGCTGACATATTCACTAAAGCACTTGGAAGAGAGCAGCTCAATAGGCATCTTCAACAGATGGGCATAGGACCGAAACCTACTTGATTTTTCATTGGTAAACATTGAGGGGGGGTGTTAGTATATGATCAATGTCTACCCCTCATGATTGTATGTTTATTTTGTAAGGCCCCCATGAGACATTGAATTGAGCCAACATACCTCTACCTTGTATCTCCCTATCTAGAGTTGTCTAGATCACCATTTAAGCTCCATCTTGAGAGCGCACGGGTGGACAACGCCATCATCTTTGTACTTGTTGTTAGTAGAAAATTGTTGAGATTCTCCAATATCTGTTATCTTCTCTGCTATTGCTCCTATGTTATATTGCATAACTATTGTCTTACAGTGGATGGCATTGAAGATGATGTTCTTCAGATTCTTGTTCGTGCTACAGTTCCTGCTCCACCTACTATAGAGAAACTTCATTGGGATGGTAGAGATACTCAAACACATGCATTGATAGCCTTTTCTATAAAAAATGCCATTATTCCTCACATTCCCTCTTGCAAAACAACAAAGGATGCTTGGAATACACTTACCATTTTATACCAAGCAAAGAATGAGGATTGTGTTGCTTACCTCCCAAAATAGTTGGAGAGTGAGCACATGAATGAAGGAGATTCCATGGACAATTTTTTGACAAAGATCAAAGATTTGAAGGAGTAATTGATTTTTGCTGATGAAGTCTTGCTAGATAGTTCACTTGTGCAGACTATTCTGAATGGTATTCCAAATTCATGTAAGAGTTTTGCTTCTACTCTTTGATTGATGATGAAAGGCAATCCGAATGCCTTAAAATTTGAGGATTTAGTCTCTGTTCTATCACAAGAAGATTAGTCTAGGCTGAACAGGTCCATTATGCATGTTGGAGATCAAGCTTTCCTGGCTAGTCAGAATGGCAAAGCTAAATGGAGCTCATCTACTAGTAGGGAGAAATCTGCTAATTTTGCACAATCAAAGAAGGACGATAAAGATGAGAAGAAAACAGAAAAGCAAAAATTGTTTTGCAAATATTGTAAAGGAAATGATAATGTCATAAAGAGTTGTTTAAAACTGGCTATGAAAGAGGCAAAGAAAAAAGAGGCTTGAATGCTTGTTTTTTTTTTGAGAGTACAATGAATTGGAAAGACACACACACCCGACCTCGTAAGGTAGAGGCACCCATCTTGGGGAACATTGAGGCATCCAGCGCTAGGCGGGACTTGAACCCTGGCCATCTGCCTAAGAGTACAAGGCACTTGAATGCTTGTTGCAGAGGCCTCTACACCCAAATTAAAGTCTGCAAATCTTGTGCAAAATGAAGAATGGGCATTTACTACTGCTTGCAGTTATGACTCATCTTCTCATGAACAGTGTATGTCTGTGGTAGACTTAGATGTTTTGTACTTTGATAGTGGGGCAACCAAACATATTACCTCGTAGTGCAGTTTCTTCACTTCACTTGAACTTGCCCCTACAACGAATACTGTCACATGTGCCAGCAACTCCTCTTATCGTGTCATGGGAGTTGGTAAGATCATTTTGACTACTGCTGATGGTAGTTCTTTTACATTGTCGAATGCTTTATTTGTGATAGGGATCAAGAAAATTATGTTATCAGTTTCAACATTAGACAAGATCAGCTTGGTTGTAAAATTTATTGATGACAGATGTACAATTCATGATCTATTAAATGGTGATGTCCTTATTGCTTCTGACATTTTATGTTGTGAAGCAATAAAATTTATTGATGACAGATGTACAATTCATGATCTATTTTATGGTGATGTCCTTATTGCTTCTTAGGGGTATTGTTGATATATCTTGATAGCGATGTGTGTGAACACATTACACTAAGACTGTCGGGGCACTTTTTTTCCCTCTTAAAGAGATTTTTTCTCTCCAGCTTGTATATACACCTATAACCCTAACGAGTTACTTATCTTTGTACATTCTCTTGGTAATACATTTTGTATTGTGTGTTGTGCTCCAACCTTCTTCTTCTTCCTTGTGCTCAACTTCTTCTTCTTCCTTGTGCTCCAAGCTTCTTCTTCTTCTTCTTCTTCCTTGTGTTTTTTGTTGCGAATCACAGTGTAATGAAGAATCAACATTTTTAGATTTTTCATATGAGAAACAAAAAAATCTAGAATACAATTCTTGATGAACAACTAATCTAATGAAAATGAAGTATAATCGAACAAATTATTCCTGTGAAAAAATTTCAACCCTTTTCATATAAGTGCTTACCCTCTCAAAAAATCATGATTAGGTGAAATAATTTCATGATATCAAGAGCCATCCACTTCACAATATGATACATTTTTAGTTTCTAACATAACCTTCACGTTCTTTTCTCAAAAAAGAATAACACTAAATTAAAGAGAAAAAAAATAAATCTCGTGAATTTTTTCTTTTAAACGAGGAACATTAAACTGGAGAGGGAAATTTTATATATCATGAGAGTATAGGAGGAAGACATCCACCTCAAGGATAAGCAAGCTTGTATGAAAGCTTGTTTGGGCACTCAGCTCTTAAGGTGGAGGTTGTGAGTTCAATCCCTGCGTGTTGTTGGACATGTCTGAGCCAGTGTGGTTAGCCTATCTTTATAATGCCTTCGGGCAATTGAAATCAGATGCCTTTGGGAAGCCCTTTCCTTTTGATGTTTCGACAATCTAACCCCTGCTTTTTGGGATACATGGACTCCCATGGGTACTATGCCCTTCACTAATACTTTTTTTTTCGATATATTCAAGCTAAGAGAGATTACGCTTCGACCGAACTTCCTCTAAAAAAAATCGTGTATAAAAGCACAATGGGTTGTCTGTCAAGCTTGTAAATAAAATGCAATGGGTTATCGAGCTACATAGAGACAAGAAAAAGATACAATACTAAAGAGTAATTCATGTGCATCATATCCCATAAGTTTGACCTTTGATATATGAATTATACTAGAGACTAGTACGTACATATCCCAAAACGATGCATTAAATTTTTGGACCCATCCCAAAGCGACAAAGAATATTGATGATGATGTAACACAACATGTTTTCCTATGCAAGAGAACCAATTGACACTTATAGCTCATAATCCTTGAGAGCTTGTCTGATGGAATTTGGGAAATTGTATATAATCTAGAGTCATGTAGGAGAGTAGATTGGTAAGGAGTCCTTTTACATCTATGAATCCTTTTTTCAAGACGACTCTTGACTAGGTGTCTTGCCTGAGGGGCCTCCTTTGTATAAGACTAAGATTGGACTTGCACAAAGTGGCATCATAGTCAGTGTTTCTAGATGGAAAGATTTTATTGGTATGTGAAAAAAACAAGTGTTCCGGGTCCACCATACATTGAGCTTAGTTCCCCTTCTCATAAAAAAAATGTACTAGACTGATAATGCATTGTAATTGGTCATTTGATTTTCTTAGCTAATAAATATATAGATTCACTTTACTTTTTGGAGAGAGCTACCACTCTCTCTGAATTGAAGACCATGGAAGTTTGGGTGAGTTAACACAAAC
The DNA here is from genome assembly GCA_020310875.1 of Ceratopteris richardii. Lineage (NCBI taxonomy): Eukaryota > Viridiplantae > Streptophyta > Polypodiopsida > Polypodiales > Pteridaceae > Ceratopteris > Ceratopteris richardii. The sequence continues at coordinate 51,294,778 of CM035425.1, forward strand.
ATTGTGTGAATTGCAGACCAGGGAAGTTAGAGTGAGTTAACAGAAACATACTGCTAAGTTTGAACTCACCCTAGGTTCACATGAATCATCTACAAATGTGGTAGCTATGTGACAAACACATCATTTCCCACTACTCATCTAAGGGTGGGTTCACATTGGAGCACTCAAACACAACAATGAAAAGTGAGGATCATAGGTGGTGGAAATGTCAAAGGAGTGGGTGTTCTAGCACTTGGGTTTTCTCATACAAGGTTGGATGAGTCATGAATACAAAAAATGATGAAAAAGAAACTATCTTACTCATTGAAACAAAAAAAAGGCAAAAAAAAGGTAAACACTTTGGACCTTGGAACACTTTGGACCTTGGAACAAAACACTAGGGTTTAAACACCCCCCTCCCCCTTGCCGATTGGTTTGATGTTAAGACTTAAAAGATAAGAGATAAAGAGGGTTTTGTGGGTGTTTGAGCTATTCCTCCAAACATTTCAAGCCTAATAGAAGAGTAGGTGAGTGAGAAAACTTCCAATAAAAAACAAAAAGTAAATTTGATAACAAAAGAAATAGTTCTATATTGAGTCAAGGTAGAACATGTGAAAGGGCAAGTGGGGTGCAAGTCTTCCTTGGATGGGGTATGGAATAAACATAAAAGCATGGATCTACTACCACCCACTAAGAATAATAGAGGCCATGCATCAACATCAAATTGATCTGCAGAGGCCTAGGTAAGTGTCACCATGCAATGTGGATTGGGCTTAAACCCACCTTCATAAAGAACCAACAACATGCTAGGATATTGTCTACATTGATGAGCCCCATGAAAATAGATATTTTGTTTGTTCCCTCCTTGCCCTATGATTTCCTAAGGTTGGATCCAGAATGAGTAGTGACAATGCTATGACCCACTCCAAATTCAATTATTTTGTGACATCTTGCAATGCGCATTTACATAGAGTGGTGGAATGTACTTGCATAGTGGTGACTAGGAGATATGAACCATTTTTGAGTCTTCAAACCCTTGTCTTGCACCACATATTTGTTGTAGACCTGAAGATGTCTCAATCTAAAAAATAATTGATTATTTATAAGAAAAAAATATGTACAAATATGGAAAGACAAGTGTAACAATGTATTGCATTTGTTTGCTCCATTGTTTGTGAATAGAGGAACCATGTACCAAGGTGATTTTCACTTTCTTCACCTCAAAATGTGGTAAGAAAACTTATAATTGCCACCACTCCACTGCCACAACGCAATTAGATCAGGTTCATTTTTGAAGGGTAGTTGTTTATTTTAAAATGCAGCTTAGATTCCCAATCACCTTATTTGAGAAGGGAAATTTCTAAGGTTTTCCTTCTACTCATGGGCATAGAAAGAATGGCCTTCAAACATAAATTTCAAAAATGTTTCAATTTTACTTTTATTTTAAATTTGGACTCTCTCTCTCTCTCTCTCTATATATATATATATATATATATATATATATATATATATATATATATATATATATATATATATATATATATATATTGACAAATTTCATATCAATGGACAATGGATATATCAATAGAACATATAGTGGATACATGCATATTTATATCATGCATGAATGTACATACTTGTTAGCTTATCAGTTATATTAGCTTTCAAGTATGAACATATGCACATATGTATGCATGCATACATCTATGTATGTATGGTGAAATTATGTATGCATATATAAGTTCACGTATGATAAATCCAATATCCTCTCATTGGACAATGGTTTGCTTTGTGCCTAATGACATAAGCTGTTTTTTGATGTGCCCACTGCCTCGGTGGAGAGAATAAAACTCACCATTATGTGCCTTTCTACATGCTTCTCAAAGAAGGGTTGAATTTTATGATCACCTTTCAAAAAGAAGCTTTTATATAAGTTTGTACTTCTTTTGAAAGGCAAAATCAGTTGAGAAGGGATATCCATCGTGCAACCTTCAAAAATGAACCTTAGACTAGAGTCTAAGTGTAGTTTCACACAAAGCAACAACTACAACAAGTGCAAATACATTTGACAAAAAATTATTGAAAGATGGACATCATAATAGTTCCGAACCTACCAAAGAGAGTTCCAGCTTACCTCTCTCTGAACAAAATCAATTAAGGTGGAATGTGATGGATCAAGAGCTCTACATGTTTTCTTTAAGATTGTACGATGCTAAAATTTGACAACATAAGTTTTATGTCGCCCTGTGCCGCCTTATCTGAATTGAAACTCGAAAGGAAACACAAAAGAAGGTCTATTCCACCATTATATATCGGTCGGATCAACCTAGTTGTAACTTTATCTCAACCCTACTTTGTGGGATACGGAGGGTCCCATGGATATTATGCCCATTCATCTATACAATTCTGCTAGTCGAGTGTGAAGCCACTCTAAAATGCACCCTAAAAGAACCAGCAGCAGAATAGAATGTTCTCTACATTCAAAGCTATATATATATATATATATATATTTTTTTTTTGAGCGTACAATGAATTGAAAACATACTCAGATACTCAACCTCGTAAGGTAGAGACACCCATCTTTGAAAAACTCATAGATATGTTCAGCTAAGACTTGAACTCGAGACTTCCTCCCAAAGACTTGAACTCGAGACTTCCTCCGAAAGACCCGAAAGTGTCAAACCAGTAAGCATAGCTTGCAGACTTGAACATTTTTTACATATTGTTGGACATGTGAAGTGAAAAGATATTGATGTTGTAAATATCAAGTGAAGCGGCAAGCCTACATTTTTTTGGTCTCCACGAGCTTGAGTGACAGCAGCACCGTACATGTACACATTCACGACCTCGAGTGGATCAATTTGACACAACACCTTCAGCCTCGGCCCTCGAGGCTCCATTTAGTGGCAGCGGACCAGAGCCCAACCGCTCAAGCTTGACTCTAGGCCGGGCCATCCTGCGTGGAAAGTCGAGGCATCTGCCTGGACCTTGAGGCAGAAGCCTACAGCTTACAGGCCCTACTGCGTGGGAAGCCGAAACAGAAGAGTTCTATACGGACTTCCTTTCATTCAGGCCTCAGGGAAAGCAAGTGAGTCGCGTAACTGTTTTTCTGAAGCCGACACAAGCGATTCAGGTGCGCCTGCGGGCCCGATCTAATTGCTTGCGGATAATTAGGGTTTCTTTGCCATGCGGAGGTCATCAGCTAGGTCATCTCCATGGCAGGCATTGCGTGAAACTCGCGGCGCTGGTTGGCTCGCTGCAAAACCAAGGTTTTTGCTCAACGTCCAGAACGCGACGATCCCCCTCTCTTTGAATAGCAGCTTTTTTTTCACCGAAATCGTCACTTCTTAAAAAAAAAAAGCATGAGGATATCCGTCGTAGTCCCGATCGTCTATTTCCAGGCATAAAAGCATGCACATATCATCCTTATACCGAGCAGCTATTCTCCCTCACAGCATCTTCTCGCCGCGTAGAGCAGCGCTCTCTTCAAGCTCACTCGCAGCGCAGCAGCGGTTAGAAGTACAACTGCGTGGGTGCGTTGACTGCAAACGGTCGAAGTCATCGCCATCAACAGCCGTGCATCTTATTTCTATCCCGCCGTTCCCCGTTCGTGCCACCCTTGCCACCCTTTCAACTTCTAATTCTCCTCTACAGCGCCTCTCCAGAAGTTTTGCAACTATGGGTGAGTTCATGTAGTACCTGCGATTCGTACTCTTTGCAGTTTTTTCTTATCACCCCGCTCCGGTAAACTCTTTGAGCAGCCTATATATCTATTTCTATGTTCTCTGCTTGCACTCTTCTTGATCGTTGTATTTTGTCTCCATAGAAGTAGAACACGTTAAGTGTTTTAAGTTAGTATTCAGCAGATCTATGTTTCAGCGAAGCCTTCCTCTGTTCAGGTAGGCTGCAACGTATAATTCAGGGGCGATCTGCTCTCCATCAACGACAATTTACTCAGTCGATAGCTGAATTGACATATCACTTGATGAGCTAAAACAGCCCCATTCCTTTCCCGAATAAGGAAACATATGCTCAATCAAAGTAGTATCAAGATTTACTTTTATATTCAGTCTGTCGAATCTTCTTTGTCCTTGGCTGCATGAGCCGGGGTTTTATTTGTGAGATGTTTATAAGGCCACCATCCTAGATGGTTATATGTGTCCGTGGCTGGCATGAACGGTACTCTGTATACGTGAGCTGGTTTGTAGATCACCAACCGAGGTGGTTAGTGAATTGTTTACTTTCTGAAAACTGTTTAGGTATTCAGTGAGATCGCTTGTATTTTCGCTGGGCTACTCTTTCTAGGCGGAGAAAGAGAGCTAAGTCAGATTTATTTTTGCTCTGTTGAATAAACCCGATCAGTCCTTAATTGCTAGCGACATTATGTGTGATTTCTGAAACATATTGGTTTCATATTTTTTCAGAAGCCAATCGGATCCCCCCCTGCCCCCGAAAACACACACACACACACACACACACACCCACGCACACACACACACACACACACACACACACACACACACACACACACACACACACACGCAGACACACACGCAGACACACACAGACACACACAAAAAAAAACACACACACACACACAAGAAAAAGGACGAGCCTTCTCTAAGAGAAGCCAATCAGTTTTTACATGTGGTGACGTCAAACTTCTTTTATGTGGTCTCATGTGAGATTCATTGGTTCGCTCATTCTAGGGCCAGATCATCCTCGTTTGAAACTTTCTCTATCGTGGAGTCGTACACAACGGTAAACATGGTGGAAAAATAGTTTACTCGATGCAGGAAACGATGGGGGAATACTGTGCGTATTTACATGATTATTTTAGTTCATTATATGCAATTATACTCTAGCGCTCCACAACAATTGGCAGATGCCTTCAAGTGCATTATCTCCATAGCATAAACAGCTAGAATAGTAGTAATCTTCAGGTCACATAACTTTTTTTTCAGAGGACCCTGCAAAGGAGCTTAGGCCTTTGTAGGAAGTAGAAAGTTGACGCCATCCATTTACCAATCCTTTATGCGTTTACTTTCTAGGGACAATCCATCCAGTCCAGTTAATCTTTCATTTGCAGTGATTTCCTCCTGTTTGTGACGCTGAAACGGCATCTGCTTTAGTAATTGACATTGAGGTTTCATGATGTTCGTAGCAATTATTAAGGATTGTTATGACCTTTGTAGTAGTAATGCTCAGTACAATAGTACAAGCAGCAGGTCGCTGAGTTTCCAGTAAGTCTATCTGCGTTCTACTTTAACTGTGGAACACTGCATGGGAAATTATTTTTCATCTAGCTTTTATTTTCCTATGCACATGCTGTAGCGTCCTTAAAATGATCCAATAAGTTCCAATTTCCCTGTGGCGAAATCTGAACTGCATAACTTTGAAGATTTCAAAACATCAATTTTTTTTTTTCATGAACTCTTCAAGGAAGAGCCCATGTGATTGACATTTCTTCCACTTCACTGCTGCCCTCTTGATTATATGGATTGTTCAAATCTAAATTCTGATTTAGTTACGACCCCAGAGCCTGTTTTTTGTGAAGGGCTTATGATTTTTTTGGCTTTTGTTTTTCGTTTTTGTTTTTGTTTTCAGTTTTTGCTCCCCCCCTACCCCTACCCCTACTCCTCCCCCTCCTTGTTTTCTTTTTTCCTTTTTCATCCATCTTATACTCTCAAAAAATGTCCTATCTCTTGAACAATGTATGATGGAAAGTAGGCTTCAGTCTGTATCTGCAGATAACCTAGAGTATGATGTCTAGTGCAGGTGATTGGGTATGTCGCCTAAGGCTTTAAGGTCTCATTGACATATTAAACGATGCTTGCTTAGTTTTCTAGGGAGTGCATCAGCAAGGATACAACTTAGTTAAAAGAGAGCTATCGTATTGGATTCCCATATGGACCAGGAGTTTCTTGGTCAAGTATTAGTAGAGCAGTACCATCATGATGATCATATAGTGTATAGGTAAGCTTAAATTCGTTGATGCTTGGGAACTGGCTGGTTGTGACTTGCAAGCAAATCAAGTTCATGCCACCAACTTTTGATATAGCTGCAGCTCCAAAATTTGCTGGATAGATTCATGGTGGCTATTCCAGTTTGGAAAAACGTGATAAAATTAGCAGGGCGGTGTTTTATCACGAAGGTACAGTTTTCGTGCGAATGAAAACTCGTTTTCTAGAGCCAACTCTTACTCCTTGGAGTCTCTCACTAAGAGCAAATGCTTTTTTGCCAGGCAGTCCACCAAGTGTTTGGCTGCTCAAATCCCCGATGTATGTCCTAACAAAAGGCTATGGTAAAACACTCCTAACAGTTTTGATAATTACTTACAAAGCCTCTGACATATGTAGAAATGCTGTCAGATGCTTAAATGTGCAGTGCATTTCGGAAGATTTTTTATTCGTGTGCCATATATCGTCAAGTCCTGGTATTTTTTTAATTGAGTTTTCTGTTCATGCTGCACACAAGTTCTAGTATGTCCTTGGCATTTGCAGAAACATTCACGAACTCAAACACTTCCACTGTATGATTTGTATCCTGATTTAATGAAAATTGCAGGTTGAGATTATCCATAAATCATGACTTTTTAGGATATATTATTTTCCAGTGGGGTTCAAGTTGTATACATCTGTTTCACTTGATTTGTATAAATGTCTTTTCTTTGCATGTTTTAATTGTTCATTGTTTGGTTTAGAGTGTTAGATATATCCGCTCAGCCGATTTCATTATGTCTTCTTATGATTTTATAGATGTATGTTTTCCTTGTACATGGTCAGATTGTTAGCATTACTTTTGTATGGCTTATGTGCTGTTACTTAAGACATCTTGTACACCCTATTTGTGTCTTTCTAAGCTTTGTTTGCTGATCAAAATGTGTGTTAATAAAGAAAAACCCTTGGTGAATGAATAGATATATTAGATAATTTCAAGTGATGTTTGGCCATGTTTTGATCCAGTGTGCATGCGGTTGAAGTCATGTCCTGCCTTTTAACTTCTCAATGATGTTAGTGTCTGCTTTTCCAGTACATGAAGCACACTTTAGCATTTCATTCTGCACTTCAGTTTCTACTTACTTTTTGATGTTCTAGAGAGGCCATTGTTAGAATGAACCATGTTCAGCCTATCTTATCTCATCTCATTTTCTAACGACTTCATAGATATATTTTGTACATGGCTAGATTGTTAGCATTACTTCTCTATGGCTGAAATCATCTTATCTTCTAATGACGTCGTATGTAAGACATCCGGTGCACTCTATTTATGTCTTTTTAAAGCTTGTCTTGCCATCAAAGGCTCTATTGTTGATTGCTAATAAAACAAAATTCTTCAAGAGTGAATATTGGCAAATGAAAAGGTAATTTTGATAATTTCAGGTGATGTCAGGCCATTTTTTGCATGAAGTGATTAAAGTCATGTGCTGCATTCTAGCTTCTCTATTCTGTTTGTGTTCACTGTTCCATTACATGAAGCATGCTTTAATTCTTCATTTTGCACTTCCATTTACACCTAGTTTTTGAAGCCAGTTAGAGACGCTGTTGTATTATGTGTAGCACATGATTGTGTGATGCATGTGCTATTCGCCTTTCTTAAAGAAAATCATTCTTTTTTTAAGGATCCGAGAACCCATTTAAATACACATTGACGGACTTGCCAAAGCCAGAAGGTGGAAGTTATGGCAAATATTACAGTCTTCCTGCACTTAAGGACCCTCGGATAGGTAATATTATTGTTGATGATTAGAACAGTCTGCAGTAGCTTCTGTGATACATATGAAATGGAGTGGTGAAATGAAAAGCCTTTTTTGACAGACTCCCTCCCTTACTCCATCAAGATATTACTGGAATCAGCTGTTCGAAATTGTGATAATTTTCAAGTAATGAAAGAAGATGTGGAAAAAATTCTTGATTGGGAAAATACTTCTCCTAAGCAAGTGGAAATACCCTTTAAACCTGCTAGAGTCATTCTTCAGGTAGGTTTTAGAACCTCTGGCATGAGTACATCCTTACTTTTCCCTTGAAAGTGTATATGACTTCCTTTATGTTGTAATCATGAACATGTGCTTTCAGGATTTCACAGGGGTTCCAGCTGTTGTAGATCTTGCAGCTATGCGAGATGCTATCAAAAGACTCGGAGGGGATGCTAATAAAATAAATCCTTTGGTGGGTCTTGATTTTATTTTTATAACCCCGATTATGCCAGTTTCTAACAGGTCTTCTTGTTAGAGTAGGTTCCTGTAGATCTCGTCATAGACCACTCTGTGCAAGTTGATGTTGCTCGTTCAGAAAATGCCCTGCAAGCAAATATGCAGTATGAGTTTGATCGTAATAAGGAACGCTTTGCATTCTTGAAATGGGGTTCAACTGCGTTCAAAAATATGCTGGTAGTTCCTCCCGGATCTGGTATTGTACATCAGGTACCTAGCATTTGTCATTAACCTGATGCTATAAGAGACAGCATGTATTCTTGTAACATATGGAGCCTATAGCTTTTCTCTATTTTATAATCTTAATATAATTATCTTTTTAATTGATTGCAGGTGAACCTGGAATACCTTGGGAGAGTAGTATTTGACAATGAGGGCATTCTTTACCCTGATAGTCTAGTGGGAACAGATTCACACACAACTATGATAGATGGGCTTGGTGTTGCAGGCTGGGGTGTTGGTGGCATTGAAGCAGAGGCAACCATGCTTGGTCAAGTATGGCTATATGGGACAGCTTTAATTCATCATTGGATGAAAGACCTAATAAGAGTGCTAACGAAATATGGATTGTTTTGATGCAGCCCATGAGTATGGTCCTTCCTGGTGTAGTTGGCTTTAAGTTGACTGGGCAGTTGAAAACCGGGGTTACAGCAACAGATTTGGTTCTCACAGTAACCCAAATGCTCAGAAAGCATGGTGTGGTTGGCAAATTTGTTGAATTCTATGGTAAGGGTTCCCATAATCTATTGTATATTTTTCTCTCACCCGTCGGTTGTAATTGTCATTTATGGTAACTACTTGTTCTCTCTTTGTTTTGTGTATTCGTGATTCTTGCATGTAAATGAGCTGTAAACTTGTTTGGTAGCTTGGTAAGGTGTTCTCTTCTCAAAACAGGGCAGGGTATGTCTGCTTTATCATTAGCTGACCGGGCAACAATTGCAAATATGTCTCCTGAATATGGAGCGACAATGGGGTTTTTCCCAGTTGATCATGTAACACTACAATATCTTCGACTAACAGGGAGAGAAGAGTCAAAGGTGAAACATGGAAAACTATGATGCTTTCAGTGCACATGTATGCTTTATACTTGCTGAACTCTGATCTCATTTTGCCATTACACAGGTTAAGATGATTGAAGCCTATTTACGTGCCAATAATATGTTCATTGATTATAGTGAGGTGTGTGGGTTATCTAGATTTTAGTTTTTTCTATTTTTGGGGTTATCCACTTTCAATTTGTTAGGGATTACGTAGGATTAGGGTGAAAGTCTTTTCTTATTGATTCTCCTTCTTACTCTGCTTGCTGTTATTAACAGCCCCAAAAAGAAAAGACATACTCCTCATATCTTGAGCTGGACCTTGACACTGTAGAGCCTTCTTTATCTGGTCCCAAACGGTAATTTGTTTCTTTGAATATTAACATGCATTATGATGATTTTTTTGTAATTGTTTATCATGCATTAACATGCCATTTATGATAACAGTCCTCATGATCGAGTTTCATTGAAGGATATGAAGGGTGATTGGCAAGCCTGTCTTGATAATAAAGTTGGATTCAAAGTGAGAATGTTACTTCTTTGCACAAGTACTTGAACACTGTTATATAATTTGTTAAATATAAAAATATGATCTATCTTCCCCCTGCAGGGCTTTGCCATTCCAAAGGATGCTCAGGGTGCTGTATCAAAGTTCTCATATCATGGGAAACCTGCAGAATTAAGGCATGGGGATGTTGTAATTGCAGCAATAACTAGTTGTACAAACACTTCCAATCCTAGTGTGATGCTTGGAGCAGGACTTGTTGCGAAAAAAGCTTATGATTTGGGTTTGGAGGTATGAGATCCTGTCCAGGTTCATGGTTTTATTTATATATAGAGGAAAAAGGGTTTCTTGAAGTTTTTTATGCTTGGAATCAGGTGAAACCTTGGATTAAAACAAGTTTAGCTCCTGGTTCAGGGGTTGTGACAAAGTATCTTCAGAAAAGGTTTGATCTTTGACTTCGCCTGCCTTGTATGAACTTGTGGTAGTGCTGTTTGAATCCTAATCTACGCCTCAAAATATTTGTTCTACATGGTTCAGTGGTCTTTACAAGTACTTGGACCTTCAAGGGTTTAGTTTAGTTGGATATGGCTGTACCACTTGCATTGGGAACTCTGGAGAGATTGATGAGGCAGTTGCAGAAGCAATTGTAGAGAAAGGTAATCTTGTGTGTTTCTGAACTATTTGGAAGTTTAAATTACTGTGTCTCATGTGCAATTAGTGTTATGTAGGTATTGTGTTTTATGTGCAATTAGTGTTATGTAGATATTGTTGCTGCTGCTGTTCTGTCTGGGAACCGTAACTTCGAAGGCAGAGTCCATCCATTGACTCGTGCAAATTACCTAGCTTCTCCACCTCTTGTTGTTGCATATGCACTTGCTGGAACGGTAAGTGCTGGAGTTTTGGATAAAAACTTGAGTTCTAAAAACATTAACATGATAACGGTCTGTTTTCTGGTACAGATTAATATTGATTTTGAAAAAGAACCTATTGGTGTTAGCAAAGGTGGAAAACAAGTTTTCTTGAGAGAGATCTGGCCATCAAGTGAAGAAATTGCAGAAGTGAGTTTTATGTTCCCAATCAGCATGTTCCGTCTAGATTTATCTAGATTTCTGGGTGTTAATAGATAAGTTTCCAATGCTATAGGTGGTAGAGTCGTCAGTGTTACCAGAAATGTTCAAGTCTACATATGAATCTATCACAAAGGGTAATGCAATGTGGAATGAATTACATGCCCCTTCTGGAGCTTTGTATTCCTGGGATCCCAACTCCACTTATGTGCATGATCCCCCTTTCTTCAAATCCATGACCCTTGAGCCACCTGGTGCACATGGTGTCAAAGATGCATACTGTCTCCTGAATTTTGGTGACAGTATCACGACTGATCATATCTCACCAGCTGGGAATATTCATAAAGATAGTCCAGCTGCCAAATACTTGATGGACAGAGAAGTGGATCGTAGAGACTTCAATTCGTATGGTAGTCGCCGTGGAAATGATGAAGTGATGGCTAGGGGCACTTTTGCGAATATCCGCATTGTGAACAAGTTTTTGAAGGGTGAAGTTGGGCCAAAAACGGTTCACGTTCCTTCTGGAGAGAAGCTTTATGTGTATGATGCTGCCACTGTGAGTACCTTGTATCCTTTGTTTGAATTGATACTATTCTTATATCTGGGGGTAAAAGTCTAAAGAAGGAACAATTTCATGCAGAAATATAAAGAAGCAGGCTGTGATACAATAATCTTAGCAGGGGCTGAATATGGTAGTGGCAGTTCTAGAGATTGGGCTGCAAAAGGTCCTTATCTGCAGGTAGCATAATTGATTGTTGAAATTGAGGCTGCTCCCTATCCCCACCCAACTTCCACCTCCCTTTGCCCCTTTTTGTTTTGGATTTTTTGATGGACACTAAATGGGTTTTCAGGGGGTGAAAGCCGTTATTGCAAAGAGCTTTGAGCGCATTCATCGCAGCAACCTTGTAGGAATGGGGATTATTCCTCTTTGCTTCAAAGCTGGCCAAGATGCAGACTCTCTGGGCTTGACAGGTTATGAGAGATACACCATTGACCTTCCTTCAGATATCAAGGCCATTACTCCTGGGCAGGATATAGTAGTAACAACTGATGATGGAAAAAGATTCACTTGCACTCTTCGTTTTGACACACAGGTGGGTTTTTAAGACCTTCATCTTGATTTCAAGGGATTTTGTTTTGGTTATTTTGAAGATATATGCATATATGGGCCGTATACTTACGGACATGTCATATGTCAGGTTGAACTGACTTACTTCGAGCATGGAGGAATCCTGCAGTATGTGCTGAGGCAACTTATATAACTGCCGATGATGCTCCTTTTTACTCCGGGACTTGAAAGTGTTTGCAACTAGTTCTTCAAAACAGATTTTTGCTACTGCTGGTGAGGACCTAGGCACAATGGTTATCTTGAATCATTGAGTACTAATAATCGTTTTCCATGGAGGCAATTGACTGGTATAGAGTTCTGCTATGAACAATCACCGGGACTCTCATTCTCAGAAGGTTTTGTAATAACATAAGAGATCATGCAAATCTTGTAATGGTCCACTTCTGGGTGGTGTATTTTGTTGTAGGTTGAACTGTAACTTCATGTAAGTAGTCCATTTTTGTAAAGTTTATTTCCTGTTTGTGGAGGTTTAACTCTGGCAAAATCAGGTAAAGAAAGATAACTCTGTTCATAAGTTCGCTTGCTGAACTTATATTCTCTGAACTTATACTCTCTCTCTCTCTCTCTCTCTCTCTCTCTCTCTCTCTCTCTCTCTCTCTCTCTCTCTCTTTCTCTCTCTCTATACACTCAATACGAAAAACAGAAGTTAAATTAAACAAGAACATAGAATGCTCTATAATTCCTGCACGAAAAGGACCAGCCATATAATTCCGGCACGAAAAGGACCAATACAAAGTAAGTTCGATGCACTTGAAGTTTAGCGGTTTGGTCAGTAAATGTCATACCCCCTCCCCACCCCCCCCCCCCCCCGGGGGCCCTTTTTTTTCTTTCCTCTCTCTCTTTCCACTTAAGACGAAAAACAGAAGTTAAATTAAACAAGAGGAACATAAAATGCCATGTAGTTCCTGCACGAAAAGGACCATTATGACATGAGTTCGATGCAGTTAAGTTTAGCGGTTTGGTTAGTAAATGGCATACTATTTGTGGGATAAGGGGAGCAAGCACTATATATATGCCCATTCTTGTGATGCGCATGAAATTAAGCGTCAAACTAAGTAAAGTGTGTTGGAAAGAGAACAAGAATAATGATTAGCTGAGCATGCTAGATGTACTCTCTCTCTCTCTCTCTCTCTCTCTCTCTCTCTCGTCTTTTCCATTAGGATTTGAATTGCTCTTCAAGCAAATGTCTTTTGGGCTTCTCAGGGAAACACCCCCCTTCTCTCTCTCTCTCTCTCTCTCTCTCTCTCTCTCTCAAAATTTTTATTTTTATTTTTTTTGGGGGGGGGGGAAAACCGTGATGATGCGCCTTTTTAATTTGATTTCTAGCCTTTCGTGAATTGTCAAAAGTTTCCCTCGACCATAATTCTACATGCTCTAAGACTGTAGGCGAACATTCGTGTTTTAATTTTTATTTAGACGAGATTATGTTTTGTAAATGGCATACTATTTGTGGGATAAGAGGTGCAAGCACTATTTATATGCCCATTCTTGTGATGCGCATGACATTAAGCGTCAAACTAAGTAAAGTGTATTGGAAAGAGAATAAGAATGATGGTTGGCTGACCATGCCAGATGTACTTACTTTCTTTCTTGTCTTTTCCATTAGGATTTGAATTGTTCTTCAAGCAAATGTCTTTTGGGCTTGTCAGGGATGTATATGTGTGTGTATGTATGTATGTACATATACATATACATATATATATATATATATATATATATATATATATATATATATATATATATATATATATATATATATATATATATATATATATATATATAATTGGGGGAGTGACTGATGATGCGCCTTTTTAATTTGAATTTTAGTCTTTCGTTAAGTGTCAAAAATTTCCCATGATTGTGATTCTACATGATCGAAGACTGTAGGCGAACATTCTTTGTGCTTAAATTTTTATTTAGACAAAGATTAGGCTATTGTACTAGTTGTTGGGAATTCTTGGGCATTTTATGTAAGAAATAATCAAGCAAGAGAGGGATCTAGTAGAGTAGAGAGTAGATATCATAGAATCTTGAAACCTTTTTGTTGACAAGTATAAAGATGATGACATTCTTCACTTATTGCGGGTGAGCTCTATACGTCCGGGCCTACATGTGGGGTTTCATTTGTGTATTTGAATTCCTTGCTCATATTAATGATTAGGAAAATATTTTGTTGCTTTTAATTTTGACAATTTTTTAATTTCCATCGTAACAAATTAATATACATTTTGAGTGATGGTTTGAGTTCTTATGGTCATGTGAAGGTTTGAAAAGTTCTTGTTTATTTGTTTCGTTGATTTATGCTTATTTTTTTATCATTCTTTTTTTATCATTCGTTCTCGCTGTTTTTTTTAAAACACATGTTTAAGAGTCTGAATTGATGTGTGCAATCATATGATAGTCAAAGAGTCACCTCTTTTGTTGAATCAAGCATCATTTATGTATTGAATTGTTTTCAACATCAATTTATCAAGACAAACCGTTTAATTTTTGTTAAACTTATTTTTATATGGAACTTTGATTTACATCATGTCAATATATTAAATCTTCAGAGGAAACAAAGACATCTACAAACAGAAGCTGGAGTAATTTACCTTTCCTCCTTACAACTAATGGAAACAAAAACGCTTTGAGAACTGTGAGCAAAATGGAAAACGATAAATCACAATACATGTATTACGATAATGATGCACATATGACCTTGGATTTAGTTGTCTAAATCCATAAAGAGCAACACCTTGTTTCCCTTCGGCTGTCAATATTTACTTCTTATACATTTTTTCTTTGTATAACTATGTCATTGGGTTTTTTACTTGAGACGGGTGAGAAAGAATAGCCAGCCTTATGATAAGTTTGAATCCTTTCTTTGCAAGAATTACTTGTTCAAAATCTAGGGGATCATTTAGGATATCTTGAAAATGATTACTTGCCAAGTGGGAAGCATGCTCTAGTAGAGACAAAACTGACGATGGCTTCATGCCGCTTCTCTCCATGGCTGTAAATTCAGTTTCTACTCCAAATGCAACAACAATTACACATTCAGTATTACTACATGCTGAACAAATTGCACATTCAGTTTCTACTCCAAATGTAATAACAACATTCAGTATACTACACTGCAATGTTTTTCCGATGAACAAATGGCTTCAATTTAAACCCGTTTATTGGCTTCAGAAATATCCTTCCTTCACTTGAACATGTTCTTTGATCATCATCTCCTATTGTGTTGTCTTTTAAGCTTGCACTCTTTTCTTCCCAAGCAAACAAGAGAAAGAAAACAAGATTCCCAATTCTCTTTCAATCACTATCTAGTATCATCCTTCCATCGTACAAAACACAACACACACATGCATGCTCTACCCACACAACAACACGTGCACATGCACTTAATGCACATATTGTATATATTGAAACACACATTCATACATACACATACATACACATACAAACACTTTGAACGTAAGCATTTGTAGAAACACACATCATAATATGCATGCATGCACATGCACTCATGCACATTTACAAACACATATATGCACACAAACACACAAATATGATGGTACACATACATGCAAGGTCACAATGATCACATAATCATATATGATCATTGTAGCGTTAACTCCAAGTGCAAATGCTCCAATAGCAACTACGATGTTTGGTCTCAAGCATAACAACT
>CM035425.1:51315382-51400382 GCA_020310875.1 Ceratopteris richardii
TTATCCAAAAAGATTCCAATTTCATCTATTTCTAAGACATGCAAGTCCATCAAGTCTGCCTTGACCACCAAGCAAATGAGAGCATATGGAAATGGTTATGTGTGTACGATTGGATTTTATTTTGCTACCACTTCTTGATCTATCATTGTTGAATTGGCTACTAGGTCTTTGTATTCTACCCATATGTCTTTAACTATTGGATTCTTGCATTTTTGCATAAAAGTTATCAAATTTCAGGAGCGATAGGTGGTGTCTTGTAATGGTGGTTCCCTTAATTTACCTTCTTCATAATCAATATTTTGGTCTTTTATAAAGTGTTTCGATGTAGTAGGACTTGTTGACTTAGTTGACTTCCTTCGTTAGACATGCCTTCTTTTTTTAGTTACCAATATGTTTATAGGTAATTTTCTTATTTGTATTGTGAGTCATGATATTTTTCCTTCTTTTTGGTCAATCTAAGGTCCTTTTTTGCCAAGTTTTGTTTGCTTTAATTCATGAGCCATAAGTTGTGCTAAGTTTCCCAATGGGGCCTCAATGGTCAATGTCTCAAAAAGTGAAGATTTATGAAGTTCAAAATAACTTTTTTTCATCATGTGCCCTACGGGTTTATGTGGAATTGTATATGTGCCTTGAGCTAGGAATGTGCTGTAGATGGAATATTCTTACTTCCACATCTATGCTTGATAGGCTAAGTTATAAGAATTTCTTCATGGACCTACCCTTATCTAACCCTAAACGAAGTACATCTTGTAATTGCACTCCCTTACGTAAAGCCTCTTGAGCAAGGTGGATGATAGTTTGATATCTTCAAGGAATCCATTAAAGTCATCTATAGTAAATCTAGGATAATATAAATGGCCCATCATAGCTTATCATTAGTGACAACTTGGTAGCATCTATAAAACCAAGCTTTATGAGTGGTATGGCCAAATATTGCCCAACATACATTTTCCCCTCTGGTATCATATGTAATTCTTCAAATTCTCTACCCATTAAATGGAACTTCCCATGCTCTTCTCTATGTGATGTTTGTTACATAGAGTTACATTCGTTCAAAGCTTCATTTTTGGGTACCCTTGAGCCAATGTGGAAGTGATGGAGCAATAGATCGTGCAAGTGGATTTATTGGCATGTGGTAACTAATTCTTGGAATGTTTGTAGATGTTGCCTTGGTTCTTCCATAGATGATTAGAACACTAAACAAGAAAGACAAGAAAGACAAGAAAGACAAGAAAGACAAGAAAGACAAGAAAGACAAGAAAGATCTGTTGAAAATCCAAGTATCTTCATGTAATGATATCTTCAAGATTGAAGTAGTCCTTTGTGACTTGTATCCCGGTTTTTTATCTGCGCACTTCACTCTTGGGGGATGGAAAAATTATAAAGAAAAATAAAATAAAGCTATTGGAAAAATCAAATAATATACAAATTACATGGGGAACGTGTTAAAGGAGTAGTTTGACTCTCTAAGGATTGTGCATACTAAAGATAAATGCTCTTCCAATTTATAAGTTCATGGGCATGTATGTGGCCCTATTTTGATAGGGCCACATACATGCCCATGAACACACTTTAGACCACCGAGGCACTTTTTCCCCTCTTTAAGATGTTTTCCCCCCCATCTTGTATATATGTCTATAACCCTAATGGTTCACTTATCTTTTGTACATTCACTCAATAATAAATTCTGTATTGTGTTTTGCTCCAAGCTTCTTCTTCTTCCTTATGCTTTTCGTGTGCCTCCATAAATCTCTAAACCCAATAATTGGTATCAAAGAAGGTCATCACTTCATCTAGGGTATCATCAACACCCCTCCCGTTACAATCTCATAATACATGAAAATTGGTGAGCATACTCAAGGTGATTACGAGTTTAAAATGGCTTCACTTTGTGACATCAAAATTTTGATATGAGCTCATTTGGACCAAACACTATCGTAGCACATATGTAGATAATTTTGTGCTTTCGTGCCAAACATATATACAGGTTTTAGTTTGCTAGTACAAGCACCTCAAAGTTTGCTATAGGTTTAGCAGAGGTTGACACAGTGGTTTTGTTCAACTTTTCAAGATATACTCATTTTTCTACATCAGGGTATTTAGTTAGTGGCCATGACTGAAAGCAATGATGTATTCTATATGTTGGCTATCGAGGATAGGTTGGGTGGTACTAATTACCCATTGTGGGCATATATGATGCATCATGTATTGGTAGCAAAAGGGCTATGGAATATTGTGAATGGTGTTGTGAAACATCCTACTACACCTACAAATACAACTATAGAAGATGATGCAGATGGCATTGAAGATGATGATCTTCAAATTATTCTTGTTTGTGCTACGGTTCGTGCTGCACCTACTGCAGAGAAACTTTCTTAGGATGGCAAAGATGCTCAAGCACATGCATAGATAACTTTTTCTATCAAATGTGCCATTATCCTCACATTTGCTCTTGCAAAACAAGAAAGGATGCTTGGGATACACTTATGACTTTATACAACGAAATAAATGAGGCTCATGTTGCATACCTTTGAAAATAGTTGGAGAGTGAGCATTACCAACTTCCCATTATAGGATAAGAGGATTTGTTAGCACATGTTATAGTATTCCTTGTAGGGGCAGGCTCAAGTGAATTGAAGAAACTACACTCTGAGTTAATATGTTTGATTTCCCCATTATCGAAGTACTAAACACATGAGTCTACTGTAGAAGAAAACTACTCATAAGAAGATGGGCCATTGCTCCATATATTAAATTCCCATTCTTCATTATGAACAAGATTAGCAGGCTTTGTTTTAGGTGTGGAGGCCTCTGCAACAACCATTCTAGCCTCTTTCTTCTTTGCCTCTTTTGTAGCCAGTTTTGGACAACTTTTTATGACATGATCATTTCCCTTACAATATTTGCAAACCTATTTGTGCTTTTCTATTTTCTTCTCATCTTTTTCTTCCTTCTTCAATTGTAAAACATTAGCAAATTTTTGCTTACTAGTAGATGAGCTACATTTACCTTTATCCTTTTGACTAGCTAGGAAAGCTACACAAGTAAACTATCTGGCAAGACTTCATTAGCAAAAATCAATTGCTCCTTAAAATGTTTGATCTTTGTCAAAATTATGTCCATAAAATAACATTAGCCAAGATTGATTTAGTTGTCAAATTTGTTGATGATAGATGTAGAGTTCATGATATCTCAAATGGCAATGTTATTATTTCTTCTAGAATTTTATGTCATGGGATGTATAAGCTCATAAGTATGCAAAATGTGTGAATGATTCAACATGTGAAGTTCAAGATTTGTAGGCTATCTCAAGTGCAAAGCTTTGGCATGCACGCTTTGGTTATCTGAATTTCACTAGTTTTCTATGCCTGTAGAAATATGAAATGGTGTCCTTTGTGCCCAAACTTGAGGCACCTTGTAAACATGTATGTGAGGCCTCTATTTTGGGCAAATTGTAGCATTCCTCCTTCCCAAAAGATGGTGTAGTTCGAGCTACTCATAAATTGGAGCTTGGTCATAATGATGTCTTTGGTCCTATGTAGGCATCTTCTTTTGGGGACTACCATTATATCATGAAATTTATTGATGATTTCTCTAGGCATGCATGGGTGCATCCATGAAAGCAAAGTTTGAATTGTTTATGTGCTTCAAGAAGGTTTTGGTTATGGCCAAAAATCTCTCAACATGTAAACTGGGCACCCTCCATTTTGATCAAGGGGGGAAATATATGTCTTTTGATTTTTAATGCATTTGTTATATACAATAGTGTACAATGCTATATAGACTTGATAAAAATGGGTTTGCTAAAATAAAAATTTTCTCATGGAGATGGGGAGGTATATGGTCAAAAGTCAAGCTTTATCACATAGCTTCTAGCCTGAGGTTGTTATGTGTGCAACATATGTACTTAATAGGTGTCCCATCAAAGCACTTCAATCTATCATGCCATATGAGGCTTGGCATGGTCGCAAGCCATCTGTTGCTCATGTGCATGTCTTTGGTTGTTTGACATATGCATAAGTTCTTGAACAACAACGTAGGAAATTGGATGATAAAGTAGTGAAATTTATTTTTTTTGGATGCAGTTCTGAAAGCAAAGGCTATCAATTGTATCATCCACAAATTTAACACATTTTGGTTAGCTATGATGTTTTTGTGGAAGATGCAATTTAGTCATTACTTTCGTGTACCATAAAGACTTCAATTAGGTCTAGATATGTGTAACATACTTGGTTAGCTCTTTTTACAAGTAGACACTCAAGTGCTGATTAAAATGATGCAATTTCATAGCATTTACTGGTTCCACATGGTGATGCAGATCATTCCATTTTTGATGTAGATTTACATGACAAGTTTGCTGATGAGAGGGATGATATAGAGGAGGCAAAAATTATGCCTAAATGGATGGTGCAAACTTTGAGAGATAGCAAATTAGATGCAAATTTATCATATCATACTCGTTTAGGTTTGAAGCAAGCACCACATGCTTGGGCATTCAATTTATGTAAGTTTATGGGGGGAATAACTTTGTGTCAAACAAAATATATTGACACATTATTACAATCTTTTGGCCTTCAAGATTACAAACCTATTTCCACTCCTATGGAAATAGGTTTATTGTTGAGTCTTCATGATGCCGGAGATGCATATGATGTGTTATTCTTTATGAGTAGGTTTTTGGATGCTTGATTTACTTATGCATTACTCAACCTGATATTCAATTTGTTGTCTTTCAGATGAGGAGTTTTATGCATTGCCCATGTGTTAAGCATTGGTAGGCAGTTAAGCACATCTTTTGCTACTTGAATGATACCCGACTTTTTGGATTGTTTTATCCCAAGGGGATCATTACCACCAGATTTATGTTGATATATTTAGGTAGTGATATGTATTAACACTCTAGGACCATCGAGGCACTTTTTTCCCTCCTTAGGAGGTTCCCCCCCCTGTATATATGCTTATTGCCCTAACGAGCTACTTATTTTTTGTACATTCTAGTGATAATACATTTAGTATTGTGTGTTGTGCTCCAAGCTTCTTCTCCTTCCTTGCGTTGTTCGCGTGCTTCTGCAGATGTCTAACTCCAAAAATTGGTATCAGAGTAGGTCGTCGCTTCATCTAGGGCATCATCGATACCCCTTCGATCACAGACTCAGAATCACATGAAATTCGGTATGCATACTCAGGGTGATTAGGAGATCAAAATAGCATCACCTTGTGGTGCCAAAATCACGACCTGAGCTCGTTTCAGCCTTCGAATGCACTATCGCAATGCTTGTGCAAGCTATTTCATCTTTTTGTGCCAAAGATATATACCAGTTTCTGCTAGCCAGTATAAGCATCTCGGAGTTTGCTACAGGTTTAGCAGAACTCATCAAGGTACTTTTGTTCAACTTTTTTAGATACAATAATTTTTTTGCATCAGGGTATTTTAGTTAGTGGCCATGGCTGAAAGCAGTAATGTATTCCATATGTTGGCTGTTGAGGATAAGTTGGATGGTACCAATCACCCATTGTGGGATTATATGATGCGACTGTATTGGTTGCAAAAGGACTGTGGAACATTGTGCAGGGCGTTGCAAAACATCCTATTACACCTGCAAATACAGGCATTGAAGCTGATGACGATGGCATTGAAGATGTTGATATTCTTCAGATTCCTATTCATGTCACAATTTTTGCTGCACCTAGTGTAGAGGAAATTTGCTGGGATGGCAGATATGCTCAGGCACATGCATTGATAGATTTGTCTGTTGAACGTGCCATTATTCCTCATGTTTGCCCTTGCAAAATAGCTAAGGACCCACTTACCACATTGTATGAGGCTAGGAATGAGGCTTGTGTTGCTTACTTACAAAAATAGTTGAAGAGTGAGCATATGAATGAAGGTGATTCTATGGACAATTTTCTAACAAAGATCAAAGACTTGAAGGAACAGTTGATTTCTGATGATGAAGTTATACCAGATAGCTCACTTGGGCAGACCATTCTGAATGGTCTTCCTGATTCATATAAGAGTTTTGCTTCTACTCTTCATTTGATGATGAAACACAATCCAAATGCCTTGTCATTTGAGGAGTTCTTTTTTGTTCTATTGCAAGAAGATCAATCTAGGTAGAACATGTCGATTATGCATGTTGCAGATCAAGCTTTCCTAGCTAGTCAGAAGGGCAAAGGTAAATGAAGCTCATCTACTAGTAAGCAGAAATTTGCAAATGCTGCACATTCAAAGAAGGAAGACAAAGATGTGAAGAAATTAGAAAAGTAGAAATTGTTTTGCAAATATTGTAAAGTAGATGATCATGTCATAAAGAGCTGTCCAAAATTGGTTGTTAAAGAGGCAAAGAAAAAGGAGGCTGGAATGGTTGTTGCAGAGGCCTCTACACCGAAAACAAAGTCTGCTAATCTTGTGCAGAATGAAGAATGGGCATTTACTACTGTTTGCAGTTGTAGCTCAGTGATGAGTAGCACCTCCTTTAATGTCAATCCGGGAAGACGTGAGGATGGTATGAAGACCACGAGCAAGTGGAAGCACAAGTGCGTGAGTGAGAAGCACACAAGCATGCACACACATACACGCACACGCACGCACACGGCAAGAACAAAGAGAGTAAGACAATGGAATTACTTCTATTGCAACAAAGTTCTCATACAAGCTCAAACTACAAGAAGCTCTCTTACAAAGCTGAAATCTACAACAAGCTAACCCCAAAAATGAGCTCTCCAGCCCTTTTTATAGTTTTTGAGTGGTTTTGGCCCTGTCCAGACCTAGTGTCCGGCCTAGTTAAAAAATAGGTTCCAGGGCTTATTTGGGGGCTCAAACGGAGTCTAAAAATTATGAAACTCGGTAGGATGGTAGTTCTAATACTCCTCAAGCTCGAGGACTCCTCGGCTTGAACAAAATGGAGTTACAAAAATGAAAAATGGTATTTACAATGGTTTTTAGTGATAATAATCACTATTTTTATAGGGATTTCATCTGAAAATTTGACAGGTGCTTCTTGGAGCTCCCTACTAGCTCCTTCTTCTTGTGTGTCCACTTCCTTGATGCGCTTCCGTGCTTTGTCCTTGACCTTGAGCTTCAACACTCCCCCCCCTCTTGAGTCTGTCGTCCCTGACAGACCCTTATTGTAGTGGTCTGTTCCATGTAGTACGTTGGGAGGTAGGCGTCCTTTGCGTCCAACAGGGGCGATCCTCTGCCCAATGTATCCTGGTCGTTTGTCTGGTTCTTCACTTTGCCACTGTTATCTCTTGCAGTTTGTAGTCCCTTTGTACGTACTTCTGCCTTGTATTCCATCTCGATGGTGCATTTGTGAGTTTTCCAAAACTACTAGTTGCTCAAAGGAGGTGTTCAATGTTGATTATGAGCAACTCTCAGTGGTGGATGGCTCGCTTGTTCTTGTAGTGGTCACCGTGATGTCCGCTGATTCTTCCAAAGATGGCTTTCATAGTTTTCCTGCCAAGTACTTGTAACCCATAATGGATGATGGATAAGTGCGTTAGTGCGGGGGTTGGACAAAATATGTGCCTTGTGCATGGCCTTGTAATGTGGCCCTACGTATGCGTACTTGGAAAATGCATGGCAAGAAGTATGGTGCAAGAGATTGGGTCTTGAGCTAAGTGCTCAAGGGTATGCTGACGAAGAGGTTTCCTAATCGATCATGGTTATAGTATTGTTGAAGCATACACGTCTTACCATGGTGAAGGGTCCGTTGATCTTCATCTCTTCGTGTTGTAGTTCCATCATGGTGTTTGACCATCGGCTTGTCCTTTTTGTTGATGGATGTTCTTGCTAAAAGTTCGCTGATGAGTATTTTCAAGCACAGTCCTCTTCTTTGCCCCTTTTTTTTTTTTTTTTTTTGCACACGATGGCATCAAACAAGAAGAAAGAGGTTAGTATCAATAACATATTTTGCATGTGAAAATTGTGTCTCATGTGCCTGGGATTTCTCAATTGTGTCTATGCACGGCCATGTAAGGTGGCCCTATATTGATGCATACTTTGGAAATGCATGACCTGAATGGTGCAAACGACTGGGTTATGCCAAAGGCACATGGTTACTGCTGGTCGAGGCTTTTGATGTTACTTGCATACTTGATGAATTCTTTGATTGGAGGTGTCTATTGGATCTCGAAATGATGTAATCCTCCGGATTGGAACCCATTTTGGAATAGGGTTTGGTGCTGTAGAGATCACCTCAGGCCACGTCATCTTTGGATGCTTTCCAAACTTTGGTATCCCGTGTGGTTGGCCTTTTGGTTCTGTGGATGTTGTTGGTGCTTTTGGCTTCCAAACCCAAATCCTTGATGATTGCCTGCTTTCTTTTGCAGAAGGGTTGAGTTTATCTTCGTTTGTTCTTTGTGTTTTGTTCTTACCCTTTGCTTTCCTTGGCTTCTTTGTTGAGACCTTTTGCCTGGTGGGGAGCATAGGCCGTTGTGTATGTAAGAGCTTCTTGGGTACCCACATCTGTAATCGCCCGTGTTGAGCTGTAGCTAATTTTTTAGGCACCCAAATTTGTACATGATTGTGGTCGACCTTCCTTGATAGCTTCGGTACCCAAATTTGTTGGATTCTTCGTGCTTGAGCCTGTCGTAGGTGCTTGGTCCTTTTTTTTTCATGGTCGATCTGGTTGGGTGGGAATCTTTGAGGCAACATCGATGGTTGCACTCCTTTCTTTACCCAGATCTGCTTCATGCCCATAACTTCTTTCTTCTTGAAGGCTCTTTGTCTATTTGATAGACTGGCTATCTTGCACTGTTTTGCTTGCGTCTGAGGTTGAACTACTGTGGATGCTTTACTCTTTGAAAAAAAAGAAGAAGGTTCATCTTGCCTTTGCGACTGTCCTTCCGTGATTGCGTCCGTCTGGATCATAGAGCTTTTGACATCTACAACATCTTGTTCGAGAAGATTAGCCTTAGAGGAACAAAGAGAGTGTGTGGTGTCAGTGTCAGTGGGCATGCGATTCTCCAATTCTAATGTAATGCATTGATTAGATACCCAAACTTGAAGAAGTTGACTTCTTAGGTTCAAGTTGACAGCATGATCGTAAATCCAATCTTGACCCAAGACAAGTGGCTCTGTGAGGTCCTCATCATGACACACTAGCATTTTGACTTTTATTGGAACATCTTGAAGGTAGATGGGAAGTTCCACCTCGCCCAAACAGGGGGTTTCCATGCCTCCTAATCCTATGAGATAGGCTTCTATGGGCTTGATGTCCAATTGCAGGTCTTGGCAGTATGAAAGTCGAACTGCACTAGTTGCTGCACCTAAATCAACTAATGCTCTCACAGTCTTTACACTCTTTCCTTGTCCTACCTCTATAGTCACAAAGGGCCGTCGATCAATTATTTGAGAAGTAGTTATGCCCGATTTTTGGCACATGTCCATGTGATATTTTGGAGCTTTTGTGTAAGGCCTAGCCGCCGTAGCTTATTTCTTCTGATGCGCTCTCTAGCCTCTGCTTGTGCTTCTTCTCTAACCCTTAACTCCTCTTCTTTTCGCTTCTTAGCAGTGTTGAGTCTCATGAGCATTTCCTCTGTAAGAGGTTCTTGATATAACTTGACTCGGCATCCACTAATATAGTTTGGTAAGATATCACCTTCTAAAGTGGCCAATTGAACTGCACCGCTAGTGGAGAGTCTATTAATGATCATGGGTCCATATCCTCGTTTCTCCAATTTACGGGCATGTTGCTTTAGCGTATAAACCAGCACTAGATCTCCTTCCTTCAATCCTTTATCCTTTACATGGGCATCAAAGTATGCCTTTTGCCTTTTCTTTGCAGCATAAATGCCTGCTGCTGCCCGTAGCCTCGTCTCACCTAAGCGTTCTAGATCAAAGATCCTGGAAGACAACTCATGTCCATTCCACTCATGCTCTTGTGCTACTTTCAAGGCTGGGATTAAGAAGTCCAATGGTAGCACGGCATTCTGTCCAAAGACCATCTGAAATGGGGTAGCATTGAGTACCGTTTTGTAGGCAACTCGGTATGCCCAAACAGCATGATGAAGTTGTTTGTCCCAATCAGAGCGTTTATTATTTACAAGTTTTGTCAATACGTTACATAGGATCTTATTCGTGCTCTCGGCTTGTCCGTTAGCTTGTGGGTGATAGGGGGCAGACTTCTTATGTATCACCATGAATTCTTGAAAGAGATTTTCAATGACCTCATTCAAGAAGTGCGTACCTCTATCACTAACCAACTCTATTGGTAACCCATATCTAGTGAACACATTTTCGAATAAGAACTTAGCCGTCGTTTGAGCATCATTCTTTGTCGTGGCTTTTACTTCCACCCACTTTGTAAGGTAATCTGTGGCTACAATAATGTATTCTGCATGGGAGTTTCTAGCTGGGGGGTTGATGGGACCTACAAAGTCTATACCCCACTTTGAAAATGCACGTCCTCCCATCATTGGCCTTAAAGGCATTTCATCTTTTCTTATCGGATATTGGGCACGTTGGCATGTGTCACATTTCTTCACATAAGTATGTGCATCCATATGAAGAGTGGGCCACCAAAGTCCTGAGAATAGAATGGTCTTAATTACTCTATCAGTCCCAAAGTGTCCACCTACAGCACCGCTGTGTGCAGTTTCTAAGACTTTCAAATAGTCTGATTCATGAACGCACAGTCTTAGGTAACCATCCTTGCCTCTTCGATATAGGTTGTCTCCTACTAAGGCATAGTCTTGAGCCTCTTGCTCCATGCTCCGTTTTCTTGCAAGACTATCCTGATTGGGTAATGTTCCCGATCTCATGAACTCAACCAATGGAGCAGTCCAATCTGGGATTAATGACACGTGATAAAGAGTGGCATGCTCCACTGGGGGTCTCTTCTGGCACGCTGGACAATTCTGGATCCACTCTTGTATTTCTTTGTCCATGCTAGGCCAATACACTCCTAAACGTTTTAGATTCTACAATGTTCGTTGTTTAGAGTAGTGATTTCCTAGCAATCCCTCATGGGCTTGTTGCATCCAACTAGTATGTTCGTCGTCCTCAACACAACAAGCTAGTACACCCTCGGTATCTTGCTTGTACATACTTCCGGCCACTCATATTTGATACTTTTGTGATTTTACAATTTCTTCTTTGCTTGTTTTCACATTCTTATTTGCAGGCCCGAAGGTTAGGACTGGTACCAACTTATTTGCCCATTTAGGAACAACTTCTAAATTGAACAGATAAGCATCGGGCAATTCATCAGACACTCCTTGCGGTGGCTCTCCTGAAGTGATGCGAGAAAGATGGTCTGCCCTAAGATGGGTTCTACCTTTCCTGACAACAACTTCAAAGTCGTATTCCATTAGTAAGAGGAACCATCTTACTAAGCGGCCTGTATTGCAAGGTTTATTGACCAAATATAGTAAAGCTTGATGATCGGTGAAAAACTTAAACTTATTGGCCAATAGATAGTGTCTAAACTTCTTCACGGCATATACCATGCCTAAGCCTTCTCTTTCCGTTGTGGTATAATTTCATTCAGCTGCATTTAATTGCCTACTAGCATATGCTATCGGCAAATCTAGGTTTCCCTCACCTGTGGGTTGTGCTAGCACACATCCTATTGCATGATTGGAGGCATCTACATGGACATGGAAGGGTTTGCTCCAATCCGGAGTAGTCAATATTGGTGCAGTGCACAAACGTCTTTTCAGCTCGTTGAAGGAATTCTCGCATTCCTCGTTCCACTCAGAATTTGGTAACAACCCATAAAGAGGTTTAGCTATGATGGCATACATGTGGATAAACCTACGGTAATATCCACAATGGCCCATGAAGGCTTGTACCTCTTTAACATTCCTTGGTCTTGGCAACTCCGCTATTGCTCTTACTTTGTCTTCATCTGTTGAAATTCCATTCTTAGAAACAATGTGACCTAGGATCTTACCTTGTCGTACCATGAACACACACTTCTCTGGGTTCAGGCACACTCGATAATCTCTACACTTGTTGAAGATTTGTCTGAGCTCAGGGATGTGGTAACTCCTCTGTTGGGAATGCGCACATAAATCATCCACATATACTTCTAAGCTCTTCCGCAAGAATTCTTTAAAGACATGACACATGAGCCTTTGGAATGTTGCAGGTGCATTGGTGAGCCCAAATGGCATCACACGAAATGCAAAGATTCCCCATTCTGTGGCAAAGGCTGTTTTGTGTTGGTCTTCGGGGGCAATGGCTACTTGGTTGTAACCTGAAAATCCATCAAGGAAGCTATAAGCTTCCTTGCCTGCAACACGCTCCAATAGATGTTCGGTGATTGGAAGTGGATAACTATCTCTGATCGTAGCGGCATTAACTTTTTTAAGGTTAATGCACACTCGCAATTTCCCATTCTTCTTGGGCACCACTACAATGGGGGACACCCATTCAGTGTGCTCAATCTCATAGATGAATCTAGCTTCAATCAGCCTGTCAATTTCCTCCTTTATTTTGGCTGCATAAGTGTCATTATATGTGTAGGGCTTTTGTTTGGTGGGCTTGGCATTAGCAGTCATCGGAATCGTATGAGAGCAAATCTCTGGATCTACTCCTTTCAAGTCTCTATAGTGCCATGCGAACACATCCCTATATTCCCTTAATAGAGCTACAAGCTCTGTTTCTTCTTTTGCACTTAAGTCATCTCCTATGTACGTACATCGTTCTTCGTTCCCTTCAATGGTCACTACAATTTTTTTGGTCTTTTCTTTATTGTCATATGCTTCTCCCACAATGGCCTCTCTCTTAGGCATCCGTACCAAAATTTTTCGGTCTTCCACTTCATATTTCTTGAAATTTTTTGGTACTTCAAACAATGATTCTTCCTCCTCTTGTTTCACTGCTTTTCTTTTCTTTTTCTTTTGACCCCCTTCACTTCCTTTCTTTGAATTTATCGTTTTAATACTGGTGAGGGGTTCTTCTTCTTTTTGGGTTAACACTCCTATGTCCTCTAAATAGTGTTCCTCTGAGTCAAAGTAAGTATCCATCACAATGGATTCTAGATCATCGTCATTCTCTTCTTCTTCTATGAACTCACTAGGATCACACTCTTCCAACAGGGGCTGACACATGAACACTGAAATATCATAACCCTCCTCATCACAATGAGGTGTCCATTGTTCTTCATTGACTGCAATGTCCATGGTAGCTAAGATTTTTGCCCAACCATGAGGCTCAAATTCCTCATCTGGAAATATCATCGGTGTATAGGCTGGGTCTTTTATTGGTCTATCTCCTGGGGGAGTTCCTTCTTCTCTCGCTTTTAGGCGCTTTTCCTCTTCCTCCGCGACCTTGCACATCCACAAGTGAGTATCTTCATGCAGCCAGGATGGATCAGGTGAACTTCCCGAATGCACGGAGATAGAATCTTCTTTCGCTTTGTGGATAGGATTCCACTGTAGGGGTGGTACATCTCTGAAGGTGTAATCCTTCAAATTGACCTTGGTGGTGACCCCTAAGTGCTGTAAGTACAAGGAGTTGGTTCCCCAATCCTGTACTATTTGCAATTGTCGTAGGAAGGGTCTTCCTAGGATCATCTCGTAGACATTATTTTTCTCAAAGTCACATATAGCAAATGTATGTTCAAACTCTACACCACAAGTGGTTAGAGTTATCCCTTCAAGCAATCCGAGAGGTCTTTCAAAATGACCATCGGCCATTTGAAGTTTCATTCTCGTTGGTCTTAAGGTGGGTTTGCCCCATCCCTTCCACAAGGAGGTGGTCGCAATAGCAACACCAGCACCCGAATCCACAATTGCTTTGGTTGTGTAACCTTGATAGGTGATTGGAAGATAAGTGTTACCTTCTTCACCTTCGCTCATGTCTCCTATCTTGTCGAGAGGTATCTCTAGAACTTTTTTCTTAGAGCCTGCTTTTGGTATATTGGATTCAAGTTCTGGAACCTGATCCTTCACATGATTCCAGAGCTCCGGTTTTGCCTTGAGCAGCTCCTCTACAGTGAGATGACATTGAACCTTAGTGTTGTTCACAACATCAGTGTTTCTTGGAATCACTGATTCTTCATTTCTCACCAAGATTGTGGGAGCTCTGATCTGGAGAGATTCAGATTCCCATGTGCCTGTGAAATGAGGCAACTCTTGTAAAGAATTAGATTCAAAATCTAATCTCTCATCCTCTTGTTGCTCTGTTTGATCTCCATAGATAGACGGAATGTCTTGGGGAAATTGATCATGAAGATCATCAATCTCAGGAATAGGAGGGGAATTACCCTTCTCCTTGGCCCATTTCTCTTCTTGTATTTCCTGCAAGAACTCTTGAGAGTACTGTTGAATTGAAGGAGGTGTTCCAGCATCCGTGGAATCAGGAACATAAGCTCCCATTGGTGGAGAGCTTCCTCTTTCAATAACTGGTTGAGCCTGTGGAGGTAAAGGAATTTGTGGTTTGTTTACCAACTGCTCTAATTTTTCTAGTAAGCCTTGAAAATGCAAATCTGATTTGACAGATTTGTCTGATTGAACTTTTGACTAGTCTCAAGTATAGCTTGAGCTTGTTCCACCATTTTCATGCACATTTTCATCCGTTCAATCTCTAAATCTGCTCTCGGGTAACTCTTGTCTAGGTTTGCAACTGTTGGCCCTCCTTGAAGACGAGCCTGGTAGGCCTTGAACATCATGTCCAAGCCTTCTGGGGTTGGATCTGCAAGAACAGACCCTGGTTGTGGGTTATTTACAATGGGTGGTGGGGTGGAATGAGGCGAAGTGGATGGAGCTTCAACATGCGAGGGGCTTTGAGATGCAATGTCTTCTATTTTTGTTTTGGTATCCCTTAGGCTTTCTTCTAGCTCGGATAGCTTTTTGTTCCACTTGCGATTAGCCTTCTCTCTGGTATCCTTCCATGTTCTTGGTTTCCTCTTACTAGGCTCTCCTGACTCACTTGACTCCGATTGCTCGGATGGTTTTGCTTGTTGTGCAGCCTGTGCCCTAGTAACTGCTTGTACAGGAGCCACATTACTACTACTTGGGCTTGAATCTGCCACTAAGCCTACCACATTGATGGGTGTAACCTTGGGTACACTAGAGGGGTTTTTCGGACACTCTCTAGGAAGATGTTCCTTGCCACACTCAGGACAAAAGCCTTGTATTGTGATGTTTTGCCCTTGTCCCAGAGCTAGTTGGTGGGGACATTCACGAATGAAATGATCGCCCTGACATCTAAAGCATGGTCCTCTAGGGGCTTGTGGTCTTACTTGTCTCAATTGGGGCCTAGGATTTGGATTCGTATACATGACATTGGAGTATTCTGGCTCCCAATTTTGTTCCATAGGTGGTGTCTCATATTGACAATGAGAAGTCTCACTTTGCTCAGGTGACTCTATATAATAAGCTTGTGGACTATCTACATGGAAGTAGTCTGAACCATGAGCGTGAGAGTCATTTTCTGGTATCAATGGGGTTAGCGGTACCAATGCTCTATTAGAGTTCTACTCCGCCATCGTATATTTAACTGGGATCACATTGGCAGGAGCTGGCGGTTGGTTTCCTAGGACAGGTTGTGGCCTATATGGTGCATGATATTGCTGCTGGTATTGAGGTTGATATTGTTGTGGCCTATAATATGGCTGTTGGTACTGATTCTGATACCTACCCTGCTGGTAAGATTGCTGATAATTTTGTCTAACAGCCTGCTTGTTATAGGGACAATCTTGGGCCGCATGATTTGTGTACTTCCTTTCAATGGTGCAATATAGAGCATTAGGGTTTCCTTGGGGTTGAGTCGTCAACGGGCAAACATTAGCCATGTGATCTCCTCCGCATGTATAACATCGCTTCACTGAAGTGACCCTTGGCATTTGTCTATTTTGAGCTCCTAGCTTTTTGGCCACTTGCTCAGCTATCTCATCTATCTCAGTGGAGGCTCTAGAGGTATGACTTGTAGAACTATCAGAGTCCTTATAGAGTTTGGATAGTCCTAACTCCTCACCCAAGTTGTCTTCTATGTCAATGCATATCCGTACACATTCTTCTATGGATCTAGGCTCTTTCAAGTATACGTATGACCTTAGTTTTGTGCTCAATAGGCCATCTAAAAACAGTGCCACCTGTTTGGCTGATGTGGGTAATTCTGGTACAGGGCATCTTTCCAAGTACTGTCTAAACCTTCTTCCTGCAAGTCGCACTGTTTCTTGGGGTGTCTGCTTGAAGCTGTGGATCAAGGATGATGTGTTATGCCTGATACCGCTTTTGGAAAATTCCACAATGAATTCTTCTAGCAGCTGACCTATCTCTCTATAGTTGCGACTGTTTAGAGGTTGAAACCAAGCTAAGGCAGTACCCTTAAGAGTCAAACCAAATGCCTTGAACGGGGTGAATAAGTCTTCAACCTGTTCAGCTCTTAGTACTTGTTTGAACTCCGCCACATGATCATAAGGATCTCCAAACCCATCAAAGTAGTTCTTCATTGTCTTAACCACTTGAGAGGGTCTAAGGGTTCTTGAGTGCTCTCGTGGTCTAGGCAATGGGAAATCATGATCACCTCTTTGATGCCTATGAACTCTATGTCTCTCCCTCTCAAGTCTTTCCGTTCCATATCATGATCTGTCTCTGCCCATAGTGTCTGCAAAGCTTACCTCCGGTCTCTCTCTAGTTCTTTCCCTGTGGGTTTCATGACCCTTGGATGATCCGGCTCCTTGGAGGCCCTGGGAAACATTAGATCTTGGTGGAGGGAAAATTGATTCACCTTGCCAAGTGTAAGCATGTCTGTCATGATCTGATACTAAGAATAATTTCTGAGATGTGTGATCTAGATAGACAACTTTCCCTGGTGTCTCTGGATCCTTGAATTCATAGATGGTGACTACTGGGCTGGGTTGATCTGGCCTAAATCTCCAAAAGGCTTCCTCTGTTTCTCTATTCACGAATAGTTCTATGCTTTTATTATCTTGAGGAATCCATTCTGGAGTGAGTACTCTGGTTAAGACTGACTTACCTCTAGGGGTCTTGGGTTCTCCTCCTAGGTCCCCTTTCTCTATATCACCCATGTCGGTCTCAGCAATCTCATTTCCAAACTCATCAGTTCTATCAGGAAGAGTGGTGACTACATATATAGTTCCCTCTTTATCTAGGTATGCTCCATTCTCAAACTTGACTACCGGGTGGTCTAATCCATGGGGTTGATCGGGGTTCTTAATCTGGACCACCGATCTTCTCAGGCCATCTTCATAGATGCGAGCACCTAGACGATTAGTCCTGATGTATTCCAGTTGAGTCTTGTATGGTCCTTCTGGCTTTTCTAGATAAGCCAACCCTGAACTACCTACTGGTCTCTCCATGTGATAGGACATCTCAGAATCACTTGTTTCTGATCTGGGAGTGTATGGGTAATCACTCAACTGTTGGGCCCAAGACCTGGCAGTGTGATTGACACTAGCTTCAGAAGATCTGAGGCTTTGTCTGTCTCGGCCTAAGTGTTTGCCTGATCTAAGGTTCATATGCCTGATTTATCTACCCCCTTGGACCTAAGCACACTCTCGTTGCAGGTTAATTTGCACCAATCACTTTGTTCTTTTGAGTTGAATGTTATGTTTACGGTCTTGTCTGAAATCGCGTCGTCAGGAGTACTTAAGTGAATTTCCGCACTTGCTAAGTGATCGACTCCAGTTTACCTTTTGTCCCTTAGAGTTTTCGCACTTAAGACCTACTTAATTCTTGCACTTGGTTGATTAATACTCTTGGACTTGATTCGTGCCTAACGTTGCCCTAATTAATTACCACACCTAAGTCGTACTTAGCCTAGGCTAGGAATTGACAAAGGAGGGTTGAGAGATCTTCCAACCTCAATTAGCTGGTTGACCAGACTGCTACACAAGCCCAGGAAGCCTTCTCCCAAGCTTGGTACTCACCCTTGCTAGCTTGCTTTGGATTGCCTTGAGTGCACACAATGTTCCTGCAAAAGCTCACCAGTCAGTATAGCTCTCTTACCACAAGTAATTGACAGACACACATCAATAGTTGTAGTCCCCCCTGGAGTAATTCACTGCACCCCCTCAATCTTAGGACCACCTAGTTCCACCCAAAGGTCAACTTAAAAATACATGTTCTAAAACTCCACGTATGATTCTTACAAAAACCAGTCAAGCTCCACGTAGAATTCTCAACGAGCTTTCCAACGAGACCAAAATCTCATCAATCGGAGTTCGTATGGTCAAGTTATGACCATTCAGGCACTAAAGGGTCAAAACAGGCTCTCAGGGTTCAGGAGATCCCTCTCTGGTTTCTAGGTCTTTTGCCCACTTCCAAGGTTCTAAAGTTATACCAAGGTGCCTAAAATTAAGCTCAACTACCCTTCAATTCACTCAAAAATAACCCTAAATTTTTCATGTGTTAAAGGCCGTGTATCGCGATAGGTCGGGTCGAGGTGCCGCGATAGGTCGAAGTGTCGCGATAGCTCTTGAGGTGTCGCGATAGGTCGTGAGGTGTCGCGATAGGTCGTGAGGTGTCGCGATAGGTCGTGAGGTGTCGCGATAGGTCGTGAGGTGTCACGATAGGTCGTGAGGTGTCGCGATAGGTCGTGAGGTGTCGCCATAGGTCGTGAGGTGTCGCGATAGGTCGTGAGGTGTCGCGATAGGTCGTGAGGTGTCGCGATAGGTCGTGGGGTGTCGCGATAGGTCGTGAGGTGTCGCGATAGGTCGTGAGGTGTCGCAATAGGTCGTGAGGTGTCGCGATAGCTCGGGATATGGTGAATTTTTCTGTTCTGTCTAGTGATCCTGGGAGCTCTAGGCCTGCGCAGTGTCATGGTGCACTCAGAATCGTGATTGGGTGAAATTTTCGGAGTGTCGCGATAGCTCGAGCTCAACGCCTCGGGGACTGTGCAGACAGATTCCGTACCTGCTGAGCTTGCTGGAGATGATGATGAAGGTGAAGATGAAGAAGAAGAAAAAACTCAGAAACTTAAACTGAAAATGGTGATTTTTTACCTTCCAACGTCGCTACTCTACGTCTTACCATCACACGCTCGTCCTCCAAGCTCTCTCCCCGGCAACGGCGCCAAAATTTGGTGTAGCTCAGTGATGAGTAGCACCTCCTTTAATGTCAATCCAGGAAGACGTGAGGATGGTATGAAGACCACGAGCAAGTGGAAGCACAAGTGCGTGAGTGAGAAGCACACAAGCATGCACACACATACACGCACACGCACGCACACGGCAAGAACAAAGAGAGTAAGACAATGGAATTACTTCTATTGCAACAAAGTTCTCATACAAGCTCAAACTACAAGAAGCTCTCTTACAAAGCTGAAATCTACAACAAGCTAACCCCAAAAATGAGCTCTCCAGCCCTTTTTATAGTTTTTGAGTGGTTTTGGCCCTGTCCAGACCTAGTGTCCGACCTAGTTAAAAAATAGGTTCCAGGGCTTATTTGGGGGCTCAAACGGAGTCTAAAAATTATGAAACTCGGTAGGATGGTAGTTCTAATACTCCTCAAGCTCGAGGACTCCTCGGCTTGAACAAAATGGAGTTACAAAAATGAAAAATGGTATTTACAATGGTTTTTAGTGATAATAATCACTATTTTTATAGGGATTTCATCTGAAAATTTGACAGGTGCTTCTTGGAGCTCCCTACTAGCTCCTTCTTCTTGTGTGTCCACTTCCTTGATGCGCTTCCGTGCTTTGTCCTTGACCTTGAGCTTCAACAGCAGTTTTGACCTATCTTCTCATGAGTAGTGTATGTTTGTAGTAGACTCAGATGTTTGGTATTTTGATAGTGGGGCAACCAAACATATTACCTCGCAATGCAGTTTCTTCACTTCACTCGAGCCTGCCCCTACATGGAATACTATCACATGTGCCAACAACTCCTCTCATCCTATCATGAGAGTTGGTAAGATCATTCTAACTACTACTGATGGTAGTTCTTTCACTTTGTCAGATGCCTTATTTGTGCCAAGGATCAAGAAGAATCTGTTACATTAGGGGAAAAAATGAACCCTGCATGGGCCTTTTAGATTAAGGGGTGATTAGTGATGGACCAATGAGAGGAGGGTGGTGGGCACAATCTAGAGCCTCAATCGAGTAGGCTAGGCCTAGGTTTCCTTGGTTTTGGATTGGTCAAAACAACCAAAATGTGATGGTAGACCTTACTTAGTGGTATGAAAAAACCACGAAATTCAAATTCTGCCCATCGAATTATATCTAGGACCTTGGATATGAAGAAGATCCAATGGTCAAGATTGAAAAAAAGAAAGGCGTAGTTAAAAAATAGGTTCTTGATGTCATTTGGAAGTCCAAAGGAGGTCTAAAAATAACCAAAATTGGTATGTTCATTCTACATAAGCTCCTCAAGCTTGAGGACTCCTCAGCTTGCACAAAATGGAGCTGCTAAATACAAAGTTGGGTGTTTTATGGTAGATATGTTACAAGAGTGATAATAATCACTGCTTGAAGTTTGAAGAGAATATCATGAAGTATATTTCTTGAAAAAAAAATGAAGTGTCTAGCCCCTGCAACTCACTGAACTCCCATCTTTACATGTTGCCTCTTTGTCGATGCCTGTGGTTGCTGCCAGATGCACTACCAAACCCCCCTCCCTCTCGTGTCTATCGTCCCTGACAGATCCTTGTGATAGAGTCTACACAATGTAGGTTTACAAGAGATCTTGGGCTAGGGTGTGCTCTGCTATGTTGATACCTCTTGTGAGATCAGCTTCTAGTTTAGCCTAGTCGATTGCATGAGGTTCCTCTAGTGGTTGGAGCCAATAGTATGTAGAATACATAAGTTGTTCATAGGCAAACAACTGTAGTAGGTGTGTTAGTTAGCTTATGAAGAATTCAGAGTGATATTCCCAAAACCTAGTTGTAAACATTTCTTCAAACATCATTTTGTAGCAGGTAGGCAAATACTTGATCCGAGAGTGCCAAGCATAACACACCATGATTGATGGCATTGTGCTTATATCATATGCAAAATCTCCATTGCCATGTTCAAAACCCGGGGTGTTGCCATGTGGTGCTTTGACTCTACAAAAGATTTTAAACACTATCTGCATCATGTCAAAGATTTTAATGGTCATTATCGCTACATTGATCATGTGATGAAGTTGGGGGAGCCAGTGGTGTATGGTCGCCATCATGTATCCTACTATCAGAGGGCCGCATGGTGGTGTTAAGTAAGGATAATTCAGCCAATCATGGCACTGCTTATTGTTTTGAACCTTAATAGCGAATGCAGTCCAAGAGCGACATGTGGCAATGGACCGTAGCATGGATTGTACTTTAAGTGTAGTGGGGCCTTGGTGCATGTATGCATCATTTTGGGATATTCTTGCAGAAGCTTTGTGCGCCAAGTGGGCTGAAAGATTTTACCTTTTTTCACCTTTGGAAGTAAGTCTTCAGACTCAAAATGAGTGGTGTGCATTGGTTTCTTCCCAGTTTCCTTTTCAATCTCCAATTGGTATTCTACCATATACAAAAAATAAGGTTTGGTTGAAGCTCGTTGATGGATATATACCTTCGTGGTGCCAGTTGAGCAACATAACACGATTGCAAGATGCATTCTTCTATGAGGGCCATTGCATGGAGTTGTGCCTCTACGCATGCTGAGTGGGTCTGACCAAGCTTTTCAACTGATTTGAGCCATGCAGGGGTGGGAAGTTTGAATGTGTCTTGCCCTTCTATCGTGACGTCTACCTGATTCTGGTTGTGGTTCATATTCTTCTTCATAAGTGGCCTCGATTGGGATTGAAATTGTCTCTTCATCTGCTGGGATCTTCGGTGGGGCATCACGTCTAGGAGGCTTTGACTGAGCTGCAATCTAGGCCTGGAGGTCCAATACGTGTGCCCATAATGTGACTACTTCTTCCATAATTTTTGGCGACGTGACCTCTTGAGCACTAGCTTGTTGTACAGGTGCTTGTAGTTGTAAAGTAGTCTGTTCACTCTGTAAGCGCTGATAGTGTTCATTGATCCGGTCATATTCTTCGAGTACAAGTGCATGATCATCCAAGAGTAACTTCATGGTCTCTGAGGGGACTGCTTTAGACCTGCTTGGACTGAATGATTCCTCCGGTCTATCTATAGCTACTTGAAAGTTTTCATGATTTTGTTCTTGTAATCTTTGGTTCTCTTCCTTGGCAGCTGCCAGGTGTCTCCTTAAGAGCCCCATGTTTCTAGTCAGTGTTGCATTACGTACAATCTGGGCTCGTAGGGGGTCCTCTATTTCAGTCACAACTTCCTTGGTCTTCTGCTCTAATTCCAACTCCATCGAGTGATAAGCATCACATATTTCTTGATGTCGTGTGTTAAGAAAAGCATTCTGAATGGTCAATGAGTTTAGCTGGGCCTGCAATTGTGTAGTGGTCTGTTGCAAGGCCTGGTAGCCGTGGAAGGAAAATTCATTCGTGACTTGATTCATACATGTAAACATTTGAATAAATGCATTGTCTACAATGGGTGATAATAACAATGATGTGGTGTGTGAAGATGGTGCTAGTGGGGTGGTAGATGTAGGGGGAAGGGAAAATGGGGTTTGGGTAGTGAATGTTGTGGTGACAGTAGAGAAATGTGATGTGCTGATATGGTGTGGTGAAATTGTGGATGCGAGTGGTGGTGGAGTGGGTGGTGAAATATCCATGTCACTGGATGTGTTATCGAGTGAACTAATGGTGAACAATGGCGTGACTATGGGTGCATGAGTGGGTGTGAACACGGGATTTACAAACGTGGAGGAATATATGACCTGTTGAGTTTTGCAGAGTAGTTGGCATAGAGGAGGAGACAGAGGTGATGTAGTCGGACTAGGAGGGGATACTGGTGAGAAGGTCATTAGTGGGGGAAATGGGAAAATAGATCGTGGAGGAAGGGGAAAGGAAGAAAGGGAAGGGGTGAGGAAAGGATTAATTGTGGTGGGGGGAAATAGGGTTGAGGGAATAGGTGTAAAGGTTTTAGGTAGAGTCGAGGGTACTAGAGGTACTCTAGCTTCGATGGGAGCACTCGCTATGAATTGGGATAATGGAGGTGAACTGGGGTATACTGGGGAAGTTGGGCATACAAGAGAGGGAAGGGTTTTGGTTGATGTGGAGGTGATTTCGATGGTTGTTATAGGTAGGGATGTTGAAAATTGTGGCGGGGAGTCAATGATGATCATTTCGCCTATAGGTGGTGATTCAGGTGGGGGTTGAGGGACCAACCGTGCTTCTTTTGGATGTCGAGAGGACTTGGTATCTATGGGGACTCGTATGTATTGCCCGGGCCTTGACATTAAATGTATGCGTCAAAGGTCAAACTGTGGCAATGGATTCCTCTTTAAAAAATGGAGTGCTTCGATTGTTCCCACCAATTTGAGTAGTTCATTAAAGCCCTCTACAAAGGAGGCTTTGAATCCTCTGTTGGCTAGCTCCTGTTGTAAGATTTCTTTACCCTGTTCTTCTAAGAGTTGTTTGCTTGTCCACATGGCTTGCATATTATGGTACAACTTCTAGATTGCTAGTGTGTATGCGACAACTTCAAAGGTGTCCTCTTCACAGGCACTAGTATCACCTTGGGCTTCAGTTTGCTGCTCTTGCTCTTCATGCTGGTCATCATCCTATGAATCTGGACTATTTTGGCTGGCTTCATTGTCACCGTCTTCATCTTTTGTTAGTGTCTGATCTTCCTCATCTGAGCTAGAAACAACTTGTTCTCATTGGTGATCGAGTGGTGAGGTAGGGTAAATGGGCCGTTCATATTCTTGCAAGAAAAATTGTCCTTTTAAAAACTGAGATTTGCTAGAGAATGCATCTTGCATCTCAAAATCAAATGTAGTAGGAAATGGGTTCAACCTCAAGGTTAGGAATCGAAAAAGTGAATGCATCCGCACTGACAGTGGTAGGGGGCTCTCTGACTTCTGAGGTGGTGGCTTGAGTGGTGGCTTTGGAGGTGAACACGACACTAGTGGTGCCTTCGTTTACTGTGGGACATGATAAATAAATGCGTATTACAGGTACAGGTGTAGGAGGTTCCATGGGAGACTGCTGAGGGGATGGCTGTAGTGGAGGCAACTCAAGGACCTGTAGGCATGGAATTGAGCCCCTCATATGCTTTCCTACTCTTGCCTTACTTGATTTGTGTGCCTTCTTAGAGGTTCCTTTAAACCACTTCAACTCATCATTGGTCTTCACACGCTCGATTGGTATGTCATAGGCTAGACACATGTATACTATTCTTGTGAGGGCACAAAGGGGAAGATCTCTTGACGTCCGCCAGAAGTGTCGAGGATGGGCATGAAGAGGCAATAGTGCCCATTTGGCCACTGATATAACCCGCCTAACTGCTAATGTAGTCCCCTTCTTGTT
This sequence comes from Ceratopteris richardii, assembly GCA_020310875.1. NCBI lineage: Eukaryota > Viridiplantae > Streptophyta > Polypodiopsida > Polypodiales > Pteridaceae > Ceratopteris > Ceratopteris richardii. The sequence goes on from CM035425.1 coordinate 51,339,655, forward strand.
CAAAGGAAGACCAAGGGAAGATCTCTCGACGTCCTCCTCGGGGGTTGACATTGGATCGATCTGACTTATCTCACTCATTTGTGTTACCGTTAGTGTCCATGTGAAAGGCCAAATGGCCACCAGACACTCCTTTGTATATGCTATTTAATAAAACATATAGTGGCCTGATGAACCATAGACTATAAGTTTGAGCGCATTTGTAAGAACTAAGAAGTATGTCTTCATGCTCCCTGTATACTATGTTTTTCCTACATATTCTGTAGCCTCTGTGCGGAGTACTGTGTGTGGCCCTAGGAGCTCAGTTTTCTACTCCGAGGATATCGACGTGGAGCTCTCGAGAAGGAGAGCACACTGTGGTGCATCGCCATCGAAATACTTCACTAGTATCAGAGGAATTTGACGCAAAAGCTTTGTTTCTTTTGTGCGAGCGAAGTGAACACCCCCCCTCTTGGCTTTCTCCAAGGCTTACGACTCAGGTGGTGACTAAGACAAAGACCTTAGCATACCTTGTCATCTAAGTCACCGAAGTCACCGTTGGCGGTGTTGGCTGCATGCAAGGGAGGACCCCAATGATCAAGGAAGATAGATGTTCCCGGTACTTCCCAGCAGGTCACCCATCCCAATACTGTTCCCCCTAGAGCTTGCTTAACCGTGGCAATCTCTTGCCACTAAACTACACTCTTGTGGTGTCTGAAGAAGGGGAAAAACCAAGGTTAACATTACCTTGAACATGTTTTGGTCCCTCAAAGCTTCATTCTTTGCTTTCAAAGCCTGTTTTTGAAGCATTTTTGGGGTGTCTTTTGGAGCCAATTTGGAGTACTTTCGCACATAGTTCTTTTCACACAGGTCCAAGAAAATCAAGAAGAGTATTCTTTGTAATTCTCTGACAATAAATATCAATCTTTGGGGCTGTGTTTTCAGCCACACTCATAAAACTACATGTTTCTCGAAAGGTTTTCAGTTTTGGTGGGAGCCGTCGTTGAAAATTTATGCAGTTTTTTTTTTTAGCGTAAAACATCAGAGTTGATAGAAACTTGCAGGTGCTGTTGGCTAGTTTTTGGGCTATGCATTCAGCCTTTTAGTGTCATTTTACTGCATATATTGAGCACATACACACCATGTATGCTTTTGTGGATACCGCTTATGTAGGTCCATGTGGTCATTGATATAGCGGATATGTTTTTTGCATAAAGCCTTTTACGTTTGATAAAGAGTGTCATGGTGAGGTTTTCTTAACTGGGAGACACCCAGATGTCGGAGTCTCTTTGGTGATGTAGGTGGAAGACTTACCCAGCCTCACCATAGGAGATGTATGATAGTTGTTCATAGGTGCTCGATACACATAGTTGTCTTCTATTGGGTAACTGATAATATGCAGTGGAGTCAGTGATTCACTATGCAGATAACATGTCAGTACTTGTAGTTTTATGATATTTTGACACTGGTCATACACTCATTTTGCAGAGGATACTTTGGAACAATATTTCCAGATTTTTGGTTTTGTCAACTATATAGTGGTCGATTTACTCCTTGCTATAGTTATTCATTGGTGTTTGGACTCTTCTAGCTCCATTATCATTCTATTCGGTTCTCCACCATCATGACATCAGAAGTCTCAGGCACATCTAGTGGATCAGGGTCTAGTGCTAGTGTTCCAAGGAGGAGCTATAACTTGCAGGGTAAAGACCATTTTGAGATCCAAAAATTTGATGGCACAAACTTTGCTATATGGAAGAATCAGATTAAAGATGTGTTGATTCAAAGGAAGCAATGGAAGCTAGTAAATGGGATTTCAAAGAAGCCTACTGACATGAATGAAGATGATTGGGATGAGTTAGATCAAATGGCCAGGTCTACCATTCACTTGCACCTGGTAGAGAATGTTTACTTTATAGTATTAGACGATGAAAGTGCAGAGGACCTTTGGAAGAAGTTATGCAATACATATGAAAAAGAGACAACATCAAATAAAGTGTATCTGATGAGAAAATTATATGACCTTCCCATGAAGGACAAAGATAGTGTTGCTACTCATCTAAATGAGTTTGATGCTATATTCTCCCAGCTACAGACTCAAAAAATGGATATGGATAATGAAATGAAAGCAGTATTACTGTTATGCACCTTGCCATCATCATGGGATACGTTTTGCACAACTATTAGCAATAGTGCACCTGGTGGTAAACTCATCTATGATGACATATGTGGAGCACTCTTGAGTGAGGTGATTCGTAGAAAATCTATGGTTGGCACTCAGAGTGGAGATGCATATAGTGTTCGTGATTCTTACCAAGGAAAGAATCAACAACGTGGCAAGAGCAAGAACAAGGAAAAGAATGGTCAATGGAATAAGAGTGGAAGTAAATCAAGGAAGAGGGATATTGAATGCCATTATTTTCATAAGAAAGGACACATGAAGAAAGACTCCTATGCATTGAAGATGCTAAAGGTAAAGGACAGAATGTTGATTGGCATGTTAAATAGTTACATGCACCATTTACTTTGACTATGAAGATTGAAGAAATTAATGCTATTTTTGATGATGCTGATGTGTTGAAACTTGATACTACTGTGCCAACTGAGGCTCTTATGGCTGATTCTCTTTCCCACACATGGTTGCTAGATTTTGGTGCTTCTTTCCATGTGACACCACACATAGAACGATTCTCTAATTATGCAGCAAAGTCTCTTGGTACTGTGAGACTTGGTGACTCTTAGTAGTGTGACGTTGTGGGGATTGGAGATGTGGTTGTGTAGTTCATTGATGGTAGAAAATTTACTATGCATAATGTATGCCATGTACCTCAGTTGTCACACAATTTGATGTTAGTTGGTCAACTTGATGACCTTGGTTACAAGGTGGTCTTCTATGATCAGTCCTTTCATATATCAAAAGGCAATATGGTTATTGCAAAAGGAAGCAAAGTTGGCTCACTTTATCCTTTACTTGTATCATAGAAAGAACACTTGTTATCTGTTACTGAAAAAAATATGGCTTGTATTTGGCATGGTCGTTTGGGCCATATATCTCATAGAGGAATTGAAAATCTTTCTCATTCTGGCTACTTACATGTGTTATCTTTCTCTGATTTTTCATTTTGTGAGCATTGTCAATATGGAAAGAAAACCAGAAATGTGCATAGAAATGCACATTAGCTCTTCAATTCAGCCTTTAGATCTTGTTCATACAAATGTGTGTGATCCTTTGCCCACCAAGTCCTTAGGTGGTTCTCTTTACTTTGTCACTTTCATAGATGATGCCACTAGAAAAGTCTAGGTATATCCTATCAAATCGAAGGATGAGGTATTCCCTACTTTCAAAAAATGGCTTGCTTCAGTTGAGACTGAAAAAGGAACTAAGATTAAGGCTTTACATTCATATGATGGGGGTGAGTATACCTCACATGAATTCAACCTTTTCTGTCAGTTTAGAGGGATTCAAAGAGAGTATACAACTCCTTATACCCCAGTACAGAATGGTGTAGCTAAAATGATGAATAGAACTATTCAAGATAGAGTAGTTTCTATGTTGCATCATGCAAACCTCTCACAAGGCTTTTGGGAAGAAGCAATATTGACTATAATTCATGTGATTAACCTTTCACCTAGTATTGCCAAAGGTCTGAAAGTGGTATAGGAGTTATGACAGGGTAGCCACCATATTATGATCATCTTCGAGTTTTTGGGTGTGAAGCATATGTTCATATACCTAGGAGTCTTAGAGAAAAGTTGGACCATAAGTCAAAGAAATGCATTTTTCTTGGATATGGTCGAGAAGGACAATTTGGATATTGCTTATGGGATCTTGAAACATGGTCAGTGATAAGAAGTAGTGATGTCATTTTCAATGAGGCTAAGATGCATAAATAGCCCATTAAGAAGGTTGAAGTGAGAAGAGTGGTGTTTGAGGATACTAGTCCTCCATTTAGCATGCATAAAAATGCTACACATAGGGACGTTGAAGAGAATGTCCGATTAGATCAGTCTGCACATGTTCTTGTTCAACAACCATTGAGACACTCTATATGTGTCTCACATCCACCTGATAAATATGTTCCAGGTTTAGATTTTGTTATGCTAACAGATGTCGGTGAGCCTTCTTGCTACAAAGAGGCTATGCAGACAGAGGATCATGTCAAGTGGGAGTGTTCCATGAAGAGTGAGCTAGATTCTATTCACAAGAATGGTTCTTGGGATTTAGTACCTTTTCCAAAGGGCAGGAAATCTTTACCATGCAAATGGGTATATAATCCGAAATTCACATCAGATAGTGCTTCTCCAAAGTATAAAGCACGACTAGTTGCAAAGAGTTTTAAGCAACAACATGGTGTTGATTTTGAGGAAATCTTCTCTCCAGTGGTCAAGATGACTACCTTGCTTGGATTCGTTGCAATGGAGGACTTAGAGCTAGTCCAAATGGATGTGAAAACTACTTTCTTGCATGGAGATCTTATAGATGAGATCTATATGGAACAACCAGAGGGTTATCTAGTTCCTGGCAAGGAAAGTCTAGTTTATAATCTCAAGAAGAGCTTGAATGGTCTTAAACAATCCCCTAGACAATGGTACCAAAAGTTTGATGCTTGTATGAAGTCCCAAGGCTATTCTCGAAGCAATGAGGATCATTGTCTCTACACAAAGAGATGCTCATATGGCAGCTTGATATGCTTGATACTTTATGTTGATTGCTGGGAAGTCCTCTTATGACTTGTCAATTCTCAAAAGGAAGCTGAGTAAGACATTTGATATGAAGGATTTGGGGGATGCCAAACATATTCTTGGCATGTGCATTACTTGTGATAGGAGTAAAAGATGCATATACTTGTCTCAAAGTGAGTACATATCCAAAGTACTTCATAGGTTCAATATGCAAGGTGGAAAGGCATTGAGTACGCCTTTACCCACATATGTGAAATTGAGCAATACCTCCTTTTCTCAGTGACAGTCAGAGTGCCATTTCTTTGGCTAAGAATCTGATCTATCATGCAAAGACCAAGCACATTGAGGTGAGGTATCACTTCAGAGATTGCTTAGCCACTGAGCGCATTGTTATTGAGAAGGTTCACACTCGAGATAATGTTGCAGATGCTTTGAATAAATCTCTACCATAGGATAGCTTTCGAAACTACTGTCACTTGATGGGGTTACTTGATTCACGATCTTACATAGTCACTTGTTTACTGTGTAACATGCCCATCAAGTGGGAGGTATAGTTTGTATACTTACACTCAGGTATTCTTTATCATTCTTTATTTTTCTCCCATAGTTACTTTGGCCATATTGGCCTTTAGTGGGAGATTGTTACCTTTACTGTCCATATGAAAGGCCAAATGGACACCAGACACTTCTTTATATATGTTCTCTAATAAAACATATAGTGGCCTAGTTAGCCACAGGCTATAAGTTCGACCCCATTTGTAAGACCTAATAAGTCTATCTTCGTGCTCCCTATGTATTGTGTTTTTCCTACGTATTCTACAGCCTTTGTGTGGAGTACCGTGTGCAGCCCTAGGAGCTCAGTTTTCTACTCCAAGGATATCACCGTGGAGCTCTCGAGAAGGAGAGCACACACTGGTGCATCGCCATCGAAATACTTCAATTTGTCCAAAAATCTTTCGATCCTCCTTCGCAATCATTTTTTACGTTTTGGGGTTACATTCCTCAAGGGCGGTATTGTTAGGGAAGTCAAGCAGTATCACTCACTGTTCTTCCAAGGTTTTGATCTATAGGGAGAATTCCTAAGATTTGAGTCCACTGAGTGATCGTATAACCAATCTTGGCCAAGGATTAACAGTTCTATCAGGTAATCACCATGGCACACTAGGAGTTTCACAGTCATGGTCATCTCGTGTATGAGGATAGGAAGGTCCATCTCACCCATGCAAGGGGCTTCCATGCCTCCTAGCCCTATGCGGAATGCCTCAATTGGCTGCATTTCTAGTCTTGAGTCCTTATAGTGGGACCACCTAATCGCACTAGTCACAACACCTGAATCAATTAACGCTCTAAGCTCATGGCAGGTGTTGCCTTGTTCTAGCATGACTGTAATGAATGGTCTCCTATCCACTATGCTAGGATGAGCCGATCACTTTGTTTGACACATAGCCATAGGATATCTTGGTGTTTCTTCAAGGTGGTTATAGTGTTCTTTCATTAGTCCTTTTTTTTTCTTAGTTTCATGCATTTAATGCGTTCTAAAGCTTCTGCCTGAGCTTCCTCTCGTATTCTCTTTTCTTCCTCCTTACACTTCTTTGCCAATGTCAGTCGTCTAAGCATATCCTCCATAAGAGGTGCTTGATAAAGCTTGACCCTACAACCACTAATGTAATTTGGCATGATCTATCCTTCTACTATGGCTAATTGTACCCCTCCACTTGTCAAAAGTCTGTTAATAATCATGGGTCCATAACCACGTTTCTCTAGCTTCCATGTGTGTTGTTTGAACGTGTATGCTAGGACTAAATCACCTTCTTTTAAGCCTTTATCTTTCATATGTGCATCAAAATAGGCTTTCTATCGCTTCTTGGCTGCATATATGCATGCTGGTGCTTTCAACGTGGTTCCACCTAATCGTTCCAAGTCCATTATTCTTGATGATAATTTGTGGCCGGTCCACTGATGCTCTTGTGTAACCTTAAGGATGGGTACCAAAAAGCCAAAGGGAGCACTGCATTTTGACAAAAAACCATCTGTAAGGGATTTGCATTGAGGACGGTCTGATAGGTCACTCGATATGCCCAAACAGCATGATGTAACTTTTTGTCCCAATCTGAACGTTTGTTCTCCACAATTTTCTTCAATAGATTACAAAGGACCTGTTAGTACTTTCTACTTGACTATTGGCCTGAGGATGATATGGTGCGGATTTCTTGTGAATCACCATACAATCTTGTAACAAATATTCAATGACCTGGTTTAGAAAGAATGTTCCTCGATCGCTCACTAGTTCTGTAGGTAATCCATATCTCGTAAAGACATTTTCAAATAAGAATTTTGCAGTCATGTGTGCATCATTCTTTTTGGTAGCCTTAGCTTCTACCCATTTGGTAAGATAGTCCATCGCTACTATGATGTACTGAGCATGCGTACCTTTAGCATTTTGGTTAAGATCGATTTGCCTCTAGGGGTCTTGGGTTCTTGTCCTAGGTCTCCTCGCTCTCTTCTATCTCGTTCTCGAGAATGATATTTCCAAACTCATTTTTCTTGTTTGGTAAGCTCGTTACCACATACATGGTTCCTTTCTTATCAATATATGAGCCCTCTTCAAATTTGACCACTGTGTGTTCAAGTTCGAAGGGTTGATCTAGATTTTTGAGTTGGACAAGTGATCGCCTCAAACCATCCTCATAAATGCATGCACCTAATCGATTGGTCATAATAAACTCCAATTGTGTCTTATAGGGACCTTCAATTTCTATAAATAAGCAGTGTCTGAGTTACTTGTAGGTCTCTACATGCTAAAAGACATTTCCCAATCACTTGTTTCTGAGCTTAGCACATAGGGATAATCACAAAGCCATTGTGCCCATGACCTAGCTGTGCGATTGACACTAGCTTCAGAAGTACTGCTTGTAGTGTTTTTGCAGTGTTGTCAATTGCTATAGAAATGGCAAACATAGATGCAATGAGTCAGCTTATGAGCAATAATCTGGACAAGAACAACTTCTATGCTTGGAGATTTAGAATGAAGAATCTCCTGATGGGATAAGGCTATTGGAATTACATCGAAGGAGAGAACAAAAATGCTCCATAGTTACGAGAGAGGAATCGGACTGCGGACCTTTTAAGAGCATATGAGGAATGTAATCAAGGAGCATGAGAGGTAATGTATTGGCTATTTGTTAGCATACAAGATTGCATGATTGGGCACATATGGGATGCCAAGACTCCAAAAGAGGCTTGGAATAGCTTGATCACATTGTATGAGACCAATACAAAGGCACAAAAATTGCAACTCAAGAATGAACTGCATACATTGGAGAAAAAGGGCATGTCAGTAAGTGACTATACCTTGAAAATCAAAAGCATGTGTGAGTCACTTACATCTATTGGTGTGAATGTAGATGATGATGATAAGGTGGAAGTGTGACTTTGTGGTTTAGAAGCTGCATATAAGGAGTTCAAAACATCTATTCAAACCAGGGAAAATGTTCCAAATTTTGCTGATACCGTGTCCATGTTGATTATTGAATACAAGAATCTTTGCGAGGACTCAAATTCCCGAGGAAAACCTAGTTCTGAGCACGTATTCTAATACGGAAAAGGAAGAGGTAGAGGTAGAGGCTTTAGAAGTGGAAGAGGACACAATAACCAAGACCAAGGTCAACAAAAAAATCATGCAAGAGGTAGAGGACGATTTTGTGGCAGGGCAAATAGGCCATAGAAATTTCCAAAGAAATGATTCAGGTAATCACAGTAAAGGATGTTGGAATTGTGGTAAACCTGGACACTTTGAATGTGATTGCATGTTGAAGAATCAAAATAACAAAAGGTAGCAAAACAAATATGCATCCACAAGTGTAGATGATTCTGAAAAACTATTCATGGTCCAATGTCACATGATGAATATGATGTCTGCTGATGTTTCAAAATCTAATGGAAATGTTTGGTATGTTGATTCACGTGCTTCAAATCACATGACTAGTCATGTCGAATGGTTTAGTAGTTTGCAAAAATTGCTAGTTCTTGGATATGTTGAAACAAGTGATGACACATCACACCCTAGTATCGAGCTACAAGAAACATAGCACTGGTTATGGAGGACGAAAAGGTAAAACATCTTGTTGATGTGATACATGTTCCAAATATAACAAAGAATCTAGTTTTTGTTGGACAAATGGTTGACCAAGGACTACAAGTCAAGTTCAATGTTGATGGGCTATATGTAGAAGAGTCCAAATAGGATGGAAGATTGATTGCCAAAGGAAACAAAGTGGGTAGGATGTTCACCTTAAATGTGAAAATTCTTGAAATGAATGCAGTCATGTTTGCAAAACCTGCAAGAGTTATTGTTGATATAGAGATCTGGCACAAACAAATTGGACATGCAAATTTGTAGAGGCTAAAATTGATGCAATCAAAGGAGATTGTCAGTGGACTACCAAATTTCAAGGTTGCACAAATGCAAAAGGTATGTGCAACATGTCGGTTTGGTAAAGAGTCAAAAGCATCATTTTTGCATGACAAGCATGTCAGTGAGAATGTACTAGAAATAGTACATACAGATGTTTGGGGTCCTGCAAAGACCACATCTATGGGCAATTGTAGGTTTTATGTTACTTTCATTGATGGCCATACACAAAAAGTATGGGTATATTTCATAGAAGAGAAGAGTGAGGTGTTCGCTCACTTCCAAAATTTTAAGGCTATGTTGGAAAAGCAGACAAGAAAGTATATTCGGATATAAAGGTCTAATGGAGGAGGTGAATACATGTCAAATGACTTCAACAAGTGTGTGTGAGCTTTCTTCCTTATCTCCTCCCTCGTGACAAAAAAAATAACTAAGCAACTAGAACAAGCTCAACCACAAGGTATCGAACTTTGGGTGCATAAGGAGTTAGCTAGAGCTCAACAAGGGCGATTACACATATGCTTGCCCAAGGAAATCTTACATACACAAAACCCCATTCTCCCCCTCATGAGAATAGTCTCAACAAAGACGCCAAGGAGAGGCAAAGATCAGAACCAAGCACAAAAATAAAAAGCAGATCAACTCACCTCTTTGACAATAGTAAGAAGAAGATCAACAAGGGTATGGGTTTAGAAGCCAAAAGCACCAATAGACCCCACAGAACCAAAGAACCAACCATGAGGGATACAATATTTAAGAAACCATCCAGAGATGAAGAGGCCAAAAGTGATCGATATGCAACCGAACGCTGCTCTAAAATGGATCCCTATAAGGAGGAGTTATTAGTTGTCATACAACCATTGATTGATTGCATCATTTTGAGATCCAAAGGATACCTCCAAACAAAGATTGCATCAACATCTGCAAGTAACATCGAAAGCCTTGACGTGTGAAAACCATGTGCCTTTGGCATAACCCCCTCTTTTGCACCATTCAAGTCATGCATTTCCATTATATGCATTAATATAGGGCCACGCTACAAGGCCATGCATAGACATAATTGAGAATCCCACACACATGAGACACATTTGACATATGTAAACTATTTTATTGATACTAACGTCTTTCTTCTTGTTTTGTGACACTGTTCCAAAAAAAAGGGGGAAGATAAACAAACAGATAAGAGACAGGAACATGCGCACAAAAAATCTCATCAGTGTACCATCAACACGGTCATCCATCTACAATGAAAGAGAATCCAATGATCAATCACCATGATGGGAGTATGACATGAAGGGATGAATATCAACTAGCTTTTCACCATGGTAAGAATCCCCTACCTTGGCAACACTATCACAATGATAGGTTAGGAAACCTCTTTGTTAGCATACCCTTGAGCAGTTAGCACAAGATCCAATTTTTTTCACCATACTTCTTACAATGCATTCCCCAATATGCATTAACAAAGGGCCACATTACAAGGCCATGCACAAGGCACATGTTTTTTTCAGCCCATGCACTTACACACTTACCCACCATTCATTATGGGTTAGGAGTGCTTGGCATGATAACTATGAAACCCATGTTTGAAAGATCCAGAGGACATCAAGGTTACAATATCAGTACCTATGAAGCAATTCAGAGCCAACAATCGCTCAAAATTAACATGGACAACCTCTTTTGAGCAACTAGTAATTTTTCCAAGCTCACAAATAAACCATCATGCTTGAATCCAAGGAAGAAGTTCATACAAAGGGACTAAAACTTCCAAAGGCTAGCAGTGACAAAATGAACAATAGGACAGTTGAACCTGCTACATTTCGAAGACAAACTACTCTTGTTGATACATGCTGGCATCTACCTCTCAAAGTACTACATGGAAAACCCACTCCAACAAGGGTATATTAGGGATGACAAACTCAAGAGGGGGGAGTGTTGGCACTCAACGCCAAGCACAAGGTGCGGGAACACATCAAAGAAGTGGACACACAAGAAGAGGGAGCATGTAGGGAGATCCAAGAAGTATATGTCAAATTTTCAAAAAAAAAAACCCTATAAAAACAATGATTTTGACCACTAAAAACCATTGTAAATATCATTTCACATTTTTTCAAATCCATTGTGTTCAAGCAGAGGAGTCCTCAAGCTTGAGGAGTATTAGAAGTATCTATGTACCAGTTTTCATGATTTTTTTTGAGCCCTCAAATAAGCCATGGAACCTAATTTTTAACTAGGCCAGACATTAGGTCTGCACAAGGTCAAAAATAGTCAAAAAAACTATAAAAAGAGCTAGAGAGCTCATTTTTGGAGTTAGTTAGTTGAAGTCAACATTTTTTAGGTTAGGATTTTTGAGGTTAGCAAGTTAGAGAGAGAGCTTCTTGAAGAGCGTAGTGGAGTTATTGAGAATCAAAGCTTCCATTGTTCCTATCTTTGTAATCTTGCCTTGCACGTGTGTGTGTGCATGTATGTGCTTGTCACTCACATTTTTTTGCCAAAATTTCTCACAATCTTCATATCCTCTTCATGTCTCTACGGATTGACAATTAAAGGAGGTGCTACTCACGCTTGGGCTAGACCACACAACTATGTGTCAAGTCTACTCAAGTGCAAAGCCAACCAAATATAGGAGACCATGCATAGTTACTGATTTGGGGCACTTCCCTATGAATATGTTCGAATTTCTTATTCATATGGATGTTGTAGTCAATGTGATATGGTTGTCTCTTATACAAACTCTGAAGGCTACATGATAGGCTTGGAGGTATTGAAAACCCATGCATTCGATAAGTCACTCTTCCCAGGCACTTGTGTAAAGCCAAATTATCAATAAATGTTTTAGTGTGTGAGGATGATGATCTCATTGAACAAGTAATATTGGGTCAATATTGGCTATTGGACAATTCAATAGGTCTAAACCTAGCCATAAGAAAAATTATACTCAAGTAGGAAGGAAACACTTTCACTGTACCTCTTTTCACTTCCTCTTCACTCAATGTCTTGATACCAATAGAGGCAAAAATTATTTCATCCTTCACTTGATGCTCAAGGCAAAAAATAGCACTAACTATCAACCAACCTAGCAAAAAACAAAAACCCAAACAAGTAGAAAAGAGAAAAAGAACCTGGGAAAGAGAAAGTCTAAAGTGGCGAAACAATATTGGTTACCCAAGTCTCTTGTGTTGTCACAAATATCTCAATCACACATTTGTGTGCTCAAGAAAGTGGCAAACAAATTAGAGGATTCTGCTTATAGTCACAAGAAGCAATGAATGTCATGATGGATGCCACTTTGAGAACCAAAACTAGATCCACCACATTTCGTTAAACAAATTTGGATATGCAAGTCCATGCATGCCACAAAGAATAAATTTGATCAAGTATGGGTTCCCAAATGTATCCTCACGTCTTGATTTACTTCGATTCTAATCCCAGGAATCCAAGGTCACAAAAACAAAGGCAAGCTAAAAAATCAAAGAAAAAGCACATCAACAAAAATTTAGGGTCCTTCAAAATTGGGTACCTAAACACTCTCAACTAAAAACAAAGAAGAATACAACACATATTATATGGGTTCTAAAGAGATGTACCATTCCTCTTCTTGATCCCTTTGTAAACATCATTTGAAATAATTGATTTATTCTTGATATATGAAACTAGAGATTGAATTGAATCCTTTATTAAAACTATATCTCCAACTAACCAAAATATTTTTAGTCTATGGATGATATATAAAATAGGTTTCTTTTCAAAGTTATACCCAAAAAAACACATTGCATAACCTTGTGATCCTATTTCTCATATCATTTCTCAAACGTTAGTGCAAATATCAAAGAAATCAAAACATACAAATGAGAAATAGATGGTTTGAGGCCATGAGAATCCTCATAAGGGGTGGTAAACTATAATACTTTAATGGGATGCTTGATAATAGCATATGCAACACAAATCATGGTTTTTAGGCCTCATATGAGGTAACAATTGAGGCTTGACAATACCATATGAAATAACTTTATCATCATTAGAGAGATCATGAATTGTATACCTTTCTTGACTACCAAACCAATCCTATCTAGTTTGAGCATTGAAAATAGATACTTACTTGATCCTTGATACGTATAAATCATTTGATAACGTGCACTATCATTAGCAACAAAAATGATAACCTTTCCAAATGCTATAATAGGATAAAAGGATTTCTTTGCACATGTAGCAGAATTCCTTGTAGGATAAGACTCGAGTGAAGTGAAAATATGTTTTGAGAAGTAATATGTTGAGTTTCACCACTGTCAACATATAGTGAACATGAGATGATGGGTTGTAACTACATTGTGGTAGATGCACATTCTTCATTCTACACAAGGTTAGAAGACTAAACCTTAGAAGCACAGATATCTACAATATCCATTTCAATTGCTTTCTTCTTTTCCTCCTTAATAACAAGATTAGGACAATTCTTTATAACATGCTCATTGGTCTTACAACACTCGATATATTATTTCTATTTATTTGATTTATTCTCCTCTTTATCTTTGTTCTTTGTTTAAGTGGCATTTACAGTTTTCTTCTTACTAAAGGAAGAGTTAGTTTTTCCCTTGCTCTTTTGAATAGCAACAAATGCTTAAGCTACAACATGCATAATAGGCCTATTTTCCTTATATTGACCTTGATACATTAGAACAAAGATGGGATCTTCTAATATTAAGTCATTTGGATTTCCTTCATCATCAATCAAAGAGTAAAAACAATTCTCTAATAGGAATCGAGCAATCCATTAAGTGCAATCTACACAATTTTTTTTGCAAGTATCAATTGTTCCTTCAAATCTTTTATTTTATCAGAAAAATTCTACAGAATCACCTTTATTCATATGCTCACACTATTTTTGAAGCTAAGCTACATGAGCCTCTTTCGTTGCCAAATACAATGTGGCAAGAGCATCCCAAGCATGCATCATTGTTTTATGATCCAATATGAGGAATAATTGCACACTTTATAGACAAAGCAATCAAGAAATATTTTTAAAAATCTCTATCATCCTATGGAAGTTGATTTGCAGTGTCTTGAGATGTTGACAATGCATTTAACATAGTCCAAATGGGAGTCGCAAGTGGATTAAAAATGGAAGTCTCACTAGAACTAGAAGATGCAACATCCTTAAGACCATATGCATCAACTACATTTTGAGTATGTGTAGATACAATAGTGCATATTTGAACACCTTGCACTATTGCACAATTCCTTAATAACATACATGGTGCATCATGTATGGTTGTGGATGTGTATTGTGAGGTTGTGATTCCTACATCCTCCCTCTCATCATTTACCACTTTCTCAAACTTTCAACTATACATTACCACCACACGCTCTTTCACTCAACCCTATATGGATGTGAATGCCAAATATCTCATCCCTCACACAATCACACCAACCTCCACACAGTCGTACTCACACTTTCACTCTCACTCACTCAAATGTTAAATCATACACTCACAAAATCAACTACTCACATCGAGTACATATTCTTCATTTTCATACACATATTCATCATGTAAGCTCCAATAAATTTAATGAACACATACAAACCTTGCTAGAGCTCAATTTATCCTTGCATTGGACAAATATGTCATAGTTTCAGTTAAATTTAATCATGTATTAATATATTTTAGTAGTGAGATGTGAAAACAAGCATGACTAATGGGTCAATTTCTTCCCTCTTTGTGAGATTTTCTCCTCCAACTTGTATATCCATCAATACTCCTAACATTATACTATTCTTCATACATTCCACTCCATAATAATTTTTATATGATTCTCCCAAGTTTCTTCTTTTTAGTTACTTTAATTGTGTGCATTTCCACTCCTTCAAACTCCAACAAGTGGTTCGAGAAGGCCATTCCTTCTTGATATGCATCATTGGAATACTCAATTACTTTCTCTCAAATTGATATAAGATTTGGTGAGCATTATCAAGATGATAAGCACTACAGGAGATCTTGAACATCTTGGTGTAGGAAAAAAATGATTCGAGTATTTTTTGGCCTCCATTTGCATACTTGAAACCATTGTATAGGCAAATGATAAAGTCATTGGCCATGTTTAAGAGTGATGATGTATTGAGTATGTTGGCTATTGAGGACTAGTTGAATGGTTCCAACTACCCATTGAGAGAGAGTGGTGAGAAGAAAGATTTAAGTGAGGGTTCACCACGTGCATATTAAAACTTTCATACACATACTTGTAGTGAGAAAATGCAAGCAATAAAGAATAATTTCTGAGTCTCATGGAGTTGGAGAGGAGTGTGTATAGCAGCTCACCCACATAGTTGCAATCTCATAAGAATTCACATGGGTTCAACATATAACACTAGTGCTTGAAGCATGTAATCAAACATATAAAAATGCATGCATGTCTCAATGAGTAAAGAGGCATTGGAATGCTTAGACAATAGATTAGTCTTGAGATCAATAAGTGGTGATGACAACTAGAGAATCACAAAGAGGATTGAAGGGAAAGAGTTTAGGGAATTAAACCCTTGGATTACAATTTCAATGCATATTTAGAGTGACCAACTACAAATATTTAGTGATTGTTGACATATTTTTTTGGTGATGTGTGTGAACACATTTAAAACCATTAGGGCACTTTTTTCCCTCTTTAGGAGGTTTTTCCCGCTCAGCTTGTATATATGCCTATAACCCTAATGCATCACTTAACTTTGTGCATTCACTTGGTAATACATCATGTATTGTGTCGTGCTCTTATGTATTGAGTTGTGCTCTTATGTATTGAGTTGTGCTCTTATGTATTGTGTTGTGTCCCAAGCTTCTTCTTTTTCCTAGTGTTGTTCATGTGATTCCATACACCTCAAACTCCAACAACTAGTATCAAAGTAGGTTGTTGCTTCATCTATGGCTCAACACCCCTCCTGTCATTGTCTCAAAATCCCACAAAATTTGGTGAGCATAGTTGAGATGATTACGAGTTAAAACCTGCTTCCCTCTGTGGCATTGAATTTTAATATGAGTTTGTTTCAACCTTTGAATGCACTGTTGCAATGATTGTGAAGGAAATTTTGTCCTTTTTGTGCCAAATATATATAAGTTTTTGTTCACCAGTACAAGCGCCTTGAAGTCTGCTACACATTTAGTGAATCTCAATGGGGTTCTTTTGTTTAGATCCAAATGATTTTTTGCATCAAGGTATTTAGTCACTCATCATGGCTGAAAGCAATGATGTATTCTGCATGTTTGCTGTTAAGGATAAGTTGGATGGTACTGGTTACCCATTGTGGGCATATAAAATGTTTCATGCATTGTTAGAAAAGGGGTTAAGGAATATTGTACATGGTGTTTCAAAATGTCCTACAACACCTACAAATACAGTTATTGAAGTTGATGCAGATGGCATTGAAGATGATGATCTCCAATCTACTACTCATGTTGCAATTCCTACTCCACGTACTACAATGCAACTTTGTTAGGATGATAGAGATGCTTAAGCACATGGATAGATAGCTTTGTCTCTCAAATGTTCCATTATTCCTCACATTTGATCTTGCATGATGGTAAAGGATGGTTAGGTTACACTTACAACTTTGTACCAGGCAAGAAATGAGGCTCGTATCACGTACCTCCAAAAATAATTGGAGAATGAGCATATAAATGAAGGAGATTTTATGGACAATTTTTTGACAAAGATCAAAGATTTGAAGGAGCACTTGATTTCTGGTGATGGTCATACCAGATAGTTCACTTGCAATGGTCTTCCACATTCGTATCATAGTTTTGCTTCTACTCTTTGATTTATGATGAAAGAAAACCCAAATGGCTTAACATTTGAGGAGCTAATCTCTATTTTGTTGCAAGAAGATCAATCTAGGTAGAACATGTCAATTATGTGTGTTGCAGATCAAGCTTTCTTAGGTAGTGAGAAGGACAAAGGTAAATGGAGCTCATCTACTAGTAAGAAAAAATCCGTTAATATTGCACAATTGAAGAAGGAAGACAAAGATGAGAAGAAAACAAAAAATCATAAATAGTTTTGCAAATAGTATAAGGCAAATGATCATGTCATTGAGAGTTGTCCTAAACAAGCTAAAAAAGAGGCAAAGCAGAAAGAGGTTGGAATGGTTGTTGTAGAAGCCTCTACACCTAAAATAGAGTTTGTTAATCTTGTTCAAAATGAACAATGGGCATTTATTGATTGTAGCTATGACCCATCTCTTATGGGCAATGTATGTCTGTAGTAGACTTAGATGTTTAGTACTTTGATGGTGGGGCAACAAAAAATATTCTCTTGTTGCATAATTTCTTCAGTTTGCTTGAGCCTTCCCATATAGGGAATATTCTCACATGTGCTAAAAACTCCTCTTATCTTGTAATGGGAGTTGGTGAGACCATTTTGACTACTAATAATGGTAGTTCCTTCAAATTTCAAATGCTTTATATATGCCAGGGATCAAGAAAAATATGTTATCAATTTCAACATTAGCCAAGATTGGATTGGTTATTAAATTTTTTGATGATAGATGTACCATTCATGATCCCTAAAATGGTGTTGTTGTTATTGCTTCTGACATTTTATATTATGGAATTTATAAGCTCATAGACTATGCAAAATTCGTGAATGATTCAGCATGTGCTATTCAAGATTCTCAGGCTATCTTAGATGCAAAGCTTTGGCATGCACACTTTGGTCAATTGAATTTTGCTAATTTTCTTCGCGTGCAGAAATCTGAAATGGTGTCCTCTCTTCCCAAACTTGAGGCACCTTGTAAACATGTATGTGAAGACTCTATTTTGGGTAGAATGGAGCATTCTTCCTTCCCAAAATATGATTTAGTTCCAGCTACTCATAAGTTGTAGCTTGTTTATAGTGATGTCTATGATCCTATGCAAACACCTTCATTTGGGGACTACCTTAACTTCATGACCTTTATTGATGACTTCTCTAGGCATGCATGGATGTATCCACTGAAAGCAAATTAGAAAGTGTTTATGAACTTCAAATACTTCCTAGTTATGGCTGAAAATCTACTAGCATGTAAATTGGGCACCCTCTGTTCTAATCGAGAGGGGAGAGGGGAGAGGGAGGGAATAATGTTTTCTAATTTTAATGCATTTCTAGGTGAGCATGGGATAAAAAATTAGCACACACTCAAACAAATGGAGTTCCTAAAATAAAGAATAGGTTTCTCATGGAAATAACGAGGTGTATGGTCAAAAGTCAGTCTTCATCACATAGCTTCTAGCTTGAGGGTGTTATATGTGCAACATATGTACTTAATAGCTATCCCACCAAAGCACTACAATTGATCACTCCATATGGGGCTTGGCATGGTCGCAAGCCATATTTTTATCATATGCATGTCTTTAGTTGTCTAGCATATGCATTAGTTCATTAACAAAAAAGTAGGAAATTAGATGATAAAGTAGTGAAATGTATTTCTGTTGAGTAGAGTTTGGAAAGCAAAGGCTATCATCTGTATCTTCCATAGAATAAATGCATTCTTGTTCGCCATGATATTGTTTTTGTGGAGGACTTAATTCAGCCATTACTTGCATGTACCAAGGAGACATTAGTTAGCCCAAAGGATGTGTATGACATCTTGCTTCTCTTTTTATAGGTGGATAGTCAAGTTCTAGTCCAAATGAGGAAATTTCTCATTCTTTTCAAATTCCATATGATGATGCAAATCACTCCATTTCTAATGAAAATTTACATGATGCACTTGTTGATGAGAGGTCTGACATAGAAGACACTAAAACTACGCCTAAATGGTTGGTGCAGACTTTGAGAGAGTGAAAATTAAATGCCCGTTTGTAATATCATATCCGTTCAAGCTCTCATAGTGCCTCTTTGCATCAGATTGCTATGCAATGGCTACCTATAGTCTATGTGATGAGAATGAGTGTGTTTCTTTTGATGAAGCACAAAATTCTAGAAAATTGAATGAATGCTATGAAATTAGAATATGATGCTATTATGAAGAATGGTGCTTGGTCTTTATGTGATTTACCTCCAAACAAAAAGGCCCTCAACACCAAATAGGTATACAAGTTGAAACGTATGCCTGATGGAACAATTGACATGTATAAGGAAAGGCTTGTTGCCAAAGGTTATGCTCAAGAGAGGGGCATTGATTTTGATGAGGCCTTTGCTCCCACATGCCGAATAACCACTATTCATAGCATTTTTGCCGAATAACCACTCACATGCAACTTTTGATGGTTGGAGTGTACATCATTTGGACATTAACATTGCATTTTTGAATGGTGACTTACATAAAGTGTATGTAGTTAAGCCTTGTGGTTTTATGCAGAAAGAGCACAAAGTGTGCACGTTGAAAAAGGTATTATATGGTTTGAAGCAAGCACCACATGATTGGTATGAAAAGATGCATATTTACTTGTTTGCACATGGTTTTAAGAACCATCCAACTGAGAGCACCTTATATGTTAAGCGCGAAAATGATGTACTTATGATAAATGTTGTATTTATTGAAGAAATGTTGCTCATTAGTCCTAATGAGAAGCATATTGCTGAATTTAAGAATGATTTTCATACCTCTTTTGAGATGTCAGATTTGGGGCATTTGCCCCATTTTTTGGGCATTCAATTTATGCAAGTAGATGAAGGAATTTTTTTGGACACATTATTACAACATTTCAGCCTTGAAGATTGCAAACCTATTGCCACTCCCATGGAAGTAGGTTTAAGGTTGAGTCTTCATGATGCTAGGGATGCATTTGATGTTTTTTTTTATCAGTAGGTTATTGGATGCTTGATTTACTCGTGCATAACACAACCCAAAATTGAGTGTGTTGTCTCTCATATGAACAAGTTTATGCATTGCTCGTGTCAAGCATTCACAAGCGGTTAAACATATCTTTCACTACTTGGATGGTAGTCAACTATTTGGAATGTTTTGTCCTAAGGGGGGATCACTTGAGAGGTACTTGCATCTTCCTCACTCTTCTTACCTTTACCTTTATCTTTACTCTTATTTTTATCTATGTAAAGGGTAGAAGATTGATTATCTCTAGAGGTGCCTCTATTCTTGTTGAGCTTTCTCTCATGTGTGAAGAGTTGTACCATTAATGTATTGAGGTCAGGTATCTGCAAGTCCATATATAGGTCCATTGCTATGGTAAAAGACTCCCATTCATCATCAACCTTGATGACATTTATGATATACCTTAATATCTGATCCTCATATTTCCTCTCCAATAATTCCAAGTTGATTAGCTACATCCTTCATCTTGGTCACATAGTCAGCTACACTTTGCTTTGGTTGCTTCTTCAAGGTTGTGAACTCCATCCAAAGCTGGTTCTTTCTGGCCCCTTGTATTTGATGAGAAGTATGAAGATAGTACTTCCCAAGTTTCTTGGGAAGTCTTACAATTCCTAATATGAGGTAACAAAAAATCAGATATTGAATTGAGTATGTAAGACCTGGCTAAAGCATCCTTTGCACACCATGCAGCTAGTCTCTCTTGCTCCTCTCTTGTAGGTTAGTTTTTTCTTCTAAAAATTGGCATTTCTTCATCTCTACATATGTATCCATACAAGCTTCTTCCTTGGAGGTAAGCCTTGATCCTTAGGGAACAAGTTGGATAATTTCACCTATACAATTTGTCAACGAATGATGGAAATCCATCTCCCATTTTACCTTGATGTTGCTTTGATACCACTACTGGAGGAGATGGTGGAAACCTTCTAGAGATGAGATGGTACTACAAATTCCTACTTCACACCTACCAAAATTGAGTTGAGAAGTGCTACTAGACATCTTGAGCACAAATAATCACCCAAGTACTTTGGAAGATGAATCCTCAAATCATTAGATCAAACCAGATAAGTTGGAGTTTCCTTGTGAACCAAAACTTGCTATTTTGGTAACAAGAGAATAGACAGTTGAGTGAATCTATACCAACTTAAATCATTGCAAAGGATCAAGTACATGCTAAGAAATGGATAAGGGAAGTTCACTGTTCTAAGTGATACATGACAAAGTAGAAGATACGAGATATGAGAAAACTGTATGTATTAATGCACATAAATTACATTGAAATTGGCAATGAATGTTTGCACAATGTGAGGGAAATGGTAGAGCTATAGTGTGAGCTCAATATCCATATGAAATCCCTCTGAATGGCTTTTCAAATCGGGTTGTTCTGGCTGCATATCCACACAACTAGATAGTCCTCTTTTATAGCCTCTTTCTTGGAGCCAAGATTCAAGTTTGAATTTGAATCTTTACCTAAAAGTGTTCCAAAGTTTTAGGAATTTATTTTCTATAAGTCCTCACCAAATAATTTGTGGAAAGATTCTCCTATGAACTCGTAATTGGAGGTCTTTCCTCATATGCACTTTTACAAGGAGTAAAAATTAATCTTTTACAAGAGATCATTCATGTGCTAATACATGAATGCACATATGAACTTTAGGATAAATGGCCAAGCATTTAGGCTTCGAGTAATTGCACCAACATAGTGTATATTCAAGGGCTAAATATCTTAAACGAGTGTATCAAAGATTCCATGGACTTAGAAGAAGATTTAGCCTCAAGAATTAAAGATTTCACCATCGGATACAAAGAGTGAAGCATCTTCTTCCTCTAGTTCGAGGAAATCTTTGAAAGGAAAAATTGTGGATAGTGAGGAAGCTTTGGATTGAGCAAGCAAAAGAGCAATGTAACATGCAATACGACTAGAGAGATACAAGCCCTAGATGTTGGAGTTTGAGGTCAATGAAAGCACATGAACAACACAAGGAAGAAGAAGAAGAAGCTTGGAGCACAACACAATACCGAATGTATTATCAAGTAAATGTACAAAGCTATGTGGCCCGTTAGGGTACAAGTGGAGAAAATAAAACCTCCTAAAGAGGGGAGAAAGTTCCTTGGTGGTTCTAAGTGTGTTCACACACATCACTACCAAAATATATCAACAAATCCCCCCTGGGAGTGATGTGGTGAGTAAGGGGCTAACACTCATTGTTGCAGAGGACTAGAGACAAGAGAAAGAAACAAGTGAAGAGAAGAGGAGAAGAAGAGTAGGCCTACAAAAATATTTTGAGAAATAGCTATTTTTCTTTTCATAATTTCCATCATGAGACACTCAAAAGCCTTGTCAATGCTCCGAAGGATCCCTCTATGTGCATATTCCCTAAAAATTACAATAGTAGGAATTTTAGAGATTTCTAGAGAAAGTGCCAATCTCAAGTGTGAAAGGACAAAACTTAGGGCATATGTATATAAGTCAACTACTATCTCATTTGTAAGGAATTTTTTCCATAATATAGAAACTAACTCTTGAATTTCAAGTTTCCTTCTTCTTGTTTGTGTATCGTTTTCTTTGTGAGCTTGTATGTGTGTTTGAGGTGTGAAAGGCATGCTTGAGGGTGTTATCTACCCCTTCCCCGCCTTTTTTCATTGGTTTGATGTGGGAATTGAGCTCATGAACTACTGGCTAGGAGTATGATGGGCTAACCACTTGCCCCAAAAGCCATGGTTGAGGATTACATCCTAATCCTAGCTCTTGCATAGTCTCCTCTTGAATTGATGTCCTCACCCTTGCATAGTCTCTTGACCCCTTTCTTTCAACCTATGGACTTTCCTTGTTTGCAACCTTGGTCTCTTGAGCCCTTTGTTCTCAGCCTCAATATCTTGAATGTGGTTCTAATACCTTCCCAAGCCTACTTCCTAGGCCCTGATACCAATTGTGGGAATTGAACTATAGGCTAGGAGTATGATGGGCTAATCACTTGCCCAAAAAGCCACGGTTGAGGATTACTTCCGAATCCTCCCTCTTAGGGTGTGGTTCAACCATCTCCTACCTTTCATTTCTTGAGTCTAACATATCATGTGTGTGAAGTGTAGGGAGTTGTTAGGTGTAGGTAGGTGATTTTTGACACTTAGTTTTCTAGGCTTAACTTGGAGTAGAGTACTCTCATTGAGCTAAAATGATTTTTTGATGCATCTCCTTGAGGGCTTCAAAATGAACCCACTAATGACCATATTCTACTATCTGAGCTAGGAGATATAGCTTGTTTTGTGTTTGATACTACATCAAGTATCATGACACACAAATACATGTAGAAGGTGTCATGTGAGGTGGATACCCACTTGTGCATGCATTACTTGACCCTTTCCCACACCTACTATCACTAAAGCACATGTTTCCATGCACTTGATGGGGTCCTACTCTATGTTTAATAATTTAATGTGTGTGTTTCAAACCACCACTATGTGCACTTGTTGGACGTGTAAGGACTAGTTAGTCTCACTTGTCAGGTGTGCATAGGACCTTGTGAATCTGACGTACACATCTTGTAAATTGCATCTTGTAGATGCACGTACGCAAAGATAATACAATAACAAAATTTGACAAGAACACACAAAATAGAGAGAGATAAAATTGAACAAAAGATTGGGTACAATCTCCTCCCACATACTCTGATGGATGAGTCTATCAGAGTATGTGTATTTATAGCTATTTTCATTACTTCTTGAAAAGAGATACATGAGCGTGAAGCTTTGAAAAGTGTGCATTTATGAAAAATCTTCTTTATTTACAAAACATTGCTCTCTAAGCGATCTAATATTTTTACAAAAATTTATAAAATAATGCCTTTTAAATATCTTCAAAATATTTGAGTAAATCCACGTGCATTCACACCCTCATGATTCTTCACCTGCTAAATCAAAACACAATCACATTAAAAACCTCAAGACATTAAAATGCATTTAACATTCCATTATTTCATAAAGTATAACATGCCTCCCAGTTGACAAGCAACTGATCTCAGTTGATAAGAATAAAATAGACATGGATGGCCTGTCACATGTCCCATCACAGAACAAACTTAAGCATATTCCATCTAAACACACATGCATGAAAATGGATAACTAGAATTTAATGTGACTGTGAATGATGTGCATAAAGGTCATAATGTGGAATTGCTTACTAGTGTGAGTATTAGTAACATCATAATGAAGTATTTTCTCTGGAACTAAAATTTTAGCATCCTCTTCAAGTAAAAGAGGATCATCTAAAATAGGAGTGAGTGGTAAAGTTCCTTTAAAGGATTTCAATAAACTAATATGAAAAGAAATATGTATATTCCAATGAGAAGGTATATCTAATCTAAAAGCATTCTCATTTATTTTTTGAATAATATGGAAAGGTCCATAATAACGTGGTGCAAGTTTAACCTTAGGATGTTGTGAAACGTTTTTCAGATGTATTTTAATTATTTGTAACCATACCAAGTCATTTTCATTAAATTGTTTAGCTACTCATTTCTTATTAATATTAGATGTGTAATGTTCTTGACTCTTCTTAATGTGTTCATGAACCTCATGAAATGTAGAAATATGATATTGTGCAAAAGAATCAGCCATAGGGATATCAATTTGAGTGATAGTCATGGGAGTGGGAAGCTTTTTACCATAAACAATTTCATACGGTGCACGTGAAGTAGTGGCATGTGTTGTGTTATTATATGCAAATTGTAGTAAAGAATTTTTCTCATCCCAATTACTTGGATTATCTAAAGAATAACAAGATACTCAATCTAAAATAGTACTATTTGTAGATTCACTTTTCCCATTAATTTCAAGATGAAATGCAAAGCTAAAGTCTATTTTGGAATCTAAATTTTGAAAAAATGCAACCCAAAAGCAATCACAAAAACAAACATCTCAATTTGATAAAATAACTTTCAGAAAACCATGATGCACAAAAATACATTTAACAAATAACTTATCAAAATCCTCTATAGTATGGGTAGGGTCCATGGCCTTATATAGAACCAAAACCTATTATTGAAGATGTGAAAAGAATTTTTAGGAATATTGGAATTGAAATAGAAAAGGGAAGGTTTTTTCTTGGAAATGTAAAAAGAAAGAGAGAGGAAGTAATGTTAAATAAGTTAAAAGAAAAGGGGTATCAATGCATGAGAATAGGCTAGTGGATAAAGCATATCTCTTGCAAGTGAGAGGTGGTGGGTCCAAATCTATTGCATGCTAAATAGGGAAATAAGCAAGCTCTTATTGCCACCCAT
The DNA here is from genome assembly GCA_020310875.1 of Ceratopteris richardii. NCBI lineage: Eukaryota > Viridiplantae > Streptophyta > Polypodiopsida > Polypodiales > Pteridaceae > Ceratopteris > Ceratopteris richardii. The sequence goes on from CM035425.1 coordinate 51,364,793, forward strand.
TAGTTATAAAGGGTTCACACATAGCCAAGGGCTACCAGCGGAACCAAAGGAAACCAAGAGATAGATAAGTGCTAGAGAAGCCAAAGATGCCAAAGTTATGTCATAGTTCTATGCCTTAATCAATCAGAACTGGGACAAGGCATAGTCTAGAGTGTCATCGTGTGATAGTGCACAATGCATAGTGACAGTGCACAATGTGATAGTGTGACAATATGATAGTACACAGTGCACAATGAACAACGGACAGTGAACAATGTGATAATGCACAATAGATAGTATATAGTAGCAAATTTAAAAAACACTCATGAAAAAAAAACATGAATTGGAAAAAAAAACCTAGACCACATGAGAATAAATGAACAAAAAAGGTGCCAAATCATGAATGGACGCCAAGAAGTACACCTCCGTAGATGCATGCAAGCTCTAATACCACTCTAATTGGATCTCATAGACACATGTACGAAGAGATAATACAATAATAAGGTCTCACAAGAACACACACACAATAGAGAGAGACAAGACTGAACACAAGATTGGGTAGAATCTCCCCCCACATACTCTGATGGACGAGTCTATCAGAGTATGTGAATTTATAGGTATTTTCACTATGTCCTGAAAAGAAGATACATGAGGGTGGGACCTCAAAAAGCATGCACTTATGAAAAATCTACTTTATTTACAAAACATGTCTTTCTAAGTGATCTACTAGTTTTACAAAAATATATAAAATAATATCTTTTAAATATCTCCAAAAATATATGAGTAAATCCATGCACATTTATGCCCTCATGATTCTTCACTTGCTAAATCAAAACACAATCACATTAAAAACCTCAAGACATTAAAGTCCATTTAATGTTCCATTATTCCATAAAGTATAACACATTTTTGGAGCCATTTTGGGGGATTAGGACCTAAGTCAAGGTGCGTACGTGATGGTTAGAGTGTCATTATGAAGATAGTGAACATGAAGAAGGAATTCAATATCATGGCAAGTCATCAATCACTTGCACTTGTTTCTCTTACACCTAGTCTGTGTAACAAGTCTCTAAGGGCTAGATTAGGAGTGGATAAGTTAGCGTTAGGAGTTAGAAAAGTAGTTTGGAGTATGTTGGGACACCCAAAAACCACCAAATAAAAAATTTGCATTTTTGAGCGATCATTGATCTTGATCAGTGACTAAAGCCAAAACACCGCATCAAAATCATTTGCAAAAGCACAGGTATCATGGAGAGAGCCAACGATCATATGTATCATGGGATCTTGTATTGCTTATAACTCAATCTACAACAATACGTTAGAGCTAAAAATTGAGAGAGAGACTCCTTGAGGTGTGCTCTACACATTGAACATGTCATTTTCATCCATATCCACACACATGAGAAGAAACAACACATCCCAAGTATTGTGAGGGATTGTTTTTTAGAAGAAAAAGGTATTTTGGTGATACAAGCACATACCAGAAGCGAGGAGGGCAAAGAAACTCACTTATCACTTTAAAATCTAATTTTTTGTAAGAAAAGTCCAAGTATCATGACTGGTTGAGTTTGGTATCGTGATACTAAATTCTCATGTTGAAATGATGCAATGGCAATGCACCATAGTGGACTCTCCTTCTCAAGAGCTCTAAGACCATACCTTTGCAATAGAAAACTAACTCTTGGATGCTACACAAAGTACTCCGCAGAGGGCTTGGAGATATGCAAAAAACACACAATACACAAGGAGCACGTTTTTAGGTGTTACAAATGCAATCCAACTTATAGTCTATGGCTAACCAAACCACTATATGTTTTATTAAAGAACATATACAAAAGTGTCTAGTGTCCATTTGGCCTTTCATATAGATACTAATGATAACACATGTATCACCGATACTGGGAAAGTGTCATGTATTGCAGACACCTTAATCCTAGTCATGTATCACCGTGAATGAACTTGAGATTAGGATGTGTCTTAGGAAGTTGATGGAGTGTAATATCATCAACAAGAAGTGTGACTCAAAGAAGAATCCACTCCACATGCTCAGACTCTTCGAGTGATTTTGAAAGTGAACTAATGTCGACATCTAAAGACATGCATAGTTCTGTCCATTTTTTAGAAGTTATGTCTTTGATAGAAGGGGATTATAGAAATTACTTGCAATATGTTTCTACAAAGTTCGATGGAGTTCCTATATACCTAGATGGAATTAATAGATCTGTAGCAACACTAAGAAACTCTACTGCATCTGATGTTTTCTAGAGATCGATAAAAAATTTTGAAGGAGGCTTTTACATGGATAAACGAGGGCATTTGTACTTAGTAACTCAGCATCTTGATAAAATCAATGAAATGGGAGAAATTGAGGAACCAAATAACCCAACGGATAGGGACACTAGGGAGCTAGTGACTACCCCAAGAGGAAAGTCTATTGTAGTGAATGTCTTGAGAGGAGATAGAATCCCCCAAGATGATGATTTAATGGATTTTTATTTGATTTTTGGAATGGATAAGTTTTTGCAAGCAACTATGGTTATAATGGGAAGTAGTTTCAATCATGCTACTATTTATGAGTTACATCATCTAGAAAACTCTTCTAGAGTCACATACCTAGATCAAGATAAGAGAAGATATTGGGAAGTGACGGACAAAGAGAGATCTAGAATCCAATACATGGGTTTTCTAGTGTTTCCTCTAAGGGATTAGGCAACCACTTCTCAAAATCCACTAAGTCAACAACAAAGTCAAGGAAACCCTATTTTAGGGCAGAATAATTGGCAAAATGTTCCACTTAGAATTCATGTTCACTTTGCTACACCAAGTAATATTACAATGCCAAACACCCAAATGGGAGGTGAGACGATGAACATACCAACCTTTCCTCTAAGACCTCCACAAGTAAGAGGACCATGTGTGCATCAAGTTGTTCAAGTTATTCCTCAACCACTGGATGTGGGTAGAAAATTGAGACCTTACCAAGTAGCCAAATTCCTAAGGATTTACGACAATGGATCAAGAGATCCTTATGATCACGTGGCTGAATTTGAACAAGTGCTTGTGATTGATAAAATAGATGAATTCTTTATTTAATACCAATCTTTTGGACTCACCCTGTTGGGAATAAGGTTGACATGTTTTCAACCCTTGGATCCCAATAGATTTTCTAACATTGAACAATTCTTAGAAGATTTCATTGGTGAGTTCACTAATAGAGGAACAAAGCATAATACTTCTTCTTTGATACACAACTTTAATGAGCCAGTAAGACTTGTAGCAAGAAGATTTAAGCAATATGTGGATCGATTTCCCACCATAGAAAGGCCAACCCAACCAAAAATGATATCTTTATTTTTGCATGGCTTACCAACGAGAATCTGAGAACTTTGGTATATGTGAAATACCTCTTTTCTTTGGATGAGTGCCTTAGGGAATGTATAGAGTTGGAAGATAATCTAGATGATTAGGTGAAGATTCCTCAGACTCAAACCAAATCTGATGAAAATTCTAGTAATGTGTCCACCCAATCTAAGAACATGGAAGAATTGGTAGAATTAGTGGCTAGGAAGCATGGAGTTCAAAACTAGTAGGGGTAAAAACCCTATGAGATTCAACCCATGCAGATGTCAATATTAAGGAGATGTGTGCATTGCGGTGGGGATCATCCATCTCATGCTTGTGCAAGAGGAGGACCCCCCCACCTACTAGAGCAATATCCTTGTGTAAGACCACCCATGCAAGGACCTAATCTCTACCACCATATTGATAAAGAATACACCAATCACACTACTAAAAATTGCCTTACAACCAACAACCTAGGCAGCCACAACCTCCTCTATTTAGGCCTTATAGATATCAACCAAGAGAACAAGTCAGGAAGGCTCCAAGGTATTCTCCATATCAAGGACCCCCAATGGCTAAGAGACCTTATGAATATCAAGGTTATACTCAACCTCAAGTAGTGTGGGGACAAAAACTACCCCACCCTCAAAATGTAGTGCGAGTCAATTACGCATAGCCAAAAGAAAACTTAGAAAAAATAGTAGTATTAGTGACCCCATTGAAAATCTTAGAAAACATGAGCTAAAGCTTTGAATATAGCTATGGGGATTTCTACGTTTGTGACCAAAATCCCATAAAATATGAGTCAACATATGAACAACAATACTATTAGTATGAAGACTATGGAAGGATTGACCATGAATGAGTGTGTAGCTGAAGATGGATATGATTTAAGTCTATACATGGTAGTCATCCAAGAAGCAGATGAAGATGAGATAATAGAAAAGGAATTAAATGAGGATTATGAAAGCATAATAATGGAGCTTGATTTTGATTTAGAAGAAAAATATCTAAAAGATGTTGAAATGAATAAATCAATGAGAAAGTGTGAGAGCTTCTCCTTAGAAGAATACCTTGAAAACCCTAATAAGAAGACTAATGGAATAGAGGAAGAAGATCAACAATAGGAATTTTTGAAGTTCTTGAACACTTCAAGAGATACGAGGTAGAAGAAAGAAAAAATGTTATTCAAATGCCTAAATGAAAGGCACAAGAAGGAGTAGCATAAGACAATACAAAGCAAACCAAGAAGATCATAGTGACATGAGATAATGATGAGGATAGATGCACTTACATAGGCAAGAATGTATCTATAGAAGAAGAACAAGAACTATTGAAGTTACTACAAGAGTATAGAGATGTGTTCGTCTAGACTTATAAGGATTTGAAAGGAGAAAATATGATGATATGCTCTCATAGGATCCCTATGAATCCTAAAGAAAAGCCTTCAAAGCAAAGACCATATACATACAATGATTTCTTCTCAACCAAAATCAAAGAAGAGATAGACAAGCTATTAGCAGTTGGATTCATATATGAGATTGAACACACAAAATGGATTTCTCCTTAAGTGGTAGTGCCCAAGAAAAATGGAAAATTGAGGGTTTCTATTAACTTGAAGAAGGTTAATGCTGCTGCTATCAGAGACAGTTATCCACTACCCATCATTGATCATCTTTTGGAAAGACTAGTAGACAAGGAAGTATATAGGTTCCTTGATGGATTTTCAGGATACAATCAAGTAGCTATTGCTATTGAAGATCAACATAAAAATACTTTTGATACTGAATGGGGATTACATGCTTTTAGGGTTATGCCTTTTGGTTTAACTAATTCCCCAATCACTTTCCAATGATTGATGTGTCATGTCTTTAAGGAATTTGTAAGGAAGAGTATGGAAGTCTACGTAGATGACCTATGTGCTTACTCTTCCCAACGATTTGCTCATATACCACAATTGAGATTAATATTTGATAAATGTAGACAATATTGAGTGTGTTTGAATCCAAAAAAAATTGTCTTTATGGTAAGGCAAGGCAACATACTTGGATATATAGTGTCTAAAAATGGTATCTCTACCGATGAAGATAAATTGAGGTAATCCTAGAATTTCCTATACCTAAAAATGTACAAGAAGTGCAAGTCTTTATGGGCCATTATGGATATTATTGTCGATTCATTCACATATATGCAATCATAGAAAAACCCTTGTATGGACTCTTGACTCAATTTAAGTGGAGTGATGAATGCAAACAAGATTTCAATGAGCTAAAAAGAAGATTCAGTTCAACACCCATCCTTAAAATGCCTAATTAGAATAAACCATTTCATATTCATGTTAATGCATCTAATTTTTCCATTGGATGCATATTTCCACAACCAGGCAATGAGGGAAACTAGATCACCCTATTGTATATGCAAGTAGATAACTAAATTAAGCCAAACAAAATTACCCTACAATCGAATGAGAAGGACTAAGGATGCTCTATGCAATACAGACATTTTTACACTACCTACTGGCCAACAAGTTCATGTTTTTCATGGATCACCAAGCATTATTGTACTTGGTCGATAAACCTTACAACAAAAGATAATTAGTTTTTATGGTATTTATTATTAACAGAATTGATTTTGAGGTAGTTTTCAACAAAGGAAACACCCATGTTAGAGCCGATCACTTATTTAGAATGAATCATGGAAAAGTGCCGATAGGAGTAGTGGATGAGTACCACATACTTACCTTTTCAATTTGGAAGTATGTCCAAAATGGGCTGAAAAACTGGTGCCTATGCTCACACACAGACCTAGACATAGAATCGATTCAACAAAAAGCAAGGAGATTTAGAAAGTAAGAAACCTTCACGTTGTTGTGGGAAACTTATATTTCAATGTTTCTAATGGGGAGCTTCTAAGATGCATAGAAGATGAGGAGAGAAAAAAATTAATTTGATGAGCTCATGAGAATAGCTAGAGAATACATAAAGGTGTAAGTGGAATGACTCAAGAACTAAGGATATTAGGAGTATATTGGCTAGATATGCAATTTAAATATGCAGAATACACCTTTTTGAACTTTATTAGAATCAACCAAGGGGTATCTCCTCTTAATTTTTGTTTGTCAATAACACCTAGCTGAGGCACCACTATGGCATATTACTCATGACTAATGTTTTTACAGAGTCCTTACTTATAAAACTTTGAAGAGGCATACTTCACTAGATTTTTTGAAGTGGACTCCGATATATTTTTAAAGAATTTAGCCAACCTGAATGCAAGAGTAGTAGCATACAAGCTACACTTTTTTGTTGATCATCAACAAGCACCCCATGATGGAGTTAAATCATAGCAACAAAAATAATTGAGGCCAATCTGCTCAACACTAAAGAACAAAAAGTATATCAAACTTATGCATGTTGCCAAGAAAAGCCTATCGGGGACAATAGAGTTCAAGATAAGGGACATCTAGAGGGGGAATCAAGAAAAAAAAAGATGAAGAAGATCAAAGAGAAAGGTAACAAATAATTGATAATAAAAGAATAATGTTACCCTCTACCTAGAGTCCTATAGGGACATGCATCAAGCTAAAGGAGATTAAAGGGAAGAAAAGACATAGGCCAAATGAATGAAGTAGACCTCAATGGATGCAAATCAAGAAGTACAACAAAGCATCAACCAAGGAGGAATAGTTAGCAAGAGGGGAGGGTTAAAGAAAATCCCTCTCAGATAGTTATGGATGCCATGTCAGCCATTGGTTGTGTGCACGGCCAACAATAATGAAAAAATCCCTTTCCAGAAAAGTCTTGAGTGCTTCCTCAGCTACGTGTTGTGTGCAAGACCAATCACAATACAATGATTCCTAGTGAGTGGATATCAAAAGTTAAAAAGGAAGCTTTTTGAAGGTCAAACAATGATGATGAAGGCATCTTCAACTGTTTTCAGAAAGCATTGCAAGAATGCACCAAAGATCCAATGTATCCCACGTTTAAGCACTTGTTGGGTGTTAGGGAAACCTGAATGAAGCCTCTCAAGGGACGACAATCACTAAGAGGGTGAAAGTGTTGCAAAGAACTAAAGACAAGAGAAAAAAAGAAGTGAAGAGAAGAGGAGAAGAAGAGGTCTACAAAGTTTTCGAGAAATAGATTTTTTTTCTTTTCATAGTTTCAATCATGAAACATTGAAAAGCCATGTAAATGCACTAGAGGAGTCTGATAGATGCATACTCCCTGAAGATTGTGACAATATCAATGTACAATAGTAGGATTTTATGGATTTCTAGAGAAAGTGCTAGTCTCAGGTGTGAAAGGACCAAACTTAGGGCACATGTATATAGTTACCTTGTGACTCATTTATAAGGACTTTTTGTCATATTACAGAGACTAACATTTGAATTTCGAGTTTCCTTCTTATTGCTTGTGTATCTTCTTTGTTGTGAGCTTGTATGTGTATTTGAGGCATGAAATGTATGCTTGAGGGTGTTGTCTACCCCTTACCCACCTTTTTTCATTGGTATCACATGTATGTGAAGCATAGGGAGTTATTAGGTGTAGGTAAGCACTTAGTGTTTTAGGCTTAACTTGGAGCAATGTAGTCCAATTTAGCTCAAAATACCATTATTGGATGGGTCTCATAAAGAGCTTTGAAATAAACCCACTATTGATTATATTTGGGTATCAGGGCTAGGAGACATTGCTTGTTTTGTGTTTGTTGTTGCATCAAGTATTGCGACACACATCTGCGTGTAGAAGGTGTCGTGAGAGATGGATACCCAATTGTGCAGGCATTACTTGACCCTTTTCCACATCTACCATTACTAAAGCACATGTTTTCGTGCACTTGACTAAGTCGTACTCTTGGTTTGATAACTTAATGTGTGTGTATCAAACCACCACTATGCACTTGTTGGATGTGTGAGGACTAGTTAGTCTCAGTTTTCATGAGTGCATAGGACCTTGTGAATTTGATGCACACTCATGTATAAGAAAGTGCCAAGCTATGTCGAAATAAATCAATCCACAAAAGGAAGTAAGCCGAAAGCTTTGTGAAAAGCTTCAAATGTCTCGCTAGGTAGAGCCTTTGTGAAAAGGTATGCAATATTATCTTGTGTGGGTAGATAAGCCAAATTGATCTCTCCAATAGAGAACCTCTCCCTAACATAATGATAGTGCACCTTAATGTGCTTTCTGCCAGCGAAGGCATTTTTTTCATTAGACATCATCAACGATGTCAAATCATTCCTTCCACATGCATTGATAAGCCAAGGATTTAGTATTTTTTAAGACTATCTGGTTTTCTTGATTAAACACTCACTTGACGATTGAAAGACTAGCTCGATTCCTCTTTTACATGGACAATGACATTCATTCCATTTTTACTTTCGGAACTTACAACTAATTCCAATAACATCAGTCCTTATGTACATGGTGCCTTATTTCTACATGACATAGTCCGTTTCATTACAAAAGGAGTTCACATAGCCTTCTCCATCATTTAATAAAGGCTACACATAAGTTTCACTTGATTGATTGAAGACACTAATCCTTGGCATACTACTTCTTCATTTGTTTTGAGGCATTAAGTGCCACTCTTTATTTGTAACACTCACCAAAAGAAGGATTACTTATATCCCTTTAGTATTTTCCATTTTTCTCAATCTAGATCAATCTTATGTGCATTCCCAACTCTCACTTTTTGGAACCAGAATAAGCACTAAGTGCCATCAATCTTGTAACTTCAAACTCTAAAAAGAGTTTTACTTTATGTGTGTTTTGGTAGCCTACTCTAAGCTACCCAAGGGTGTCTTGATTGTGCAAAACTGGTTAATCAAATCCCAAGTATCTCCTAGCTCACATCTTGAATCCAACTATCTTTCTACAAGTGTGGTGGAAGTTTGATGTTCATTTTTCTCTCATGGACTATAAGTGATGTCTACTATTTCAAATGCCTTGTCATCAAATTCATTGTATCTCCCTTCATTCACCCCCTATATTTATGCCCAAAGCTGAAAAGATTAAATGGCATGAGTTACAACCTTTGAAAGTATATAATAAAGGATTATTTATACACTAATTTACTTTATGAAGTTGTAGGAGGAACTGACCCTACCCCTGATAGGAATAGCGACCCAGATGGCCAACACATTTGCAATGTTAAAGGTAAGTGAGCTTTGGGAAATTACTTCCAACTTGTGATGGACTCATTAAAGGACACATCATGTTATTTGAAACTTCACATGAATCATGGTACATAATGCAAGATGTTCATTAAAATTAGACTCCCTCAAAGATGTATGCTTTAGAATTAGAGTTTCACAACCTTTCTATTCACTCACATGAACCAATCACTAACTTCACTGCCACATTTGAACGATTATCATTTCAAGCTTGCCTTATGTGGTCATTCTAGTGAAGATATGGCCATTTATTACTTAGCAAACTCCCAAAGGCTTACAAAACATTTGTTACTATCCTCTCTTATCAAGTTCAAGCCTTAACTTAGGTGGAAGTTAAAAGGCTATTGATTCTCCATGACTAAAGTATCAAGAATTCTTCCTTATAAGAAACAGAAATGAAAGCCAAAGAACCCTTCAACAAGTCAAAACATCATCAACATTAGTGTAGCAATAGCAACAATCAAGCTTCATGAAATTATTCCAACAAAAAACTTACATGCAACTATTCTCACAAACAAGGTCATCTGGAGAAATTTTGCTAGAAAAAAGAAGAGAAACTCTTCCAAGGCATCTACATCCAAGAACAAGGCTAATTTTTCATCTCATGGTTCACACCACTCAAGTGAAGATTTTTTTTTAATCCATTAAAGCCAATGATTTAGTCACCTCAAGTTCTTCCCAAGACTAGATCTTTGATAGTGGAGCAACCTCCCACATATGCAAGGATCGAGAATCATTTCAAGAACTAAAAGAAAACTCAAGAGAAGTTTACTTCTACAACAACAAAACTATACCCATAGAAGGAAAGGAAATGTTAGCATTACTAACCACAAGAGAGAAAAGCATTGAACAACTTACTTTTTGAACCAAATATTTGCATGAATTTACTATCAATAAAGGCTATAATGGACCACCATAAAAAATGCTATTTGACAAAAACTCTGTTAGTGTGATTGATCCCTCTACACACAACATTGTAACCCAAGGAGTTGAAGACAAAGGACTTTACAAAATTCCTTGCTTCCTCATCAAAGAATCTCTTTCTGAGATATGTCGTGAAAGATATGGAAAAACTTCATATATTATGAAAAATTCCTAATTTCTATTGGTCAAAGGATCTCCCAAAATCACTGAAGTTAAAGATGCTTTCCAAGCATGTACTCGATGGAAAAAAATGTAGGGCTCCTAATCCAAAAGAGGAATTCACTCGAGCTAAGAAATCACTAGCTCTTGTCCATATGAACCTTTGTTGTCCCATCAATACCCCATCTGTAAGTGGTTCCCTCTTTTTCTATCCTCTTGTAGATGACCACACCACATTAATTTGGGTATTCTTCCTTAAATCAAAGTTAAAATCTTTCTCCAAATTTAAATATCAACAAGAAATCATCTACATCTTTGAAGAACATCCTATTAGATGAGAGTGTAAGATTTCTCAACCATGAGTTTGAAACCTTTCTCGAGCAAAAGGGGATCAAATAACAAGTGACACAGCCTCACACTCCATATCAAAATGGGTTGCAAAATGCAAAGTTTGAGGTGTCATGGAAATGTCTTGAATAATGCTCCACATCAAAAACCTTCCTTTGAAATTTTAGTTCAAATTTGTTTACACTACCGTGCAAATCCTTAATCAAGGTTTCACTAGTGCACTTTCCAACATGAAACCATTTGAGGCTTACCATGGAAGGAAGCCCAATATCAAGTGATTTTCTGTCTTTTTCAATGATGCCTATGTCCACGTATCCAAGGAAGATGGAACCAACTGGCTTCTAAGTTAGAACATCACATTTTTATTGGCTATAGTGAATAATGTAAAGCCTACCACCTATATGATTGTGAGCATCACATAGTAAAAATTTCAAAGGATGTTATCTTTGATGAAAATTCCAATTTTCAAAGATCCAACACTTGGCTTTAGTACTATCATCTACACTTTAGAGGCCAATAGAATTCTCTCCAATCCAAATCTAGAGGCAATTATATCACGAAACCACGAAGGTCTCAAAGACCTATAAAGAAAGAAAACAAAGAGAAAACTCAAAATTCACTTGTTCAATTATGACCTCATGCATAGGATACATGAGATACATGAACCTTCAAATTATCAAGAAGCTAATCATCTGGATTGGGAAGAAGCCATGAAGTGTGAGTTTCAATCCATGGTTGATAACAACACTTCATCACTTACATCAAATCATCAAATAGTTGGATTCAAATGGATTTACAAGGCCAAGTATAAGTGAGATAGAAGCTTAGAAAAATATAAGGCTCGACTAGCTGCCAAACGATACGAGCAAAAGTATGGCATGGATTATGAAGAAACATTTGTGCATACACCAAGATGAACTACAATCGATGCACTATTGGTCTAAGTTATCATTATGTATTTTTTGTGTAATTATGTGCTTGTGTGTAAATAAAGATGTTTGTCCATGTGTGTGAGTGTATGTTTCATGGTATGTCTATGTGAAAATACATCCATTGTTTGTGAGTGTATATAAATGGATGTATTTGTGTTTGTCAAGTTTTTGTGTAAAAATACATGCAAGGATTTGAAGGCTATCTGCAAAAAGATTTTGTGTTCATACACTTCACCAAAATTCATTTTTTTCTCTAGTTATTATGAGTAAAAATGTATTGGGTAAAGGAAAGTATGGTGATTTATGTTATAGGCTTACCCCCATGTGATTGGGACATGCTGATACAACAAACCCAATGTTTTCCTCCACCTGATTGGATGATTTTATTACCACCTGAAACTCATGTATCTAGCATTTATGAATCCATTTCTCCTAAGAGGTTATCTAAATCAAGCACTTCTCATCTTGATGTAAATTGTATTCTCTAATAATGAATAGATCACGCTGGGTAATGAATTTTCTTATTGCGTATTCCAATTAGTTTAATTCTTTCATATCTTTTCAATTCACCTAAACACCTAGGCATAAAAGCACCTCGTGTGCATCAAGATGTAGGAACATTTGTATAGCTAGACTTGATCCACCCAACTGGGCGACCTTCCCATTCCAACAATTGAAACCGATGTGAATTTTGTGACGTAACTTAGGTATTAGGTTGAACTAAAATGTGTTGTTGATACATAATTGTGTCTATTGTTTGTAGGTGTTTCAAATTGAAGCATTGATTTCCATAGCACATCTTGAAATATCCCCTAGATGTGGAGGGCTGATCCTTAGGGATCTAAGCACATCCATGGGGATTTGTAGAAGTTGATTAGATTCTTCACTTCTCCCTTACCTTCAATTGAAGCAGACACACACATAGTGTATTGTACTTCTAGTTCCTTTTGTATATAGAAATTTGAGTTGGATTTATGTAAGATTCTTTATGCAAACGCTCATTGAACAGAGCCTCAAACATCAAACCAAGGAAAGTATATGTTGTTCAAGTTCTTTTTGTTTGTCAGTGTATAAACCACTTAAAAAAAGAGAATGCCTATTTTCATTGCATGCTTAGTCATCACACATGCATTAGATTAGGGAACCTAATGTGGTTACATCTATCAATGTAGCATCCACATCAAGGACTCCAATCAAGTTACAACTTGAGATATTAAGTAATCACATAGGCTAATGCATGAGATCTGAGTTTGTATCTTTCAAGGCTACCATATAATTGTTAGGGGGCACAAGAGGAATACTCAAGTCATTGATGTTAAGTGATATACCTATTTTGCGAGCTACCTAGGGGCTATGAATTGTTCTTGATTAGCTCTTTCCTTGACATGTGGAATAACAACCCATACAACTTTGTGGCTTCCTCTATTTTTGTGTTTCTCGAAAAAGATGATGATTTTGTTGAAGTTAGTTTTGCTACTTTAATTTTGCATTTTACTTGCATATTGATCAAGATTAAACCAAGCATGAATATTCTCTAAGGGCAATTGGAAAGAATAGATGAAGTACTAGGCAAGCTTGTGAGATACATTCACTAATGCTTCTTGATCGCTTTAGCTAGTCAATCAGCATTCATCTGGATTCATTTAAACATGAAATATTCCCAATTGAACGCATCTTCATCCAATGCAACCAAATTATATAAATTTTTATTAGCTATACCAAAATTCTTGTTTTTAGAAATAATCCTCAAGGAAAGACTTGTAAGGAAGTGCCCAATTGCTAAGTTTTGGCACTAATTACATGTCTAACACTAATGATTGACCAAATATCTCCTTGATATCCGTTTTTTGGAAGTTTATCCATAAGGGAATTACCAAAGTAGTTGGGTATATCTGTGTTCATAATGATATATTCCAAAGAGGTTTTGATGGCTGAACCTAATGGGTGCTAGATGTTCCAATAGATAGCTACATTCTTGAATTTCGATATGACTAACAAAAGTTTCTTTGTAGTTCATATTGTGGAATCTAGGACCAATGTTGAAACACAAATTTAACTAGTTTACTTTAGGTAAGCCAATCTAGATATTCCTACAAGACTAATGTGGGAATATGAAAGTGGATGGAAAGGAGATGACGTAGAGATGATGATGAATAAGTTTCCATTGTTAATAATCCTCAACCCACAATAAGTTGGGAGCATGCAAGAATGAAAAACAAAAATGAAATCAATTTCACAAAGATGAATGTAAATGAAAATGTGACATGAGAATGTAATATTGACATGAAGTATGCATTTCAAGGTAACATGTAATTAAGGATGATAAAGGTACAACATGGCACCATTTATCAGAGTCAAAAGTGGATTGTGTAACACATTTTCATAGCCCACGCGCATAACATAATAAAAATATGTTGTATATATGGAGGAACCAATCAATGGTTTGAAGACCATACATGAAAAGATGGAAGAGACAAGCACACACATAGGCACATACATGCATGCATATGCACACACACACACACACACACATGAAAGGAAAGAGGGAGTGTGCTCCAAGAAGCTCTTGTATTGATATGTATAAGATTACAAAGCTCAGAAGAGTTCTAGACTCAAATAAGAAAACCTTTACAAATGAGAGCTCTTTCACTTTTATAGTTTTTAGAAGAGGTTTGCGTGCACTATAGTGTCTGGCCCAACTTTAAAAATAGTGTAAGAAAGCTATTTGAAGGCATATCGATGTCAAAAATCTACAAAAGTTTGGTGTGGCACGTCAACCCATTTATTGCTAAAAATAGGATGTTATTCCTAAAATGGGCCTTTTTACAAGTACTTTGGGCATAATTTAAGGAAATACATAATCCTAAGAGGGTTTTAAGTTAGATAAATTGGTAGACCCCTTTCTCCTTCGATTCTATGCTCAAGTTCCCCTATTTACCATCTTCTTTTCCTTTGAATAAGCTTTGATTGCTTTGACTTTAGGATTCTTATAAAGTTCTTTGATATTTCTCCAACACTCTCCCCTCCGTGCTTTTGGTCATCCTTGACAATCACCTTGGTGGCATTCAAGATGAGCATGGGCATTGATGCACAAAAGTCAGGTTCTGAATGTTGGTTTCTTAGTGCAATAGCTGGCACCTGTAAAACCTTTTACATAAGTAGATTTTAGACTTTTTGTAGAATATTTTTGGAATTTTTGAATATCTTTTATGTGTACCATTGAAAAGAAAAATAAATGATGTGCAAGAAGAAAATAAAAGATTTTGGAATGGGAGTGTGTGTGGGTAATTTGTGAACCTCTAAAGGAGAAGGGAAAATGGAAGGAAAAATCAAAATAAATTAGGGTATTTTTGGAGGATAGTGAGTGATATGAGAAAAAAAAATAAAATGTACTTCCGAAAGTAATCATATGCAAACTACTTAGTGCAATGCATGGGTATCAGACAATGGGGTGGCCCTATGAATGCAAGTTGAGGTGCACTTACTAAAAAACATGCAAATTATGTGGGTCTTGAGTGAGGTGCCAAAGAATTATTCGATGAGGAAGATGCCTAAGTTAGAGGAATGGGATTTTTTAATCCCTTTTTTGGCTAGCCTGATGAGGCATATGGTGCAAAAGATAGGAACTATTATGCTTGATGATGTAAGGATCCCCATCCCTTTTGGTTGTAATGGGAAGGAAGGCAAAAACAATGAGATTTGTGGTTGACAAGCTTGCAAATGAGTCAACACAGTTGTAATGTGTGTCTCAGAGAGTTGTATTGCTTGAGATTTTTTGATAATAACCATCAATTGTGATGATGTTGGTCTTGAGAAGTAGACATATAGAAAATCAGCATCACCAAATACATGTTGAAGAGGACTTCCTAAATATTTAAAGAATGGAACCTTGATGGGTCATAATTTGTTCAATCAATTACTCCATGAAAATCAAGGTAATTGCCTTTCCATAGTGGGCCTAAGTTTCATGTAGATAACAAGTGTTATCTGAAGAAGATAACCAAAATTCACTTAGCATTGTGTATTTGAATTTAGCTAAACTATCTAGTTGAAAAGCAATATGCCACTTCTCATGTGGCTTGCACTTTTTTAATTTGTGAGTGCCACCTAAAAGTGTGAGTAGGAAATACAAGTATTAGAGATGATGTGTATCCTCACATTACAAGGTATCATTCTTATGCATGGGTTCAGAATAACCATAGCTTATACAAATCCACGTTATGTGGTCCTAAATTTGATGCATACTTAAAGTGAAAATGATCAAATATGTTGCAAAAGATAGGGTTGTGCATTAAGCACATGGTTCTTCCATGAAGATGTTTATCTTGTCCTTTGTAAATCAGCCCTATGTGCCCAATTTCCTCTATCATTTGGACTTGAGGTGCTAGATGGATGGTATTGGTTTTGAAGATAGAAAAGAAAAGAACATATATGTACATATATACAAGTGTATGTTTGCTCTTTCGAAAAGTATGCAAGAATTACAACATCATGAGGTGCACATTTATCATGACAATTTGAAAAGCAATGGTTTCGGCTATTGTGCATGCTCCATGATGGTGAGTGATTTCTTTTGTTCTTTGACCCATGACTCTTTTCACTATTGAATAATTAAATGAAATTCTTAGTGAGAAAAATCCTTAGTGAGAAAAGTTCTTAGTCTATGTAGGTTTCGAGTGCATATATAGATTGCTAATTTTTTATGGATTTGTACATGATGCATTTATTGTTAATAGAGCAAACATTAATGAGGCAAAAGCTATGTTAAAATTCTTGGTGTAGTTCTTTGAGTGACATTAAATTAGGCACATATTTGCCTTATCACACTTGCATAACTTTCATTCAGTATAGATACATTTTATTGTGTGTACATTGTGTAAATAGAACCATTAATTGTAATCAAAGTCCTAAAAGTTTTGGTTTTTGTTTCCATGCAAGAATAATCCTCAATATCAATTTTTTTCCTGATGTCTTTCATTATAATTACATCTTTTAATATTCAAAGCTTGGATACATCAAGAAACCTGGTAAATTTTACATAATTATCCTCAGAGGTGTTGAGAGTTGGATATATGTAGATGGGGAGAGAGATGGGTAAGAAACTATTCACATGTCTAGGAGGTGAACAATTCTCCATGCATGCAATTACCCATGCAATGGTGGAATCTTATGTTCCTGCATCTTGATCATAATCTATGAAGAGGTCATACCAAAGGGAGAGCTTCTGTGAGGTGGGCAGACAACAAAATATCATCAAATTAATAATGAGTGATGATATGTTGACCATCGATTTCATTTTTCAAATAAATTTTCTATATCTAGACTCACAAGCACCTATATTTGCTTGCTATGTGCATGGAAGATGGGATTACTTGCAAGGTAGGTACTGGATATGTCATTTCCATATGTACGAAAATGATCCACTTTCACTTACAAATATTTGATGACATTTTGAAGGCACATGATATCATATGTAGAAAGCTCCAAGTCTTTATAACCAGAATCAATTAAAGCGGACTCCATCATAAGTTACATATTTGAGTTTCACTTAATAAATTTTATAGCTAATATGATAACATAATACGAAATCTTTGCTCGTATATTTTGGTACTCATGTGTGTGAACACACTTAGGATTTCCAACAACCTTTTTCCATCTCTAGGATTTTTTTCTCCAAATTTGTATATATACCCATGAACCCAAAGAGATACTTATCTTTGTACATTCCACACTTATTAATGTTAAAACATCAAGCTTACACTATTCTTGAGGTGGAATTGATCTACATCAAAAAGCTATCGCTTGGATTATGTCGAAGGAATATCCGTTGGAGAGTTCTCTTTTTTATGCTCACTTATTGTATTTTTTTAAAAGATTTTTCATGGATCTTTTACCATTGTAAAAGCCTTGAGATTTAGACATGTAAAAGTAGAAATAGAGAGCCCAAATTCCACGAATTTGTGGTAGTTGAGTTGCAATCAATCACCCAAAAGTAGATCAAACTAGATCTTCACTTTTCCTAGATTGTAGGAAAGTGAATTGATTCCCTCCAACAACTCTTACCGCCTTCATTTGAATTCAAAATCTACTTGTAGAAGTCGTGGAGATCTTGACAAGTCTATATAAAGACTTCAAAACACTTGTACAATACATGGAAGCAATATACATACACTTGTGACCATCATTGTCTTGCTCCTTCATTTCTTTGCATCATCTTCTTCGCCAACAGTAAGCTTGCAGAGGTACAGCTCCCTCTGCACAGCTCCAAATTCGATGTGAGATGGCTCCTTGGAAAGTTATTAGTGTCTATTTTATGCTTGTAAATTGTTCATTACATTTGGTTTAGTAGATTGGGAGAAATCAGAGTTTTCTATCCCGGGGTCGATCTCTGCATATTCCTAAAAATTAGGAGGTACCACCGTTGAGTGTCTCATTCGTTCCTATAGCATATTTTGCTTATTCCTTATACTTTTGTGCATTCTATACACTCAACCCTATGTGTATCACTCCCATAAAGGATTTTTTCTAATTGTAATCACGCTGGTCGCTATGAGCATTTGACGTTCATTATGTTCCATAGATAATAAGTTTTTTGAGCTAGTCGATGTGCAAACCTATCTGTTTTGTATCCAATCTTTCTTCTTGATGCTCCAAAGTACATAGTGCATTTTATTGCACTTATTGCATGCCTATAAGGTCTATTTGAGTCTCCATAAGCTCAAGGGCTGGTCATGTGTCGGTTGGCTGGACCAAACTTCATCGCTTCACAACTCACTTTTCTACCTCCTACAAGCTTCTCCAAGTTCTTTTAGTGGTATCAGAGCAGAATCAAGATGGGTGACGGCATTTCCTCAATGATTGAGAAGCTGGATCAACACAAATACGCGGCTTGGCAAATCAAAATGGCTGCCTATTTGCAAGGTAGAAATCTTTATGGAATTGTAGCAGATGATGAAGCTATGCCTATTCCAAGATCCAAAGGAGGACCTACACAAGAGGAGACAGATAAGCTCACACTTTGGTGTGCAAGGGATGCACAAGCAAGCTCTATCTCTAACTTTCAATTACCACATATTAGAGGATGCAAGACATCTCAAGAAACTTGGGATGCCCTCAGGACTTTCTTTTCTGCTAGTACCAAAGCAAGAAAGAATCATCTTTGGAACGAGTTCAACCTAATGAAGAAGAAACCTACACAAAACTATCACAGAGTTTTTTACCAAGGTTAAGGAGGTTGCAGATCAGTTAGCATCCATTGGAGAGTTGATTCAAGAAGAGGCTATCATGAGGCAAATTCTCAATGGGATTCAAAGAGATAAGCAATGGCAATCTTTCACGAAAGCTTATGATCTCATCATGGATGTGCAAACTCCAGACTTCAACATCTTTCTTGGACAACTCTTCAATCAAGAGGCCAGCAATAGCATAAAGGAAGGTAACTCCTATCATGGTAATTCAACTAGTGCCCTACATGCAGATAAGAAGGATAAGAAGCTGAAAGGCAAGAAGAAGGAAGGAGATGGAGGAGACTTCCCAAGCCAACTTCGCAAGCAAGAGCAAGTGGAAAGGGAAGAAGAAAGGACCAAAGCATGACAAAGCCAAAGTTCAAAATGTTCAACCTTGTGCCATCTACGATAAGACAAACCACACCACTCAGAATTGTTGGTTCAATGGGAAGACCTAGAAAGGAAGTGGAAGACGTGGATATGGCAACAATAGAGGCAGAGGTGGACACAACTTCAACAATTACAATAGAGGCTATAATAGAAGAGACTTCAACAATAACAATAGAGGCTATAATAGAAGAGACTTCAACAATTATTCAAAAGATCAACCACATGAAGACTCATTGCTTCTTATGAATCTAAGCCACAATGAAGGTAAAGAAGATGATCATTTGTTCTACATAGTTTTTGGATGTTCAAAGCATGTTACAGGAAACATTGCTCTTCTATCTGATTTGGAAATTCCAAAGCATAGACATGAAGTACAAACAAGGGATGACACAAAGCACAATGTGGAGAAGATTGGTAATTTCAAAGCTTCCAATGGCAGGACAAACATTCTAAGTAAGGTTCTCTATGTACCCACTATCACTAAAAACCTAATAAGTGTAGGCCAAATAGTTCCAAAAGGCTTGCAAGTTAGGTTCACCAATCATGGAGCTTTTGTGGAAGATCCATGTCAAGGCTTCAAGAAGATAACCAAGGGTGAGAAGTATGGTAGGCTCTTTACTTTTGAAGTAGGAGAAATCAGGAGCATAGCTCTATTCACTTTTGGGTCTCAAACCCTAAGTGAGCTTGAAGTGTGGCATAAGAGACTTGCTCATGTGAATGAAAGAACCTTGAAGGATATATGCAGGGATCAAAGTGTTCTAGGTCTGCCAAATGTATCAAAGCAACACATGATGCATGTCAGATTGGGAAGGCACAAAGACAACCATTCAACCACAAAGGCTACATCCATAGTAACTTATTGGACTTAGTACATACAGATGTATGGGGACCAAGTCAAGAACCTTCATTGGCATGATCAAGGTATTATGTCTCATTTATTGATGACCATAGTAGATGGACTATTCTATGCTTCATCAAAAGTAAGAATGAAGTGTTTGATTGGTTCAAAAAGTATCTAGCACATGTGGAGAATCATACAAGAAGATCACTCAAGAAGCTCAGATCTAATGGAGGGGGAGAATACTTCTCCAAAGAGTTTGATGAGTTCTTGCAGGATAAAGGTATCAAAAGGGAAGTGACTACCAAGTACTCTCCTCAACTGAATGGAATCGCAGAGAGGAGAAACAAGACATTGGTTGGACCAGCTAGAACAATGCTTGAGGAGAAGAAGTTGCCACATTATCTATGGGTAGACGCTATTTCAACTGTTGTGTACCTTGTCAATAGACTACCATCCAAATCACTTCAAGGTATGACTCCTTATGAAGCATGGCATGGAAGAAAACCTAGTCTTGGACATTGCAAGGTTTTTGGTTGTTTAGCTTATGTTCATGTACTATCGAAAATAAGAGGTAAGCTAGATGAAAGGGCAACAAAGGCAGTGTTTATCGGATATGATTCAACTCAGATGGGTTACAGGTTCTATAATCCTTCAACCAAGCAATTCACTACAAGCAATTCATATCACATTTTTGTTTCTGTTCTTCAGTTGATGATGAAAGGCAATCCAAATGCCATAACATTTGAAAAGTTAGTGTTTGTTCTATTGCCAGAAGATCAACCTAGGCAGAACAAGTCCATTATTCGTATTGCAGATCAAGCTTTTGTGGCTAGTCAAAAGGGCAAAGTAAATGGAGCTCATCTACTAGTAAGAAGAAATTTGCACAACCAAAGAAGGATGATAAAGATGAGAAGAAAACAGAAAAGCATAAATTGTTTTGCAAATATTGAAAGGAAATGATCATGTCATAAAGAGTTGTCCAAAAATGGTTGCAAAAGAGGCAAAGAAGAAAGAGGCTATAATGGTTGTTGTAGAGGCCTCTACACCCAAAATAGTAGACTCAGATGTTTGCTACTTTGATAGTGGGGCAACCAAACATATTACCTCGTAGCATAGTTTCTTCACTTCACTTGAGCCTTCCCATACAAGGAATACTATCACATGCACCAACAACTCCTCTTATCTTGTCATGGGAGTTGGTAAGATCATTTTGACTACTGGCAATCATTGTTCTTTTACATTGTAAGATGCTTTATTTGTGCCAAGGATCAAGAAAAATCTGTTATTAGTTTCAACATTAGCCAAGATCGGCTTGGTTGTGAAATTTTTTGATGATAAATGTATAGTTCATGATATGTCAAATGGCAATGTTATTATTGCTTCTACCATTATATGTCATGGGCTATATAAGCTCATACACTATGAGAAATCTATGAATGATTTAGCATGTGTAGTACAAGATTCTCAAGCTATCTTTGATGCAAATCTTTGGCATGCACACTTTGGTCATCTAAATTTTGCTAGTTTGCTACACCTATAGAAACCTAAAATGGTGCGCTCTCTGCCCGAACTTGAGTTGCTTGGCAAACATGTTTTTGGAGGTTGTATTTTTTGGGAAAAATGCAGTGTTCCTCATTCCCAAAAGATGGTTTAGTTGGAGCTACTAAAAAATTGTAGCTTGTTCAGTAGTGATTTTTGTGATCCTATGTAAACACCCTCTTTTGGGAACTACTGTTACTTGGTGATTTTTATTGATGACTTTTCTAGGCATGCATGGGTGTATCCACTAAAATCCAAGTCCGAAGTATTTATGTGCTTCAAATAGTTTTTGGTTTTGGATGAAAATGTGCCAGCATGTAATTGGGCACCCTCCATTCTAATCAGGGGGGGGGAGGGGCGGGGAGGGGGGGATATATGTCTTCTAATTTTAATGTATTTCTCACTAAGCATGGGATAAAACATCAGTATATAGTGTCATATACACCTCAACAAAACGGAGTTGTTGAAAGGAAGAACAAGTCACTCATGGAGATGATGAGGTGTATGGTCAAGAGTTAGGCTTTACCACATACTTTCTAGCTTGAGGCTCTTATGTGTGCAACATATGTACTTAACAAGTGCCCCACCAAAGCATTGATGTCTATCACTCCATATGAGGCTTGGCCTGGTTGCAAGCCATTTGTTGCTCATCTACTTGTCTCTAGCTATTTAGCATATGCATTAGTGCTTGGACAACAATGTAGGAAATTGGATGATAAAGTAGTAAAATGTATTTTTGTTGGCTATAATTCTAAAAGCAAAGGCTCTCCTTTGTATCATCCACAAACTAAACACATTTTGGTTAGCCATGATGTTGTTTTTGTGGAAGATTCAATTCAACCATTACTTTCATGCACTAAGTGTTGAGATATCAAGCTCAACATGTGATGATCCAGGATGACACGTACCAGTTTTTCGTTTCTCTGACATGTATAGTGGTCACGCCGGTATATGTCAGGGATACTTCATTGAGCTTTATTAGATTTATCTACAGAGAGTGATGGCACATTTGTTTCTTGCCAGCTCACTCATTCATGGACATTAGGTTTTTCCTTATGTACTGGTCTTTATATATTGCACTGGTTGTATTCTTGTTTTTAGGTCATTCTTGTACATTCCTTTTATGTAATAGAAGAAGAAGAAGAAGATCCTTCTTCCTTGCCTCAATCTGTGTATGTGCTTCTCCTTGAGAGTGAGAGTGTGTGTGTGAGCTCTCTTCCTTATCTCTTTCCTCGTGACATGGTATCAGAGCCAGCGTGGCTGTAGAGAGCTCGTGGAGAAGGTGACGGTGAAGACTACGCGGCAAGGCGTGGAGAAAATGCGATTTCATAAACGGCCTCCGTTTGCTACGAAAATCGCCGTGAAGGTAGAAGACCTCAAAATATTTTCGAGAGTTATCCCTTTAGGATCACTTGTTTCTGTCAGATCGAAGTTTCAGAACCATCTCGACCTCCGTTTCGAGCCCGCAAGGTGGGGGCCCACAGAAAAACCAAGTCACTTTCAAAAACTGTAACTTGCGTTGTGTTCGTCGACACTGATATATTCCAGATTCAGAATTTCAAGCGATTCCGTGTACTGTTGATACACGAAAACTGTGTTTTTCTGATATTGAACTATCACGTCATAGTGCGACAGTGTTCAAGCAGAAGTGCTGCTTGTAGTGTGTTGCAGTGTTGTGAATTGTTGCAGAAATGGCAAACGCAGATGGAATGAGTCAGCTTATGAGCGATAAGCTGGACAAGAACAACTTCCATGCTTGGAGATTCAGAATGACGAATTTCCTGATGGGAAAAGGCTACTGGAAGTACATTGAAGGAGAGAATGAAAATGCTCCGCAGTTACCAGAAAGGAATCGGACTACGGAACAGTTAAGAGCATATGAGGAATGGAATCAAGGAGCACGAAAGGTAATGTATTGGCTATCTATTAGCATACAGGATAGCATGATTGGACACATACAGGATGCCAAGACTCCAAAAGAGGCTTGGAACAGTTTGGTCACTTTTGTACGAGACCAATGCAAAGGCACAAAAATTGCAACTCAAGAACGAGCTGCATACATTGGAGAAAAAGAGCATGTCGGTAAGTGACTACACTCTAAAAATCAAAAGCATATGTGAGTCACTTGCATCTATTGGCGTGAATGTAGATGATGATGATAAGGTGGAAGTGTGCCTTCGTGGTTTAGGAGCTGCATATAAGCAGTTCAGAACTTCTATACAGACCAAGGAAAATATTCCGAATTTTGCTGATTTGGTCTCTATGCTGATCATTGAAGAAAAGAATCTTGGTGAGGATTCAAACTCCCAAGGAAAGCCCAGTTCTGAGCAGGTATTCTACTCTGGCAGAGGAAGAGGCAGAGGTAGAGGTTTTGGAAGTGGAAGAGGAAACAGTAACCAAGACCAAGGTCAACAACAGAATCATGCAAGAGGAAGAGGACAGTTTCGAGGCAGGGGGAGCCAAAGAGGTCGCAGAAATTTCCAAAGAAATGATTCAGGTAATGATAGTAAAGGATGCTGGAATTGTGGTAAACTTGGACACTTTGAACGTGATTGCAGGTTAAAGAATCAAAATAACAGAAGGCAGCAAAACAACTATGCATCCACAAGTGCAGATGATTATGAGAAGTTGTGTATGGTTCAACATCACATGATGAATACGATGTCTGCTGGTGTTTCAAAATCGAATGATAATGTCTGGTATGTTGATTCAGGTGCTTCAAATCACATGACCAGTCATGCAGAATGGTTTAGTAGTTTGCAAAAAATGCCAGTTCCTGGATATGTTGAAACAGGTGATGACACATCGCATCCTATTGAGCATACAGGAAACAGAGCATTGTCTATGGAGGACGGAAAGGTAAAACAACTTGCTGATGTGTTGCATGTTCCAAATATAACGAAGAATCTGGTTTCTGTTGGACAAATGGTTGACCAGGAATTACAAGTCAGGTTCAATGCCGATGGATTATATGTAGAAGAGTACAAGCAGGATGGACGATTGGTTGCCAAAGGAAACAAAGTGGGTAGGATGTTCACCTTAAATGTGAAGATTCCTGAAATGAATGCAGCCATGTTTGCAAAAGGTGCAAGAGTTATTGTAGATATAGAGATATGGCACAAACGGATTGGACATGCAAACTTGCAAAGGCTGAAACTGATCCAAATTTCAAAGTTGCATAAATGCAAAAGGTATGTGCAGCATGTCAATTTGGTAAACAATCAAGAGCATCATTTCCACATGACAAGCATGTTAGTGAGAATGTACTAGAAGTAGTACATACAGATGTTTCGGGTCCAGCAAAGACCACATCTATGGGCGGTTGCAGGTTTTATGTTACTTTCATTGATGACCATACACGCAAAGTATGGGTATATTTCATGAAAGAGAAGAGCGAGGTGTTTACTCACTTCCAGAATTTTAAAGTTATGGTGGAAAAGCAGACAGGGAAGTACATTCAAACATTAAGATCTGATGGAGGAGGTGAATACATGTCAAATGAGTTCAGCAATTTTCTAAAAAAATCATGGAATTCGGCGTCAGTTTTCATGCAGGTACACACCACAACAGAATGGTGTTGCTGAACGCAAAAATAGACATATTGCAGATATAGCAAGAGCCTTGATGGTTGAGAAGAATATGCCTCTTTGTTATTGGGCAGAAGCTGTGCATACTGCTGTATACATCATGAACAGAACTCCGACTGCTGTTGTACATCAAGTTACACCTGAACAGAAGTTTACAGGTAAAAAACCAAACTTATCACATCTGAAAGTTTTTGGCTGTATTGCATATGTACATGTTCCAGATGAGTTGAGGACGAAGCTTGATCCGAAAGCAGAAAAATGTGTCTTCATTGGATATTCCCTTGAGCAAAAGGGGTACAAATGTTATAACCCACTCACATGATAGGTGAAGGTGAGCAGAGATGTGGTATTTGATGAAATGTCAAGCTTCTATGCAGATGCCAAAGAAGGACTCAATCTTGAACCAAATGACAAAGAAAATGCTGAAAAATCTAGTGCAGAATCTCAAGTTTTGAGTGGACCGGATGCATCACCAAGCAATAGTTCCAACTCAAATCCATGGAGTGGAAGATTGCGTGGAAATTTCAGTCCAACAAATTCATCAAATACATCCAAGAAAGGTAAAGAAAAGCTTTCTGCTGGTAGTAAAACACGTGCAAGTTTTGAATACGTTGATGGAGATTCAAGCGGTTCAGAAAAGAGTCTTGATGAGGAACTTGGATTGCCCTCTGTGAAGACTCCAGGAGTAAGAAGGGCACATGCAGATGATACAAGAAGAAGTGACCCAGGACCAAGAAGATCTGGGAGGATGCGTAATTCAGTGCAACGATTGACATATGATAGTTACATGGCTCGCCATTGTGCCTACATGACAAAGGTAATACAAGATGTTGAACCTTCTTGTTTTGAAGATGCAATTGGTAATGCAGATTGGGAAAAAGCTATGGATGAGGAGATGGCTACACTTTATGGAAATGATACATGGAAGCTGATTCCATTGCCGCAAGGAAAGAAATCCATAGGCTGCAAATGGGTTTACAAGGTAAAGCATAAGCTGATGGTAGCATAAGCAGGTATAAAGCACGATTGGTAGCTAAAGGTTATGCACAGACATATGGCATTGATTATGAGGAAACATTCAGCCCTGTAGCTAAAATGTCTACTGTCAAAACACTTGTTGCATTAGCTACAGCAAAAGGATGGACTTTGCATCAGATGGATGTGAAGAATGCTTTCCTACATGGTGAGTTACAGGAAGAAGTATATATGGACCAGCCACAAGGATATGAAGATTCAAAGCATCCAGAATATGTTTGCAGGTTGCAAAAGGCTTTGTATGGGCTGAAGCAGGCTCCGTGTGCATGGCATGCAAGGATTGTTGATTACTTAACCAGCATTGGGTTTTCTATGTGTGATGCAGATCATTCACTATATGCAAGGAAGGCTGATGATGGCATCACTATTGTGGCTATTTATGTTGATGATCTGATTGTAGGTGGTGATAATGAAGAAAGCATCAAAGAGGTAAAGAAACTTCTTATGCAAGAATTTGACATGAAAGATCTTGGTGTGCTGCGCTATTTCTTGGGCATTGAGTTTATACATACAGAAACAGGTATATGGATGTCACAAAGGCAATATGCCTTGAATATGCTGCAAAAGTATGGTATGGCTGATTGTAAGCCAATTTCTATGCCTTTAGATCAGAATTTGAAATTGGATACTACATCAGGTGAAGCATTAGAAAATGCTACTATGTACAGGAAAATTGTGGGAAGTCTTATATATCTTACAATTACAAGGCCTGATTTAAGCTACACCGTTGGACTTGAAAGTCAGTTTATGCAAGTTCCCAAGAAGCCACATTTGGATGCTTTGAGGCGCACTCTACGTTATGTGAGTGCTACTTTGGATTATGCATTGTTTTATGAAGCTGGTGTAGATTTGTAGGTTCATGGATACACAGATGCAGATTGGGCTGGTAGTACTCCATATAGAAGATCTACTAGTGGCTTTCTTTTCTCACTTGGAGGTGCAGCTATTACATGGAGCAGTAAGAAGCAACCCATTGTTGCTTTGTCGAGTACAGAGGCTGAGTACAGAGGTGTTGCAATGGCAGCATGTGATGCATCATGGTTGGAGATGTTACTTGCAGATTTAGGTGTGGAAGTGCAAAAGCCTATCACTATCTATTGTGATAATCTTAGCAGCATACAGTTAGCACGGAACCCTGTTTTCCATGCTAGAACAAAGCATATCGAGGTACATTATCACTTCATCAGAGAGAAGGTATTAGCAGGTGATATTGATCTTGTTTATGTGAGAATAGATGAGCAGGTTGCTGATATTTTCACCAAAGCACTTGGAGCTGAGAAGTTGAAGAAGTTTCGGAAGATGCTTGGATTATAGGATATGGCATTGAGCTTGAGGGGGAGTGTTGAGATATCAAGCTCAACATGTGATGATCCAGGATGACACGTACCAGTTTTTCGTTTCTCTGACATGTATAGTGGTCACGCCAGTATATGTCAGGGATACTTCATTGAGCTTTATTAGATTTATCTACCGAGAGTGATGGCACATTTGTTTCTTGCCAGCTCACTCATTCGCGGACATTAGGTTTTTCCTTATGTACTGTTCTTTATATATTGCACTGGTTGTATTCTTGTTTTTAGGTCATTCTTGTACATTCCTTTTATGTAATAGAAGAAGAAGAAGAAGATCCTTCTGTATTACACTTTGTTGCCTCTTTTTATAGGTGGACAGTCTAGTGTTGTTCCAAATGAGGTGATTTCTTAGACTTTACAAGTTCCATGTGATGATACAGATCATTCGATTTCTGATGCTGATTTACATGATGCACTTATTGATGAGAGAATTGATATAGAGGAGGCAAAAACTATTCCTAAATGGCTAATGTAGACTTTGCGAGATAGAAAATTAGATGCACCTCTCTCATATCATACTTCCTCAAGCTCTCATAGTGCTTCTTTTGCATTTGATTGCTATGCTATGATTGCCTCTAGTCTTTGTGATGAGAATGAGCCCATTTTGTTTGATGAAGCACACAATTCAAAAAATTGGATGGCTACTATGCAATCAAAATATGATGCTATTATGAAGAATGGTACCTAGTCTTTGTGTGATTTGCCTCTTGGAAAGAGGGTCATTGGCACCAAGTGGGTATACAAGCTAAAGTGTAAGCCGGATGGAACACTTGATAGGTATAAGGCTAGGCTTGTTGCAAAAGGTCATGCTCAAGAAAGAGGCATTGATTTTGAGGAGACCTTTGCCCCCACATGCCGAATGATTATTGCTCATAGCATCTATGCACTTGCAGCTCACCATGGTTGGAATGTACATCACTTGGACATTTAAACATCATTTTTGAATGGTGACTTACATAAAGAAGTGCATGTACTTTAGCGCCATGGTTTTGTGCAGAAAGGGCACGAAAACAAAGTGTGCAGGTTGAAGAAGGCATTATATGGTTTAAAGCAAGAACCAGGCGCTTGGTATGAAAAGATACATGCCTACTTGATTGCACATGGTTTTGAGAGCACTCCAATTGAGAGCACCTTATATGTTAAGTGTGTTGATGACATACTTCTAATCATTGTTGTGTATGTTGATGACATGCTGCTCACTGGTCCTAATGAGAAGCATATTGCTGATTTTAAGGCTAATTTGCATGTCTCTTTTGAGATGTCAAATTTGGGGCATTCGCATCATTGTTTGGACATTCAATTTATACACGTTGATGGAGGAAAGGCTCTATGTCAAACAAAATATATTGAAACATTATTGTAGCATTTTGGCCTTGAAGACTGCAAACCTATTGCCACTCCTATGGACACAGGTTTACGAGTGAGTCTTGCATGATGTTGGAGATGCACTTGATGTTATTCTCTATTAGCATCTTGTTGGATGCTTGATTTACTTAATATGCATAACTTAGCCTAATATTTAGTTTCTTGTCTCATAGATGAGCAAGTTTATGCATTTCCTAGGTGTCAAACATTGCCTGACAGTTAAGCGCATCTTTTGCTACTTGAGTGGTACCGGGCTACTTGGATTGTTTTATCCAAAGGGGGGACATGATTTTTTTTTTACTTTAACTGGGTTGTTTGCTATGAAATTGGTGTATCACTACCACCAGATTTACATGCTTTTTTTTACTCTGATTGGGCTGGTTGTTATGATACTCGTGTGTCCACTAGTGGTTTTGCTTCATGCTAGGTAGCTCATGCATATCTTGGTTGAGCTAGAAGCAGCCTACTATGGCCACTTCTAGTTGTGAGGCTAAGTATAGGGTAGCTTTCACAGCGACTGTTGAGTGTGTGTGTCTTAGATGACTTATGGCTGATTTGGGTGTTTGCTAATCTTTTGCCACCACCATCTTCACTAAGAGTGAAAGTGAACTGGAAGTTGCAAGGAACCTTGTGTTCCATGCTCGCACTAAGCACATTGAGGTGCACTATCATTATGTCAGGGAGAGGCTCTCTACTGGAGAGATCGGTTTGGCATATGTGCCCACACAAGAGAGCATTGTAGACCTTTTCACAAAGGCTTTGCCTAGGGAGAAGTTTGAGCTTTCTGCAAAGCTTTGGGCTTACTTCCTTTTGTGGATTGATTCCACATAGGTTGGAATTTCCTTATACATGAGTGGCAGCTCCTTGTTCACCGCATCACTCTGAGAGGGGGATTTCTTGATATATTTCAGTAGTGATTTGTGTGAACATATTGGGACCCCCAGGGCACTTTTTCCCCTCTTTAGGAGGTTTTTTCCCCTAGTTATACACCTATAACCCTAATGGTCACTTATCTTTGTACATTCACTTCGTAATGCATTCAGTATTATGTGTTGTGCTACAAGCTTCTTCTCCTTTCTTGGGCTATTGGCATGCTTCTGTAGCCCTCAAATTCCAACAGAATCACATAAAATGCACATTGACTCCATAGTTCAAGCTTTTGATCTTATTCGTACAAACATGTATGATCCTATGCTAATGATATTCTTAGGTGGTGCTATTTATATTGTCACTTTCACATACGATGTTCCTTTTAACATCTAGGTATATCCTATCAAGTTGAAGGATGATGTTTTCCCTACATTTAGAAAATGGCTTGCTTTAACCGATTGAAAGAAGGTACTAGGACCAAGGCCTTACACTAAGATAATGGGGGTGAATAAATTTCTCATGAACTCAACCAATTTTGTCAATATAGGGGAATAAGAATAGAGCTTAAAACTCCTTATGCCCCACTACAAATAAAAAATAAAAAAGTATAAATATAACTATTCAAGATTGATTATTGCCTATGTTACATCATGCAGATCTCACTCAAGATTTTTGGGGAGAAGCAAACCTAACGGTTTTTCTTATGATAAAATTATCCAAATGCTTGAAAGGTCCATGAGAGTTATGGATTGGGAAACTACCCACTTATGATCACCTTTGAGTGTTTGTTTGTGAAAATTATGTTTATGTTCCAAAGCAAGATAGAAATTGGACTATAAATATATAGAAAATGCATCTTTCTTTGATACACACAAGATGGTCAATTTTGATATTAGGATCCAAAAACATGCTCAATGATTAAAAATAGTAATGTCATTTTCAATGACTCTAAGATACATAAACAACCCATAAATAAGGTTGAAGTGAGAAGAGTTGTATTTGAGGATGTCAATCCTCTTGATAGTATGTAGAAGAATATGAAACATAATTTTTTCAGGAAAGTGGTCAACAATACTTTTCTATTGCTCTTGATGATATTCACATATCTCGCATCTTCTTGATAGATTGTTTCCAAGTTTGGATTTTGTTATGTTCATAAATGTGGATTAACCTTCATGTTACAAAGAAGCTATATATGCTCATGTCAAGTGGAAGCATGCAATGAAAAGTGAACTTGGTTCTATCCATAATAGTGGTACTTGGGAATTACTACCTTTGGAAAATGTAAAGAAATCTTTAACATGTTCATGGGTTTATAAGTTGAAATTAAGATAAAATATTGCTTCTCCAAAATATAAAGCATGACTAGATGAAACAGATTCAAGCAACAACAAGGAGTTGATTTTTAGGAAATATTTTCTGTGGCCAATTCTAGTTATGAGGGTGAGTAGGAGAGCTTTAACAACGATTGTTGAGTGTGTGTGGCTCATATGCCTTTTGGTTGCTTTGGGTGTTGTTCAGTCTTTTTGCCACCACCACCTTCCCTGATAATTAGAGCACAATGGTAGTTGCAAGGAACCCTATGTTCCATGCTTGCACAAAGCATATTGAGGTGCACTATCATTATGTCAAGGAGAGGTTCTCTACTGGAGAGATTAGTTTGGCTTATGTGCCTACACATGATAATGTTGCAAACCTTTTCACAAAGGCTCTAGCTAGGGAAAAGTTTAAAGCTTTTCGCAAATCTTCGGGCTTACATTCTTTTGTGGATTGATCTCTTTCCACATAGTTAGGCACTTCCTTATACATGAGTGTCAACTCCTTGTTCACCACGTCACTCTTAGGGGGGGTTCGTTGATATATTTTGGTGGTGATGTGTGTGAACATACTTAGGACTGTCAAAGCACTTTTTTCCTCTTTAGGAGGTGCTTTTCCCCAAGCTTGTATATATGTCTATAACCCTAATGGGTCACTTATCTTTGTACATTCACTTGGTAATACATTCTATATTGTTTTGTGCTCCAAGCTTCTTCTTCTTCTTCCTTGTGTTGTTTGTGTGCTTCCACATACATCGAACGTGACCAAATGGCATCATTTGGGTTCATTGATGAGAGAGACATACATTATGGTGTGCAGGGCATAGTTTTATGGTTTTTCCAAGCCATTGTGGTCTCCTCTCAACCATCCATCTATTATCATCCTTTCATGTATTATCTCATGCATCTTTAGCAATGTGTCTTAATGAGTTCAAGAGATGCATACAGAAACTTTTCGTAGTCTATTTTTTCCATTTGCTTTCTGATTTCTAATGCATTGTGAAGTGTGATAGACTACAAATGCATCAAAGTCTTTTACCATACAACCCAATTGAATGGTAGATGGTTGAACATGACAAATCATGTACTAATGGATAATCTTTTAATTTATATGGGGAACTTTCATTCCCGTTATCTTTTGGAAAGGGTAATGGCATAGAGTGAGTAGATATTTAGTATAAATAATCCATTCCTCCTATTTTTTAGAAAAGGGCTTTCCTACTTTCTTCCCCTCAATTTAATTAAAAAATCTTCGAAGAAGCAAGCAATGCCCATGTTTTCAACTTTGATAAAAACCATTTCTTTCTTTTGTACCATGTAGAGAATATACATATGCTTAATTTCCATTTGTGTATAATATTCTACATCTTCATCCATTGTCAATTGTCTCTCAATTATGCATCTCAAATATTTAGGATAAGTATTGATTACCTTCGACTCCATAAGAGTAAGGGAACGTATAGTGCACATTTCTTAGTATACACCTCATTTTATAAAATAGGTATCTTATAATAGCATTATCTATGGAACCTTTGCACATTTTGGAGGAGTGTGCACGAATCTTATCTAAAATTTTATCATCACAAGCATATTATCTTAAACAAGTACATCATATTCAACGTGCAAAGTCCACAATGAAGAGGTACAAGAAGTGTACCTTTGGCAAATTGAGAAAACAGGATGAACTATAGAATTCTCCACATGTACACGATCTTTGAAGCCAATACTAGCCCCAATAGTGGGATCTTGCACCCAACATATTGAAGTCTCCAGGCAACCACTATGACCAGACATTTGCAAATAATGTGGAGTTTGTCCAATAGTATCTCTCTATGGACACAATGATTATGGTAGTGAAAATTAATCAGCGTCTGGTTTCACTCTTCCAAATAAAAGAACACATCAAATATCCACCAAAAACATCATTAAATGGAAAGAACCAATGGTTGAATGCCTTTTATTATGCAAAAGCAATGTGAGCACTCTCTTAATGCATGTCCTACATGAACCCAAAAAAAATTAGTGATGATTTCACTTTTTGTTGTGAAGCTTATGTTCTTCCATGCTAAAAATATCAAGATATATTTGTTCAGTTTCATATAATTGAACTTTTTTCTTGTCCCCAGCTCTTATGATTTGCAAAGAGTCGCCTGGATGAAGTCACAATTAGTGTTGAGAAAAATCTGCACATCCTTATGTCCATGTATAGTTTTTGAATACATACCATCCAAGCTGTCTTCAACCAATTCGATACAATGCATACAAGAAATCTTATCAAAACTTTATAAAAATTTATAATTGTTTCCTTTGTAGTTGTTTTTTTTAGGTGGGTGGGTGTGTGCATGCACACATGCGTGTGTGTGTGTGTGTGTGTGTGTGTGTGTGTGTGTGTGTGTGTGTGTGTGTGTGTGTGTGCACGTGTGTGTGTGTGTGTGTGCGTGTGTGTGTGTGTGTGTGTGTGCGTGTGTGTGTGTGTGTGTGTGTGTGTGTGTGTGTGGGTGTGAGGTCATACTCTCCTAATTGCTCTTTCACTTCACACCTGTGTAGAGAATGTCTTTAGTTAGGCATAGTGGGTGGTAGCTAAAGTGCTTTTCTAATTCTCTTTTGCATTGGTGGAGGGCTTTGCAATGGCCTGCCTTTTTCAATCACATCTACCAATATATCATGTAACATTTCATTATCTAGTGTATTGGACTTACGAAAGGCCCTTATTTACCAAGCTATTATTCCTTAAGAGTTTGTATTTTACCCTCTATCTAGGACAAAAACATTCGGACTTCCTTTCTTAAATGACAAGAAAGAGATTGAAAAAGTAGGACAAAAACATTCCGACTTCCTTTCTTAAATGCCAAGACAAAAATTGGAAAAGTGTCACTTCCCAAAAGTGAACGCATGAACCAATGAGGTTTCTTAGTTTCAACTAAACAAAGACCTCAACTAAATGAAGAGTAAATCAAAGAAAGTTCTGCCAACTTCCCATAATGCACAAATGCAATTTTTATTTGGAGGAAAAAGGATGGATTTGAAGCCAATGTTGATGTTTCCAACGTTGTCCCATAAAAGTGAAGCCCAATCGTTTTATTTAAATTGAGCAGTTTTATAGCTCTCTCTATTTAAAGTTCCATACATAATGTAGACTATCTTATCAAAAAGGGGAATGGTGCAATGTGCCACAATTCCATTTATGAGGATTTACAAAGTCAAACAAACGCCATGTAATTGCCACTATCATTTTTAACCACAGTTTACATGAACTTGAAAGGTCTGTGATATGCATGGTGACTGGGAAAGGGCAATCAAGCTGAAGGGAAGGCCGTCACTTGGATCCCATGATTACATCGATTCTCTGCCACAAACTGATTGTGTGATGAGTATGCATTTATTTGCCTGTGTACGTATCACAGCTAAAGGACCCTCAGATCATGAGATTACATGAGTTTCCTCTGTCAAATATGATGTATGGAGCACAGATCTCCAAGATTACAGTGCATGCCCTTGGCATCAAAGCTGTTTCAAGCAATGAAAAGAAACAATCCATTTAACTCCTTAAGACTCATACATGCAAGATATCCGAATTCCTGGCCAAGAACACACGTAACAAGATAACTGACTATTTTAGGTGGAAAGGGCCATGAAACAAATGCACACTTGATTAATGCTTTCCTTCTAGTGGAAGTATTATCATAAAGTAGTATTCCACAACAATGATCATAAGGCTGAATTCACACTTGCTTCAAAGCTTGAAACGTCTTGAATACAAGCCTTGCTTTCTTGGCTTCATCAGGACCATGAATATAGAACACGTCATCGCATTGGACTAGTGATGAAGTTATGTTAATGGAAAGCTTGGGCAGGGACTTCCCGTCCACAAAATCTGTGTATACAAAGTTTAATGCCGCCTTCTTTTCAGAGAAATCTCATCATTATGAAGTATAAACGCATGCATCATCTCCTGCTGTTTTCCCTTTGAATCTTGTTCTACTCTTTCTGCTTGTTCAATGCCAAAATCTAGCTCTTTTGAAATGTGAACAGGAGTGTCCTCAAGCTTGAAAGGCATATTTGATAGGAGTGAACATGTTTTGTTCAATGATGAAATGTTCATTTCTTGTTCTGCTGCATTATGGCCCCATCTGCAGAGATTTAGGTCTTTTTCACATAGCAAGGGTGGAACACTTGCATCCCTGGATTCTAATATGTTGCCCACTCCTGGGCATTT
>CM035425.1:51412882-51425382 GCA_020310875.1 Ceratopteris richardii
ATGAGAATCACTTTGATATATTAAACATACAGGTCAGCAACCATCTAAAGGGATAAAGCATCCCCTTTGCTAAATACTTTTATGAGTCATGTTTCACTAGATAAAAATGAGAGATGAGCCATGGCCTTCTTGGAGAAGATGTATTAAACAACCTCAAACAAATCATCAGAAACCATGCATCACTTAACAAATTATAACAGTGAAGTCTCATAGATTCAGAGACTTCCTTTTAGGATTCCAGGATTGGAGGATATGCCAATCATGGGTGTTTCTGCAGGAAAGGCAATCGTACCCACCTGCATGTGACTTGAGCAGGAGACTACCAATCCATGATGAAGGAATCAATTATCTTCCGGACAATAGGGCCTAGCTGGACCTATATACCATATCCTCTAGAGATGACAAGGATGCTGAAATTAAAATGTATACCTTCATGAGTTCAGATTAATCCAAACTTACAAACTCAAGATAATAAACACAAACACAAATACATAAGAAAATACAACAGCAAAAGATTGCACAAAATAAGATGGCAAAATAGAAATATATAACTTCATGAAATTAAAGTATATAGATTGATGCAATTAAGATATATAGATTGATGCAATTAAAATATATACCTTCATAAGTTCAGATATATATAAACTATAACTGAAATTTAAATATATACCTTCATGAGTTTAGATATCCAAACTTATAAATTGAAAAAAAAAAAAAAAACGCAAACACCAGTACATGAGAAGATACAACAACAAGAAATCATGCAAAAAAATAGATTGAAATAAATCATAAATTAATATAAATAAGAAAGAAAAATCAAAATGGAAAGAATCAATAAATTAAAAGGCATAATAAGTAATCAAAAAAATAAAACACAACAATAAATTTTACTCGAAAAGTAAAATAGGATAATGAAAAAGAATTTCTTTTTAAGAGATTGTTTAGAAATAATAAATAGAATGAATTAAAATTTAAAAAAAAAAATACAATAAAATAGAATAGAATAGGAAAACAGTACATTTTCAACTTCTATGTCTGTCCAAGACAAGAAGTATCAGACTCAAAATTTATCATCCATAGCTTGGACAAGGAGCTATGGCATCCTTACTCATGTCATCAATGCCCTAGATTCACTCCAATAGAGAGACTGTTCATATGAAGACTTCTAATAAAGCCAACGA
Organism: Ceratopteris richardii; assembly: GCA_020310875.1. Classification (NCBI taxonomy): domain Eukaryota; kingdom Viridiplantae; phylum Streptophyta; class Polypodiopsida; order Polypodiales; family Pteridaceae; genus Ceratopteris; species Ceratopteris richardii. The sequence goes on from CM035425.1 coordinate 51,414,064, forward strand.
CCTGAGGTTTTGAAGAGTCCTAATAAAGCCAATAAGATGAAATTAAAAAGTGATGCACCCAGCATTGAAGAGTCCCTTTCACGATGCTGAATTTGGACCCATACCTGGATTAGTACTTGCAAAAATGCTATACCATCCCTCATCTGTGATAAAGGATGTAGCTCGTTCCACAGCACCAAGATAGACACCTGCTCCTATATTTGGAGGTGGCAATGGATGGTACATCTTTTGGCTTGGATAGTCTAAATTCACCGCTACATGTCTGTTTGTCAAAAAACCCACTTGTCCACCACCTACTCTACTCCGCACGATTGCTCCAAGGGTTCCCAAGGTCTCTTGACTAGCAACCTAGAAAAATTTGTTTAGCCAATGCCAGTCAGGTGGATCATATTGTTACTGCATTTAGAATTGTTGAACCTATAACTCATTTTTGCTAACCTGAGATCCTGGACCAATGTATGGATTATTTCCACGCAATCCCTCTGCCAAATCAGTGTATACTAATTCCTTTGGAGTGAAAGCTGGTGCACCATAATAGTAGAACTCCACGACATCAACATCACACCAAATCCCTGCAGGTCCCTGTACACAGATTGAAAATTCAGAAATCTTTTCTATGGAATATCATACAGTAAGCTAGAATCTTCCAAAAAAAGTTTGGACACATCGACTGATTGAAGCTAAAAAGGAAGAAAGTGGCATACAAGAGTTTTGACTACTTTTTAGAGGAAAATAGACTTATATGGAGAGAATATGTATAGAAGTTTGGCTGCATAACTTAGCACTTACTGGTCAACTCATTCAAAGAAGCAATATGGAAATGCCAACTTTTATAAGTGTATGAAGACCACGTTGCAATTCATTACTGTTGACTGTGGAGTTCCCCTAAAACAATCTTATTAACAATAGGAATATGTAATTAATACTATCAGCACTAAATCATGTCATTATATATAGTTAGTTAGTTAGTGTGTGTGTGTGTGTGTGTGTGTGTGTGTGTGTTTTGTGTGTGCGCGCGCGCTTTTTTTTGGGGGGAGGGGGTGGTGGGGGATTTATATGTGTGCGTGTGCGTGCATATGTGCCCTTGTGCATGCATGTGTACACATGTGCACATGTGTGCATAGTTATCAATTACAAGATGGCAATGAAGTTGCATGTACATTAGCAACAGGTTAGCAATGTGCAAAGGTAATGCACCTCAAGCTGCAACAATGTCAAAAAATAGATAATAATATCAAACAAATGAGTGAATGACTTTTTTATTTAGATTTAAATCTCATACATAAAAACGTGAATAATCACAAATTGGATTTTATTTTTATATTTTTTTAAGCCATAGATGGTACTCCCAGCAAGTAGGCTGTTATTAAGCTTACTCATAAAAGGGAGAATAAAGATGGCCTGAGCAATTGCAGATCTAATACCTGCATGGTTGTACTAATAAGCTTACCATAGAGTTAGCCCCTTTATGGATCAAACCATTCATCTTCATCAAACACATTTCATTAGATGCTTTGTATACCTTGACTATATTTTTGCCTTACGGAAAGGGAGTGATCAAGCTATTGATAATCACGATTTCCTTTGCTTCAAGATTGAAGTTGATATTTATGGACCAGAATCATTTTCGTTATGTTCTTCGATTTACATTAAATGAGGCTTTTTTATCTCTTTTCTTCTTTGCAATTCTCCTTTTTCATTTTGTGATATAATGCCTTCACTTCTTACACTTTAAAACATATACTAAATTTCTTGGTATTTGCTCTCAAACCATGAGTTCGATTTTAGAAGCTTACTTTGTCTACAAATTTTGACTTTGATTCTTCTTAGTAGACTTGGCTTTTCATTTGTTCTTAGAAAGCATGGCAAACTCAGTTTATCCTCCATGCGAAGTTTCTTTTGGTTTTCCCTTATCATGGAAATAATCCCTAAAGTTTCTCAAAACTTCTCAAAGAAAAAGTTACTAATGTAAATAACAAAAGAGTCAAATCTAGTAACAAATTGAGAGTGATGTTCACAAGCTCTATATCTTCAATACCTTTATTAAGGTTCAATAATAATTGTCTCCTTAGAAGAGAAATTGTTATGTTCCCAAACCTATGAGAAACCTAGATGGGCCACAAGCATGTTCAATATATACAACCAAGTGTGAAGTTGCTAAACAATGTGAACTAGCCCAGATAAAGTATTGTGTCCCCAAACCCAAAGGACGTCTAGATGAACATTTGTAGTTATATGTCTTCCCAACTGTGAAGTGATTGACTAGTGTGAACTAGGCCATCTTTGTGAGTGAGCCCTATAAATAAGACACTCTCCTTTGCTTCATTCCTAGTATGAAGCATTTGGACTCTTGACCCTTCGAGGAGTCACCCACATACATATTCTTGTGTATGTGAGGCGGTATGAGAAGACGGCCCTTGTTGTTATCGACACCCGTGTAGCTACATGCTCCCAAGCTTGGATGAGCCCATTTGGCTCTCCAACTAGGAGGTGAGTTTGATGTCCTCCCTTCTATGCTTGTGAGTATGATGTATGCATTGTCTTGTTAGCAAATAGAGGGTGATAACAAGCATTACAGCAAAGAGGCACATGTCAATCAATGGTGGTGTCCTCCATTACTATCATTCTTTTGAAAGTGGGTTAGGCCCAAAGACCGATGAAGCTAGTAACTGTCCCTATTAAAGCTTATAAATATGCCCTTGAGCTCAAGGCAGCGAAGAACATTGTGATTGAGGATGCCTTTAGATGGGAGCCAATAGTTGGGAATCAAGTGATGTGCCCATCATGTCAAAAGGGATGTTAAAAGACTAGAGCTTGTTGGCCCATGTACATAGTACGAAGAAGAGAATTAATTCCTGAGAATTAATTCGGGAATTATTCATTTAATTTGTTTAGTACGTTCAGCCCAAAAACAAAATTCGAGAATCCTATCCATGTGGAGAGAATTTTACTTTTTTACATATAAAAAGTGTGTGTGTGTGTGTGTATGTACTATGTATGTATGTCTCTGTGTGTGTGTGTGTGTGTGTGTGTGTGTGTGTGTGTGTGTGTGTGTGTGTGTGTGTGTGTGTGTGTGTGTGTGTGTGTGTGTGTGTGTGTGTATATATATATATATATATATATATATATATATATATATATATATATATATATATATATATATATATATATAGAGTAGATTTGAATCCGATTTTTTGGTCTATAATAAAAATCGTTTAAATCGTTCTCGATTTAAACCTCTACCTACGATTTAAATACACAAATTTACGATTTTTATTTTTTTGGCCAAACTTTCATGAGGTTGATTTCACCCAAGGCACCTCAAGGATAGTCAAAGGTAGGTTACAATTGCACCATAATCTCTTGATAGTGAGCCTTCAAGGGACAAGAAAAAAAAAAGAGCCTTTTTTTTGGTTTTGTGTGTGTGTGTTTTGGGGGGTTGGGGGGGGGGGGTTAGCAAGAAATGGAGGAAGAAAATGGATATGCTAGCATTACAGGATGTGTAAACCTTCGAATCAAAGGATAAGTCCCTACCCTGTGAACTCAACCTAGCATCCATGGACAAACAAAAAGAAAAAGCCTCTGTTCTAGTGATCACATACCGGAGGACTTGCAAATGCTACTCAAAGCTTATCACGTGTTGCCGTCTTGCTAAAACCTATAGGCAATCATCAACTGTTGCTACCTATTGTACAGAGAGAGAGAGAGAGCGCTTAACTTCCATCTTTTAGCTCTAGTCTCTAGAGACTATTAGTGTTGAGTGTTGACTCTTGACACCTCACTCTAGCCAATATGTATTTCCTCACAGCAGCCAAATATATCTCGAATCACAATCAACAGCAGTATCAAAGCTTCAAATACCCCACAAACTGCTCCATCATCAGATAATATACCACAGCAGCTTCACAAACTGAGATGATGAACTGATTATAATTGTATAATAGTAAATTGAGCAGCAACGGACCTTTTCCCTCTCAACAATTCTAACAGCAGCTATAAAGAGCACACAGTCCAACACATTAAACTGGTTCATATTTAGCGAACATATAGGCATGCAAGGCAGCAGCCAAACCGACCAAGAGGCAACCAAAACTCTCCAAACAGCAGTACAGTAAGTATAACTGCTATTAACTGTAACTGCTGGGTGCAGGTAATTCTTAAGGTAAGTGGTCTGCAGCTACAGGATAATAAAGCAACAAGGAGAAACACTAGGATCAGCTCAAAGAACAAATCACCTGCTTTGGTACCAGACTGTAGGTCCAAAAATCAAAGAAAGCAAGAAAATTTACTGGATTGACAGCACCAAACACCAAGACCAAGAAAACCATACACAAAAAGTACAAATCTTCAATCGATACAATTTGAATTGAGCGGTAAAAAGCACATCCAAAACTTTTATATAATGTTCCAGGCTTCAGAAGCCCAAAAATGCAGGGCAAAAGGCTGGGAGAATAAGCTAAAGTATAAGCAAAGAAGTTTGACCTTGAATTTCGTTTTTTTGTTTTCTTTTTTCTATAAGAAACTTAAAATTCACCAGCTGAACATAATTTCATCCACTCAATGTGAACATACCTTTGTATAGAAAAATTTGGCTTCTGATTTCAAATAGAATTCCCTAAGCTTAAAGTATTCTCCTGATAAAAACCCTAATTCATGACATCTGATCTGCATTACTACAACTGTTTCCCCTACCAGCTGTACCAAACAGCAGCACACTTTCCATAACATTTCCAGTACTTTTAATCGTTCAATATTATCACTGAAAACAGACTCCTCTCCCTAAAAAAAAACAGACACACTACCTCTCCAAAAAATCTATTGTGTGTGTGGAAACAGGACACCTCTCCTTAATGCCTTGATTGTACACTCCTTTGTATCATTTCATATATTCATCAAGGCATCTGATACCCAGAAGGTACCCCACTCTCTATGAGATGCCTAGTTGTTTTACTATAAATTGATATTTTTACTTTATATTCCTTCCTTCGTTTCACCCAGATATTGTCTTTAATCAACTATAATGTAGCTCTTACGCATCCATGTTTCTCTTCAAACTAGATTCACATTTTACCTTTCTTCTCTCTTCCCCTCTTTATTCATTCTTATGGGATCTCTTTGATGTTTCATTACTTGATAAAATTACTGGATTGTCCAAACTCCCATCGTGACACTGGTGATGAGCAAACATGAAAGGCATTTCGTCTACATATTTAAGCCTTTACTAATTAAGAGTGGCTATAATCAACAATTCCAAAAATTTACTTCCCAAAATTTCATTTTTCCCAGCTTTCTATTTCATTTCCAAACGGACACATGAAAAAGCAAATAAGTACCTCCAGGGCAAGTCCATCAACTAAACATAGTTTGACTCTTAAAATGACACTTTCAACCTACTTCTTCTGCATTAAATTTTATCTGAAGTGAGAGTAAGAATTCAGTGAGGACCCTTTGAACTCATCAGACCGCACAAGCAACTGCTTGAGATATCAAGAATAACACCCAAATCCCATGATTCAAGTGCAACTTGTGAGGAAACATCTTGTAAAATCAAGTACGCAGCCCCAAAAGTAAAATGTGCATCTTTCGAGTTTATTCAAAAGACTAGGAAGCCAAAATTCTAGTTGTCCCATCTCTAGTCCTGAGACCACACACTCTTATCTACTTGTATACCAGAAAAAAAATATTTCTCGCATCCATTGGCAGTACATGTCATCATGACACAAGATCACATCTCTATAAACCCCACATTCTCAGAAATATGCTTAAATTTCAATTCTCATCAGACAGTAATGTAGAAGCAACAAACACAGATTGCCACATAAAGGGGTGAATGAGGGGAAAAGAGAAGCGAAGAGAGGAATAGAGGCTTATGTGTAAGAATGCATACTCAGAATATCACCTCAAGATGAGTTGGAAGTATTTCATTCTCCCGCAACCATGCCCTCTGAACTTTGTGAGCAACAAATACAATAATGGCAGGGATGTCTGTCAGTATACCTTTCCTTGTTCGAAAACCAACAGCTGTTCCCAGACTCACTTGCCGTAAAAGCTTGCTATTGTATGCCCGTATAGTCATAAGGTCAAGAAGAGTAGAAGCTTGAGGACCTTTCAGAATTCGCTCTATAGATCCAAACTCAACTTCCTTCTGGAGACCTTGGAAATAGTTTGCTCTTTCACCAGCACTGCCATGAGGACGGTAAACAGGAGGCCATAGGAAATAGACTGCACTGTTTTCTGAATAATGATTTCCAGCTACACTGGAATGTGATGGGATGAAATCAATGAATGGTCTCTGGCTTCCACTGCCAGTGGAAAGAGAGAATTCACAATCCAAAGAAGACTCTTCTGAAACTGGGGGAGAGCAGCACTGACTCTCAAGGACAACTTTGTCATCAAGCGTTTCCATACATTGCCTGCAAAATACCATGCACATATAATATACCATGTATTAGTGGCAGAAACATTGTTTTTCTGTGTTTTATGTACAAGACAACTGCAGCTTTAACATAGAACACAACATCTCAGTGCATAACAAAGGCCAGATAAAGAGGCCTCAAGTTTCATGTCCCATGCATGTACAGGTGTGGAATATACATGTAACTTACATAATTAATACTTTAATAATACATGGATGTAGCATAGCCCTACCCCCAAGCAAAACATATGCATAGCATCTAGCCAGCATTGTCAGCAAGAACAAAAGGCCCATGTCTGGTAGACTAAAGTCTGTGATAGATCTTCCTCCTTTCCCTTATCTCCCTCCTCCCTTCAAATGGGCCAAAAGATTATAAATTATAATCATACTACAACTACTGCTATTATTGATGATGATGATGATGATGAGATGATGATGATGATGATGATGATGATGATGACGACGACAATGAAAACAACAGATCCCTGACACTCCTCCCTACCCTCTTCGGCCTTACCTCCCCCCACCTGCAATTTCCATCTCATGATCCATCCTCCAAGCTTTTCCCATTCCGTTTCCTGGGGCCCACCCCACCTCCTTCCTTCTCCACTCTCTCCATAATATTTAGCACAAGTCTTTATGATTAAATTCTCTTTTTTAAATTTCCAGAAATTTCTCTATTGTCTACATTATTTTATTTCAGACCAACAAATGGGTTAGTTTACCTAGGGTTGTGTTTGGGTCAAGACAAACAAGAATTAGAGTTTTTCAAGTGTTTTCTGGTAGAAATCTAGCCTCTGTGTTCTGACAAAAGATAGTTAACACATTATGTAAACTGTAGATGATTATGAGTAATTGTAACATGTTACATAAGTGATTTAGGGCTTAAGGGTGAACAACACTGGATTAACCACGCAAATAATTATAAATAACTTTGTCTCATTTAACAGTAGAAGTAGACATGATTATCAGTACTCATGACATCATACATGTCCATCTCGTACATCATCACCATCACCACTGCCACCAAAGCTCTCAAGCTTAGGACAAATGAGCCTCAAGCATAGTGAGCTCCGCCGGATGGGCTGCAGGAGTGGAGAAGAGCACATGTTCCAGCACGAATCAGGAAGACAGATCAGAGAGAAATGAGATAAACATGAGTTGAAACTTGGAAAATTCAAACCAGTGCCCCAGAAGCGGGATGGGTAGACATCAAAAATGCATGTTACCTTCTGCGTTACTAGTTTATTGGACAATTTCCTAACATGTCAAAATCCAACTCTTCCATGGTATAAGAGAATCCAAGGGAGGAAAGGGAATCTACGTTTCCAATTATTGACTTAGCAAAAACCGATTGGGATGAATAATGTACTCAAACACTTTCCATATAACTAATGATTAGGTTGAAGATGTTCATTTGAGTACAAAAGATCACCCTCTAGAAGTCAGTATATGTTCCAATCTTCATGGTGCTTTTTGTACATTGCTAAAACAATACGTGGACGCCTTGACTCTTCACATGGGACAACTCAAATATGAAAGGCCTTGACCCTTAGTTTTATCAACATCGAATCAAGGTGAAAAGGGAAATGATGCCTATTCTTCAACAATGGCATAGGATGAACTCTAATGTTGTTGAGCAAGGTATGGAACAGATTGATTAGTTGCTTCAAATAGGGTTATTTGTTTCTCTGAAGTATCCAAAATGAATTTCCCTAATCATCATTGTTGCAGAGAAAATAAGCAGCTACAAACATATGTAGATAATTCTAAACTAAACGCATCACTGGTCCCTCATCCTTTTCCCTTTTCACATACAATGCTCAATGCGCCAGTCAAGCAAAAAATGTATCCTTTTTTGGATGGATCTAATGGTCAAGACTCAAGCAATAGACCCCAACAATGGCAAAATAATACTCAAGGTTGCAAATCTAAAATCCAAAAGAGGTATTGCAATCCTTTGAGAGGATAAGGTGGCATGGCCCCATTTTTGTTTTCTTGGCTCATTTGAACTAACCACTAAATCAGCTTGCTCATGTAATGCTGTATCATTGACACGCTGGATGACCAAATGTAAGTTGGCTTCCAATCAGCTAAAGACAATCCTAATCCATGCTTCTCTGTAGTAAGCCATGCTCCTTTTTATAAGCCCCAAATTGTGACATTCTGTATCATGTTTTTGTGGATGTTTCAAACATAGTTGCTGGAAACATAGTTATCTATAAGCAATAGCTAAATGGTATCATCACAAGTATTACGGAAGTTGATGTCTTTTTTATATTATTTGATCATTGAAAAAGAGTTTTTAGGGCTTATTTATTCAATTAGAAAATTTTGACACTATTTGTTAGAAAAGAAATTTATATTTCATGTGAATTAAGTTGGCTTCCAATCAGCTAAAGACAATCCTAATCCATGCTTCTCTGTAGTAAGCCATGCTCCTTTTTATAAGCCCCAAATTGTGACATTCTGTATCATGTTTTTGTAGATGTTTCAAACATAGTTGCTGGAAACATACTTATCTATACGCAATACCTAAATGGTATCATCACAAGTATTACAGAAGTTGATGTCTTTTTTATATTATTTGATCATAGAAAAAGAAATTTATATTTCATGTGAATCATTTGACTTTGATGTTTGATCAAACAACAAGATCTTGCATTGGGTCATGTTCTTCAAGAATTCACTATGATGTTATTCATCAACCTCGAACTTCACATGTTAAGGGAGATTATGTATCATCGCTTTATTTCAACAAAAAATCCTACAAAACTAGATGATAACTTACCAAACACTTCTTTGTTCCAAAGCATAGGTACAACGGAACGTGTTGCGTAACTTCTGCAACGTATGCAACGCAACGGTGTTGCATTGAAGACCACCCAAAAAAAAAAAGCCCTCTCCCACAAGCCCAAATAGGGCTCACGGGGGAGGGCATTTTGTGTTTGCCTTCCTAGGTTCACATAGAGCTTCACTATGCTTGAAGCTTCCATGAGCTTCCTATAGGGGGGAAAAAAAGTGCTGTTGGGGGGGGGGGGGAGAGAGAGAGAGAGAGAGAGAGTACATGTTGTTACTAGCTAGTGCTCCATATTAGAAGTTACTGTTTCCTTACACATTGTCATCATACCTAAACCAAAGCAGAATTGTTGGAAGTATGTGTCTAACCAAGGCAAATTTGGATAGGGTGGGAATGACAGATGGACATGCAACCTACGTGGTTACCAAGGTGGTGATGAGCCAGATTGTATCAAAGCCCACCTTGCCAAATATAGTGGTTTGGGCATTGTAACATGCAAGCAACCTATGCTTGTTGATATCAAGGATGAGCTCCTTGAGTGTGTAGCTCATAGGGAAGTAAAAAAGTATCCACAAAGCTTTCGGCCCACCTCCACTTGCATGAGCTCATGTGTCCTCATCCACATGATGCTCAAGCGAGTCATAAGGGATCCTCTAGTGGAGGGAATGATGAGCATCATGGTGATATCATCCATCTTGAGGATGAGACTCAACCACCGATGAAGGAAGCTCGAGGATCACTTTCTTCAGCATCAATACGTGCGGATTTGCTTGAGGCCAAACAAGGTGTAATGAAGATTTTCACACAGTGTGGCCTTTCTTTTAATGTTGCATGCACACCCGCATGGAAGGAAGCCATGGAGTTAGTAAGCACATTGGGATACCAATGGAGCCGTCATTCAGATGAGGAGTTGAGGACTAGTGAGCTATGCAAAACAAAGGATATAGTGGAGAAGAAGTTAGCGCCGATGAAGGCACATGGAAGAAGTATGAATGCACTATTATGTGTGATGGATGGACAGACATCAGAAAAGGAATGTATATATCACGGCCTGTATTTCTATCCAGGCCCCCTTGGTGCTTGGGCGGTTTGCCTTGCTGCACCAAAACATGCAACTATGACGCGAATAGGTTCCATGAACACATCTGAACTGCATACCGACCAGGAGTGCCCTCCAAAGTTCGGGCGAGGAAGCACTATGGGCGTGTGTGCCGAGCCTTCCCTTCCTCATCGTTCTTGGGAACGTTGGTTGTCCCTCGGATCATGGGTAGATGCCCGATAACGGGAACGTCCCCCATCGCTCCTAGGCGGGTCTTGGGTACCTTGACGTTGTGAGCCATGAGGTAGGCTCGTCTTCGGCAGCCACCTCTTATCTTTAGAGTTGAGTGTCCCTCGTGGTCGGCTTGGGCTTCGACGGCCTCCCCTCTTCGTGAGTATTTGCTTATGCTTCGCAAGTGCGCGTTCCATCGTTTGACGGTAGTCCCGTAAGAGTTGGTTTGTCTACAGGAGCCGCTCTCGTCTTTTCGGGTTGTGACACTTCTGCATATCTTGAGGCCTTCGGATCAAGTCAATTTGGTTATGTGCAGGGTTGGTTTGTCTCGGACAGCCGCCCCTCTTTCAAGTAAGTTAGCTTCTTCCCGTTAAGTTTGGAGCCCCTTCGGTTTTGGGTTACTCAAGGGAAGGAGTCCCGTTTTAGTCCCGCGTACTCTTGTTGTTCCTTGTGGGTTCGGGCCGAGTGGGCAGCCCCTTGGACTTGAGTTGTTACAGTATATAACATGCTAGTGCATTATTGCAAAGGCACTATGTTCCTTCAATTGTGCCATTGATGCATCACAAGCTGGACTTGTAGTGAAGGTATGTATATATGAACTTTTCAAGTTTCAATTTTAAGATATGAATTTGCATATATATGTATGTACTATGCAGTGTATGCACATTGCATATATATGTATGTAGTATGTACTATATAGTATGCATGTGCCGTGCATGCATGTATGCATTTAGCATTTATGTATGTAATATGTATGTGTGCATTGTGCATTGTGTAAAATGTATGTATGTGATATGTCACATATGTATATGGCATATGCACTTACTACTATGT
>CM035425.1:51430382-51462882 GCA_020310875.1 Ceratopteris richardii
AGGAACTCTATTATGCGTCCCTCCTCTTTCATGGTTTGCACCTATTCTTAAGATTGTTATGGATCTTTCGTATGATTTCAAGGCCTTTGTTCAAGGGTTCACAATGCCCACTTTTGGAGACACCAATTATTCACCCGTTGCGAAAACAAAGCTTATATCAAGGAAATAGTTCTTCTATCCATGCATGATAATTCGGATAGAGCATTCATTATCTCTCATGGTATGAGGATTATTTTATCAATCGATTCCAATGGGGCTTACATGACAATGTCAAGGACCTCATGTTAACCATGCCCAAGGTAAATATTGTGAATCGATTCATGAGTCAAGCAATTTTGTGTGATATTAGGTAGTTTGAAAGAAAACAAGAGAAAAGAGCTTGTATTCAAAATTCGAAATACAAGTTGCATACAATCCCTCAACAACATATATTGAAACACACCATTAAATTTTGGTGATCATGATTCCCTCATATGTTTCAGTGTAATATCAAGTCCGATAAATCCTCTTATTGAAATGCCTTTGCTCAGGAAAAATAATCCAAACAGACATTGATTGGGAAGGGAATAAAATCACTCGTCAAGATATCTAAAAGAACCTAACATATGGAGGAGCCAAAGCCTTCATACATGAAGTAGGAAGGAGCTAAAGCCTTCTTTTCAAACCCGACATACGTAGGAAGTAGGAAGGAGCCAAAGCCTTCTTTTCAAACCCGACGTATGTAGGAGGCTAGAGCCAAAGTACCAAGATTTTCAAGATGTTTTTCAAAAGATTAATATAGATATGCTCCCATAGCATAGACCTTATGATTGTGTCATAGAACTTCAAGAAGGAGCACAACCATCCTTCAGACCGGTCTATAAACTATCGGCAGAGGAACTTATAGAATTACACAAGAACATTGATGAGAACTTCGCCAAGGGGTTTATCAAACACTCAAAGTCCCCTGCAGGAGCTCCTATTCTATTTATAAAGAAGAAGGATGGGACCCTGACAATGTGTACAGACAATCGTGGACTAAATAAAGTCACTATAAAAAATAGATATCTTCTACCACTTATATCAGAGCTCTTGAAACACCTTGGAAAAACAAAGTTCTTCACTGTGAGGGGAGCACTAGATTGTGCCCTCTGACTAGACTTCAATAAGATTTCGGATATATGATTTTGCTCACAATATCACCCATGCAAGGAAATAATACATAAATATATAATTGTTACAAGAAGTCCCACGACCAAAGATTGATAGCTATCGATAATTAGACTAGACACGATACAAGAGATCCCACAACCCGAGATCGTAGGTATGAAACAAGATATCTGAATTGCAAGAACTCCCTTGAGGGAGATAACTAGGTACAAGAAGTAAATGGACAAGATCTCGTACTATGAGGTTACAAGGGAACAAGACGAGATGTCGAGGATACTAAAGCACCTCTAGATGTCATAATCGAGCAAGTAGACAATCGATCTTAGGGTTTTGGCATGTTCCAGATGTGATGGTGCTAAGCTTCTTCAAATTCTGAACCAATCATGAGATATAGTGAATACATATATGATCTAGGTTTCATCGAGGTTTCTTCATGTGTCTCCATGGCATTACCTCCCCCTCAAGTGATGTGTTCCATGAGGAGCAGCAATGAACTCTGGCTTGGGGTTTCATTGGATTCTTCTCATGGAATTCACGAGCCTTGATTTGTGCTCTTAAGATTTTCTAGGACTTGAATCTTCATAGCTCATAGTCTTTGTAGAGTTCCTCAGATGCGGTACTAGAATGCGATGATAATGGATATTCATGATGAAACTAGAAAGGGTTTGCAGTAGATCTTGGTGTAGAATAAAGTGCATGATCTCATGGTGGGATGTATTAATCTTTTGACTCTGTTGATGATTATTTTTATTTGGGATGGTGATTGTGGTAGTCTTGAATCCAACTTGTTTCTTCTTCTTAGGACACTTGAATACCATATTATCTTGATCTCCATAATAAAAGAATAATCCATTGTCTTTCCAATGTTTTCTTTCCTTTGATGTAAGTCTCCTTACCTTGATATTATCCAACTGCGTGGGTTCTTTACAAAATAGATCCTTCTGACTTAGGGACAGATTGTGATGTTTCCAAGATCTTTGATGGAGAGACTTGAGTAAGCATACCTCCTTGATTGAACAAGAACTTCCGATTGTCCTTTACATTATTGTTATCTTCATACTGAGTATGATCCATATCATTTTTATTTTGTAATGATCTTCTTAGCTTCAAAGATTGTTGACTCAGATTCTTGAAGAAACGTGACTTGATTATTCAATACTCCAAGCAATTGGACTTGGCTTTCTTTGAGCAAATGATCCTCACATTGAACTTCCTGATTGATAACATTCCTGATTGATAACATCCTCCAACGTATCTGCTTGAGGCATGGATAGCAAGAGATACTTCACTTTACGTTTGAGGCCACTTCAAAACTCATTAACCATGTAGTCTTCTTGATATCTAGATCCACAAAATAATATCTTGATATCCAAGGCATAGCTTGAAATTGATCATTCACCTTGTAACAATTGTTTTAGCTCTTCTACTTGTCCTATCATATCCCTTATGGTAGATTGAATCCCCTTGCATATGGAATCAATGATGCTTGGACTTGGTTAGAAGCTAATCTTGCCAAAATATCAAGGGAACACTAGATTGTGACCTCATACTAGACTTGAACAAGATTTTGGAAATATGATTTTGATTACAAAATCACCCATGTAGGGGAAATAATGCACGGATATAGAACTGTTACAAGAAGTACCACAACCCGAGACTCATAGATATGGATAATTGGACTAGACAGGATACAAGATCCCACAACCCAGGATATTACATATGAAACAAGAGATTTGAATTACAAGAACCCCCTTGAGGGAGATGAACTAGGTACCATAAGTAAATGGGCAAGATCTAGTACTATGAGATTACAAGAGGACAAGAAGAGGTGTCCAAAATGCTAGACAAGAATAGAACAAGGAACAAGACGAGAATTGGAACTAGGACTTGGAGAGTACTTACTTGGAAAGCATGACTCCTTGAGCTCCCTAGACTCGCATTGACAAGATTGAAGATATACACAGTCGAGCCTCCTCTTACAGATGTTGAAGGGCAATTCCGAATTAATGATATCATCGATGATGTCAACAATCAGAAATAGCATCTATAGATGTCAGAATCAAGCAAGTAGCCAATTGATCTTAGGGTTTTGGCACATTTGAGACACGATGTGCTATTAGATTCTTCAAGTTGTGAACCAATCATAAGATATAGTAAATCCATATATAATCTAGGCTTCATCAAGGTTTCTTCATGTCTTCATACATTCACAAAGACTGACCTTTGACGAGCTTACAACCTTATCAGGATTAGAGAAGGAGACGAATGGAAGACTGCATTTTGAACAAGGTATGGGCATTTCGAATATGTAGTTATGCCATTTGCTCTCACAAATGCTCAAGCCATCTTTCAGCATATGATGAATTATATCTTTCGAGAATATTTGGATGATTTTGTGGTTATATACCTAAATGATATATTGATATTCTCCAAAGATCTAGAGGAGCATGAACAACATGTAAAGATAGTTCTAAAGAAACTAAGAGAAAGATGATTGTATGCAAAATAGTAGAAAGTGCTATTTCGATAATATTTGGATGATTTTGTGGTTATATACCTAAATGATATATTGATATTCTCCAAAGATCTAGAGGAGCATGAACAACATGTAAAGATAGTTCTAAAGAAACTAAGAGAAAGACGATTGTATGCAAAATAGTAGAAAGTGCTCTTTCCTTTAGACAAAAGTGGAATTCTTCAAGTACATTGTCTCAAGAAAAGGAAGCGTCATGGATCGTAAGAAGATCGAGACAATCCTTGATTGGCAAAACCTTCATGTGTTAGAGATGTACAAAGCTTCCTAGGATTTGCCAACTTTTACAGAATATGTATCAAAGATTACTCCAAGATAGTGACATCTCTCACCAAGCTTATAGGTAATGCAAAGTTCTTGTGGACCAAGGAAGCAAAAATAGCTTTCCAGACCCTGAAAACAACATTCGCCACTGTATTGATTCTAGTTCATAATGATCCTACCAAGCCCTTCTTCCTAGAGACAGAGGCATCAAACTTCGACGTGGGAGCTATTTTATCTCTACATGGGGATGATGGACACCTACGTCTGTTCGCATATCATTCAAGGAAATTCTCCCCTCCAAAGATAAATTATGAGATCCATGATAAAAAACTTCTTCCCATAGTGGATGCTTTTGATATCTGGCATCACCATCTAGAGGGAGCAATGCATGAAGTTATGTGTATACAAATAACCACCAAGGCAATCACAAGTGAAGTCTCTACAAGACTTTTTCTGATATACATCTTTAGGCTTCATGGATTTCCTGATGATATTGTTAGTGATCGAGGTCCATAGTTCGTATCCAACTTTTGGAAGTCTTTGCAAGATCCTTGGTGTTCAAGTATAAATTGCTTATAACCAATCATCCACGTACCAATAGCCAAACAAAACGGGTGAATCAAGTTCTAGAACAATATCCAAGGCACCATCAGCTATCAAAATGATTGGTTTGAGCTTTTACGCTTTGCAAAATTTTCCTATAATAACAGTGTTCATATACCTATCACGCAAACTCACTTCTTTGCAAACTATGGACAACACCAAAGGATGGATGTACAACTCTCAAATCACATGAAAAGACTAATTGCCAGAGATAAGACCTAGTGCCTCGTGGATGTTCACCAAGAACTCAAGCAAGAGATCCATAGAGCTCAATAGCAATACAAGTATTTTGCAGATCAACACATGTCCAAGATCCATCTTATCATGTTGGGGATAAAGGGTAGTTACTCATAAATAATTTGCAGAGTTCAACACCATGTGTAAAGCTAGACCATCAGAGATTTGGTCCTTTCACCATCTTGGCCAAGATTGATTAGTTACCTTAAGCTCAAAGTTAGCAAGTACCATGAGACATCTAGTTTTCCACATATCCATGTTGGAACCATATCAGATTTCACCATTGAAGGGGGAGTCACCATCTATCGAGATTGAGGATCATGAAAAATTCGAGGTCAAGCATGTCTTAGATTCAAGAATCTCTCTAGGAAGATTGGAATATCTTGTTCATTGGAAAGGATATGACGTCAGTGATCGTACTTTGCAACATGCAAAAAATCCTCACAGAGCACCAATCAAGGTTTGTGAATTCCATAAAAAGAATCCAATGAAACCCAAGCCAATGAACATGGCCGCTTCTTGTGGAACTCATCACTCGAGAGCAAGGTGATATCATGGACACAAAGGAAACCATCATGAACCTAAGATTTTATGTGACTTTCAATATCTCATGATTGGTTCAAAATTTGGAGAAACTAATGCTACCATCGCATCCTTTAACATTCTTAAACCCTAAGATCGACTCTCTACTTGCCCGATTCTAACATCCAAAGGTCTTGTTTTGCATTGTTGGCATCATCGATGATATCATCAATTCTTAACCTCCCTTGAACACCTATATAAGGAGGGCTTGGCCACATATATCCTTTATCTTGCCAATACCAATCTTGGGAGCTCAAAGAGTCACGATCTCCTACACGATCTCCAAGTAAGTACTTTCCAAGTTCAAATTCCAATTCTTATCTTTCTCATTGTTCTAATCCTGTCTAGTCTAGTTTTTGGACATTTGGTCTTGTCCTCTTACAATCTTGTAGTACGAGATCTTCTCCAATTATTTCTTGCATCTAGCTTATCCTCTTATAATCTCGTAGTACAAGATCTTGTCAAGTTATTTCTTCTATCTAGTTCATCTCCCTCAAGGGAGTTCTTGGAATTCAAATCTCTTGTTTCATATATATGTCATACAGTCCCAGAAGGTGGGATCTCTTGCATCTTTTCTAGTCAAGTTTTCCATACCTATCCATCCCATGTTGTGAAACTTCTTGTAATAGTTGTATATTCTTGTATTATTCCCCCTGCATCGGCGATCTTAAAATCAAAAGTATAGTTCCAAAATCTTGTCTAGTCTAGTCAGAGAACACAATCTTATACCTCTTTCAACATACTCATATATATTCTCTATCCTTAACTTGACCCTTTCCCACCTCATTCCATCATGATCTCTTTTATTATTCGTGCCACTTTGATCCATCCTTGAAACCAAAAATAACTAATTCATATACCTTTGTAAGTTCAAAGTTCTCCGAACTTATGAACTAAAACTAATTGCATTAGAAAACTCAAATACATAAGAAAAAGAAGTAAAAAGAAATTGAACCCCAAAATAAAAAAGATTAAGATAAACCACAAAACATACATACAAATAAGAAAGAGAATCAAAAAATAAATAAATAAAATTTAAAAAAAAAAAACGAAATAGAAGTAATCCTACCAATTTTTTATAGCTAAACATATACACAACAAAAAGAAAAAGTGCATCTCTGCATTTATACTAAAACACTTACCAAGGTGCTACCTAAATGACCATTATCCTAATGAAAAAGGAAATGTTTCGGTTTTATAAGTTCTCCTCAATTGAATATTCTTTTTTTGGGCCTTAAACTTCTCTTATATATACATGAAGGGTCTAACAATTAACCCTTTAAACTTGAAAAATTTTTCAAGGATCAAAATGGTTTAACCCTCCCTTATGGACTTCTATACACATTGTGGTCTTCCATAAATGTGTGAAGCTCCCTCGGATAGGCCAAACGTTGCAATAAAAAGATGATTTCCTTGTTGATTGAACTACGCTTGAGAACATATCTTTCAACTTTGAATACGGTATCCTTTTCTCGTTTTTCTAAATAACCTTTTTTTCAAAATCTCATGTTTTTTCATGGTTTTTATCAACTATGAACACGTATATGCACATTAATGCGCATAGCAAGTACACAGAAGCTTGCATGTTCTATCAAATAACAGCTGCATACATCCCTTTCAGACATCGATGCACATAAACAAGCCAAGAGCTCAAGAAAAGTATAAACTGAAAGCTGAAAAGAAGAAAATAAACAATAATAACAAAGTTCACAAATACAGACCCCATGCAAGTCAAATTAAAGCATACACCTGAGTTTGTGAAGAATAAATAACTTCGAACTATCATGAGAAAAATTTATGCATAGTACTGTAAAAATGCATGCACCACAAACTGATTCAACATTAAATGAAAGTAGCTTAAAAATAAGGCGCTATTGAGCCTTGATGAATGGTCAGAGGGCACTTGTGGAGAATCATTCCCATGAAAACGTTACGCATTGGCTGCTTGTGAGCTCACACATAAATAGCAAAACTTTGTCTGAAGCACGCAGGAGTCATGCACCATGAGTATAGACATATATAAGAGCTTGCACAAGGAGAAGGGATCACTATCCATAAAAAAACATTTTCAAATGTCCAATTACATACTTTGGCAAGTAAAATAAGCAGTTACAGGTGGATACACCCGAATGAAGACATTTGTAAAGGAAATAAGAAGGAAACATTCATGCGAAGAGCAATTATTCGAATGCATCCGATCCCCTTAAAAACAAGGCATAGGTTGAAGCGGCAACACATAGATATGAGCCTTGCAAAGAAACTGAACTGCTCAAATTATTAAGATACAGAAAAAAGCAGTGTTCTTCCATGAATACGCAGGTCCATGCACAAGACATCAGTGCACGCACGCACACAGACACACACACATGAGCAATCCCCTCGGAAGTAGAACATCCAAAACGAAAAAAAAAAGGGTATATGAGATAGCATACATGCATGGATAGATAGATGAGCAGGGGACAAACCCAAAATGCCGAAATGACGCGTCAGAGTGATCCATGATCGATGGATGCTGGGAAATGCAACAGAGCCTCCGTCAAAGCTAATAGCAGCTAACTTGTGCAAGGAGGCTTAAGAGCAAAGGCGCTTCATCATCCACCGCTACTGTCATATGAGAGGAGCTTCCTTCTTTCTTATAACTTTCTCGCCTCTCATACGTGTTCCTTCGTAATGAAAATTAACAGGTTAGCATATTCTTTGGGGGAGAGGAAGCCAAAGAAGAGAAGACACAGAAGAAAGAAAGGGAACACATAAAACTTAAAAGAATAATGGCAACCTCGGAGGTCAACACGAGGCTCTCCTCAGCACGTTTTATGCGGAGAAAAGTTGCTGTTGAGCACCTTCATCAATCATGCAGAGCATAGTTCGTACGGCGCTCTCTTTGCTGTCTTGTGTGTCTGAGTGCGTGCGCGAGCTCAATCTCCCTTTCGTCGCATCGCCAATAGCGTTTTAGATGTTCCGCTTCTCTTTCTCTCTCTCTCGAGCCACATGTAGAGCTCGCAGAGCTTCGTGTGCCTGTGTAGTGGCGAGCCCCTTTAACTTTTCTTGGGTCTGGAATTGATTTAGTGGTCTGTATGTCTACATCACAGCAGAGACAAGAGTCCATAGTCCAGACTGCAGAGGTCTCATGTAGGTTGACTATTCGAGCTCCATCGAGGCCCGCGGGGCCCTTCTGTTGGCTCGCGCACGGATCTCTGTTTCTTTTGGATTGATCGAAATCCAAAAATACAATCTAATCTAACAAAGTAGACTCTAAGAGCTAAACCATCCTCCTTATATAATCCATCTCTTTGAACCATATGATTTAAGGCTGGTATCAGATAGGAGCGGTGGAACAAACTCAAGAGTTCTTTTTTTTTTGAGAGTTCAATGAATTGGAAACACACTCACACACCCGATTTTGTAAGGTAGAGGCATCCATTTTTTAAGAACTAGCTATGTCCAGCCAAGACTTGAGGTCAAATTTTTTTCTCAGAGACTCAAAGCGTCAAACCACTAGGCTATGCGAGCTTGAACTAACAAACTCAAGAGTTGCTTGAGTTCCAACTCAAAAGGCTTGAGTTGCTTGAGTGCCTCCATTCATCCATTCACACTAAAGAGTGGAAGTGTGACACATCTATTAACGCCTCCATCTTGTGTGAACATAGGAGGGGCAGCCAAACACAATCAAAACATTCAAGGGAAAAAACAAACTTTGATATTTATCAATTTAAAAAAATGATTTAATGTCCAAGCCTGCATAATCTAGAGGTTGATGCTTTGAATCTTTAGGAGGAAGACTTGAGTCCAAATCTTGGTTGGATAGATCCACGAGTTCCCGAGAGAAACGAATTGCCTTGCCAAAAAGCACTTGCTCTAACTAATAGGTTGATTCAGCATGAAGG
Organism: Ceratopteris richardii; assembly: GCA_020310875.1. Classification (NCBI taxonomy): domain Eukaryota; kingdom Viridiplantae; phylum Streptophyta; class Polypodiopsida; order Polypodiales; family Pteridaceae; genus Ceratopteris; species Ceratopteris richardii. Next base: position 51,439,635 of record CM035425.1, read on the forward strand.
TTCTCCAAAACCCCTTTCAAACACATGTGCTCTTTGGGTATGAGAAAAAGAGGCTCCCAACATCTTCCTTCCCATGAAAGCATCTTTTGCACCATAGTGGGGCACTGTAGATTTTGTTGGCTCTAGCATTGGTCCAAATCCCATGATGGAGAATTCGCCATAAACAAACTGCTTTCTACTCCAATTTGAGACTAGAGTCAATTCCCTCCAATTTAATATAGTCTCTTATAGCTTGATTCCATAACTGCTTCCACTTACTTAATCCCTTAGGCCAAAGTTTCTTGGCTCTTTGGATATTCTCCTTCTCAACTTCCCTAATTCCAAAGATAGGGAACCAAATGGAATCCCTTTGTCTTATGCATATACACACTTCTAGTTACAACTTATTAAGAAATGGGGCTTCATCTTGTTCCAAGATCTCCAAAGAGAAGACACCTAACCTGAACCTTTGGGGATCATCTGAATGAGAGAAAAGAGGATCAGAATGAGATCTAGGTTGCTCCATTTGGGAGCACCTAAAAGCGGTAATATTTTTTATGTTTCTAAAGATAAGCTAGGATTAAGTCTAAATGTTATTATTCCACACCTTGATCATCATTTAACTTCCATTTTTTGTTAGTTAAAACATAAAAGTTTCCCAATCCCCCTACTTCCTTGGGGCAAGCATAGATATCCTACTTTATCTTAGGCACCCTTTCTTCTGTTAGGTGCTTTACCCATAGAAAGTGTTACAATATTCTAAGTTGATAACCTTAGACCATCGATGTGTGGCTAGAGGGTCTTGCATAATGAACCATGACTTTAATAGGAAAGGTAGATGGGGAAAGCATGATGGATTTAGTCCTAAACTAACTCAAGAGTTTCTAATTGGTTGCTAAATGCAAGGCAGTTGGCTCTCATCATCATATCTGTATAACCTCTATCTTTGTCTCGAAGATCCGTCCACATGGTTACCTCTTGAGCTTCCATCATCCTTCAAAATAATGTTCCATTGGTATCAAAGCATTTTTATGAGTCTATGACTTACCACTCAACCCCACATAGAGCAAGAAGCAGCCCCAATCTAGGTGACACCTATGCACGCAAGGCACTTGAGGTGTAGGAGGCAGATAGGAGTATAGAGAGAGAGAGCCTCTCTCTCCTCCTCCCATGTGCATGCACAAGGAAGAGGGAGGGAGCACTCTCTTCCTCCACCACAGGAGTATAGAGAGAGAGCCTCTCTCTCCTCCTCCCATGTGCATGCACAAGGAAGAGGGAGGGAGCACTCTCTTCCTCCACCACCCCTATTGGAGTAGAGTAAGGATAAGTGCCCTTCGCATAGATCCAATTCCTATCTTTGTGCATCCCATGTGGGATTAAACATGCATTCGTCATGTAGACTTGTGAGTCCACAAGTTGAGCTTTCAAATGCACCCTCTGAGCATACAAACATAACTACACACATTCCACTCGCTTGCCTCTCTGCCAACCTCCATGAAGAAGAGGAAGAAAGGAGAGAGGAAGAAGAAGGATAGGAGAAGGACAAAAGGAAGGAATGAAGGAAGAGAGAAGTTAGACAAGAAAAAGAAGAGAAGAAAGAGTGAAAATAAGAACCATGTGAACCTCATGGTTTTATTTCCTTATTATGAACCTTTACGATCTTCTCATCTTAACCTCTCTATCATCATAGCCCTCTATTCAATCGAGACTATGAGATAAAGAACTTATCCATACACACTCTCCATGAAAGATACACGAATGAGAGTATTTCATCAAAATGGTCTAAGAAAGAGAAGAAGAAAACATAGGAACAAGGGATCTTCTTCCTCACTTTTAAGGTATCAAAATTTTTTTCGAGTCATTTGATATCTCTTACATGCATTTTGTTGATTTTTGAAGAGTAATTACATAACTCAAGGTTCAAAGAAAAACTCTCTAAGGTTATATTGGTGGGCTTGCAATTTTGCCCATTCAAAAATTATTGTTTCTATCCATTGATTTCTTAGTACCTACCAAATTTGAATGTATGTTGCTTTCTCCTTGAGTGGTGGATTTTGGAGATTTTTAGTTTTTTTGGAGGCTTTTCTTCCAAGGTCTCAAGAAATGGTATAAAACTTGTTGGAAATGGAGGAATTTGAATGTTCTAGGCAAAGAGATAGTGTTTACTAGCATCTCTGGACAATTGTAGAGATGGAATTGGCAACTAATTAGGTGTTCTTTTGGCATATGATAGTTCCAAATGTGGAATGGAAGTGTGTTTCTCTTTTTTAGCATATAAAATACTCTATAGCTTATTGGTGAGAGTTTAGAAGAAGTCTCCTGTTTTTTGTTTATAATAGTTTCTATTGTTCGAATATTATAATTGAATTCTTCTTGTATTGGGTTCACTCATAGTAGAACCATATTGATTGTTTGTATTCTCTAAGGAGGAGGTAGTTGGGCCTTCCTTGAAATCATACAAGTTTTATTAGAGGGGATGTACATGGGTGGGGTGCACATAAACATGCATGGGTGGGGTGCACATAAACATGCACCACTGATACCATTGATTTTGATGAATCCACTCACTCTAGATGCACCATGATTGCATAGACATTGAAGGATTCAAAAGAATACTATGCATATTGAAACGGAAAAGTCCATTCGTGAAAATATAAGTTAAGAAAAGAACCACACAACAGAGTTGATAGACACTTACAGGTGTTGTTAGCTAGTTTTTGGGCTGTGCATTCAACCTTTCAGTGTCATTTTACTGCATACATTGAGCACATATACACTATGTATGCTTCTGTGGATACCGCTTATGTACGTCCATGTGGTCATTGATATAGCAGTTACGTTTTTTCATAAAGCCTTTAACGTTTGATAAAGAGGGTCGTTGTGAGGTTTTCTTAACTAGGAGACACCCAGATGTTGAGGTCTCTCTAGTGATGCAAGTGGAAGACTTACTCAACCTTGCCATAGAAGATATATGATAGTTGTTCATAGGTGCTCGATAAGCCTACTTGGCTTCTTTTGGGTAAATGATTATATGTAGTGGAGTCAGTGATTCACTATGCAGGTAAACATGTTAGTACTTGCAATTTTATGAGATTTTGACACTAGTCATATGCTCATTTTGCAAGGGATACTCTGGCAAAATTTCTCCATATTTTTTGGTTTTGTCAACTATACAATGGTCGATTTACTCATTGATACACTTATTGATGTGATCACATTTATTCTCACATAATCCTTCTAGTTGGTTAGTACTATTCATTAATTCATTTTTTTGGGAAGATTGCTGAATTCTCTCCTAGAATCTGATGCTTGGTCATCCTTCTTTGAGCCTTAGTGGTGTTTGGACTCTTTTAGCTCCATTATCCTTCTATTCAGTTGTCTACCATCATGGCATTAGAGGTCTCAGGCACATCTGATGGACCAGGGTCTAGTGCTAGTGTTCCGAGGAGGAGTTATAACTTGTAGGGCAAAGACCATTTTGAGATCCGAAATTTAATGGCACAAACTTTTCTCTATGGAAGAATCAAATTAAAGATGTGCTGATTCAAAGGAGGCAATGGAAGCCAGTAAATGGAATCTCAAAGAAGCCTACTGACATGGATGAAGATGATTGGGATGAGTTACATGAAATGGCCAGGTCTACCATTTGATTGCACCTAGCAGATAATGTTTACTTTATAGTATTAGATTGTGAAAATGCAGAGGAGTTTTTAAAGAAGTTTTGTGAATACATATGAAAAAGAGATGGCATCAAAAAAAGTGTATCTGATGAGAAAGTCATATGACCTTCACATGAAGGACACAGATAGTGTTGCTGCTCATCCAAATGAGTTTGATGCTATATTCTCCCAGTTACAAGCTCAAAAATTGGATATGGATAACGAAATGAAAGCAATCTTGTTGTTATGCACCTTGCCATCATCATGGGATATGTTTTGCACAGCTATTAGCAATAATGCACCTGGTGGTAAATTGGTCTATGATGATATATTGGAGCACTCTTGAGTGAGGAGATTCATAGAAAATCTATGGTTGGCACTCAGAGTGGAGATGCATATAATGTTCATGATTCTTACCAAGGAAAGAATCAACAATATGGCAGGAGCAAGAATAAGGAAAGGAATGTTCAACGGAATAAGAATAGAAGTAAATCAAGGAAGAGGGATATCGAATGCCATTATTGTCATAAGAAAGGACACATGAAGAAAGATTGTTATGCATTAAAGAATGCTAAAGGTAAAGGACAAAATGTTGATGGGCATGTTAAATAGTTACCTGCACCATCTACTTCAACTATGAAGATTGAAGAAATTAATGTTGTTTCTGATGATGCTGATGTGTTTACACTTGATAGTATTGTGCCAACTGAGGCTCTTATGGTTGATTCTCTTTCCCATATGCGGTTGCTAGATTTTGGTGCTTCTTTCCATGTGACACCACATAGAGAATGGTTCTCTTATTATGCAACAAAGTCTCTTGGTACTATGAGACTTGGTGACTCTTATCACTGTGATGTTGTGGGGATTGGAGATGTGGTTCTGTAGTTCATTAATGGTTCAAATTTTACTATGCATAATGTATGCCATGTACCTCAATTATCACGCAGCTTGATGTCAGTTGGTCAACTTGATGACCTTGGTTACAAGGTGGTCTTCTACGCTCATTCCTTTTGCATATCAAAAGGGCAATATGGTTAGTGCAAAAGGAAGCAAAGTTGGCTCACTTTATCCTATTGGGGATGTAAGGGTCATGTGACCTTACCCCCTATATTCATATATATACATCATTTATGGTTATGTGACAGATGGTTCACATGGTTTTCTTCTTTAGTGAGATATTTATGATGTGAGTTATGCATAGAAAGATATGTAGGTGTGATCCTATTGAGGATAGAGTATTTTTTTCTAGTCTCTTGTTACATTGCTAGTCTCTTGGATTGCTAGCATGGTGTCTCCTCGGTTTGATGGTACTGACTTTTCGAGATGGAAAGCTCAGATGTGCCATACATTGGTTCATGCAGGGTTACACATGTATGTGCATAGAGATGCACAGAGGCCTCATGACATGCCTGACCACGTATGGATGGATATGGATGCATTGGCCAACTCCACTATCCGATTACAATTTGTGGATTATATATATGAGTTTGTGATGTATGAGGAGATGAGTAGTGCATTATGACAGAGACTACATGATATGTATGTGAGTCCATTGACTCATGTGAGACATAGATCATATCAACAATTTCAATGTTGGCATTGTGGTCATGAGGGCCATATTCAACGACATTGCTTCAGGTGGATACGACAATGATGTCAGAGATATGCACGTGATGCCGATCAACTAGTGGTTTCAGGAGAGTCTATGGCAGATGATTATGCTAGTGATGGTGATATCACTTTCTCCTATGGTTCATCTCATGATTCCTCTTGTTCATTGGATAACACACATATGGCTTGGTTGCTTGATGCATTAGCCACTTTTCATGTTACTCAACATCGTGAGTGGTTTTATCGATTCTCAGGTGAGAATCGTGGATGTGAATCGTGGATGTGTGCACATGTCTGATGGTACGACATATGACATTGAGGGTGTAGGAGATATATGCATTATGCTACCTAGTGGAGCATCACTTATACTCACACATGTACGTTATGTGCCTCCCTATGAGCTTGATTTTAGTTAGCCGGTTATAGGACAGCAGATGGTATGCATTCCTCAGTGAGCATCAATTTTAGTTGTAGTTGGGACAACTTATGCTTGTCAGAGGTGCCAAGGTTGGGCACATGTATCCACTACAGGTACTCCATGTGAGAGACAATCTCGTCTCAAATGGAGTTCAGATTTATGTATAGTGTGAGACTCATCATGTCTCATTTTGTCTACATACACATAGGTCTATTGACATTCATGATGCACATGTATGGCAGGATTCAAATGCTCAGATGGATGCACATATAGAGCATGTTTTGGATGCTCATGATGCTTATGTAGAGCGTAATTTCATTGATCATATGGATACTCATGTGGAGCACACTTTGGATTATCATTTGGATGCTTTAGAGCATGATGTGGATGCTCATATAGAGCATTGTGATTATACTCAGTTAGAGTATGATCATCAGTTTGACCTTGGTATTGATGTTTTGCAGTTAGCTCATATGGAGCATGATGATACACTTGGTGTGGTAGAGCAACATAGCTCTTATGATACACAACATATGCCAAAGCATACTTGCTCTCAGGATGCACAACTAAACACATCCTTGGTTGAGACCATGGCTGATTTAGATGTTGATAAGTCAGCGATCATGCAATCATTCTTGGATTCGCTTATGTCAGATGCTGACACAGATGTGTCAAGACATGTTGGTCTTGATGATGGTGCTTTGGATGCCTTGGATATAGGCATGGCTGACATGCTTAGGTTAGCCAGGATAGCACAAGTTTAATCAACATTCGGGAGTTTGATGTACGAGTTTTTATGCTTGAGACCAAATATTGCAATTGCTATTGGAGCATTTGCACTTGGAGTTGTCAGTGTTGGAGATAAACGTCTGCGGAAGCACGCGAATAGCACAAGGAAGGAGAAGAAGCTTGGAGCACAACACACAATACTAAATTTATTACTAGAGAATGTACAAAGATAAGTAGCCCATTAGGCTAATAGGCGTATATACAAGCCGGGGGAAAAAACCTCCTAAAGAGGGAAAAAAGTGCCCCGGTGGTCCTAGTGTGTTCACACACATCACTACCTAAATATATCAACAAATCCCCCCTGGGAGTGATGCGGTGAACAAGGAGATGGCACTCATGTATAAGGAAGTGCCAAGCTATGTGGAAATCACTCCACAAAAGGAAGTAAGCCCAAAGCTTTGTGAAAAGCTTCAAACTTCTCCCTAGGCAGAGCCTTCGTGAAAAGTTCTGAAATGTTCTCCTACGTGGGCACATATGCCAAGCTAATCTCCCCAGTAGAGAACCTCTCCCTGACATAGTGATAATGCACCTCAATGTGCTTAGTGTGAGCATGGAACACAGGGTTCCTCACAATTGCCAATGTGCTCTAACTGTTAGTGAAGATGGTGGTGGCAGAAGACTGACCAACGCCCAAATTAGCCATAAGGCGTCTCAGCCACACACACTCAACAGTCACTATGAAAGATGCCCTATATCAGCCTCACAACTGGAAGTGGCCACAGTAGGCTGCTTCTTGCTCAACCAAGATATACATGAGCCACCAAGCATGAAGCAAAAGCCACTAGTGGACACATGAGTGTCATAGCAACCAACCCAATCAGAGTCAGAAAAAGCATGCAAATCTGGCGATAGTGATCCCCCTTGGGATAAAACAACCCAAGGAGTTGAGTACCACTCAAGTAACGAAAGACGCGCTTAACCACCTACCAATGCTTGACTCCTGGGCAATGCATAACCCTGCTCATCTGTGAGACAACAAACTGAATATTTGGCCGAGTAATGCATAAGTAAATCAAGCATCGAATAGCCTACTGATAGGGAACATCATCAAATGCATCTCCAGCATCATGAAGACTAAATTGTAAACATGTCTCCATAGGAGTGGCAATAGGCTTACAGTCTTCAAGGCCAAAACACTGCAATAATGTGTCAATATATTTTGTTTGACACAAAGCCATTCCACCATCAACTTGCATAAATTGAATGCCCAAATACTGATGCAAATGCCCTAAATCAGACATCTCAAATGAGGCATGCAAATCAGCCTTAAAATCAGCAATATGCTTCTCAATAGGACCAGTGTGCAGCATGTCGTCAACATAGACAACAATGATCAGAAACACATCATTAGCATGCTTAACATATAAGGTGCTTTCAGTTGGACTATTCTCAGAACCATGTGCAATCAGATAGGTATGTATCTTCTCATACCAAGCACGTGGTGCGTGCTTTAAAGGGCTAAAAAACATACACTTCTTCATGCAAGTCAACATTCAGAAATGTTGTTTTAATGTCCAACTGATGTACATTCCAACCATGATGAGCTGCAAGTGCACATATGCTACGAACTATAGTCATTCGGCAAGTAGGTGCAAAGGTCTCATCAAAATCAATGCCTCTTTCTTACGCATAGCCTTATACCTGTCAACTGTACCATCAAGCTTACACTTCAGCTTGTATACCCACTTAGTCCCAATGGCCTTCTTGCCAGGAGGCAAGTCACATAAAGACCAAGTACCATTCTTCATTATAGAATCATATTCAGATTGCATAGCAGCCATCCAATTTTTTGAATTTTGTGCTTCATCAAATGAAATAGGCTCATTCTCATCACAGAGACTAGATGTAGCCATAGCTAGTAATATGACAGAGGTGCATCTAATTTGTTGTCACGCAAAGTTTGCACCAACCATTTTGGCATAGTTTTTGCCTGCTCAATATCAGCTCTCTCTCATCAACTAGTGCATCATGTAAATCTACATCAGAAATGGAATGATCTGCATCATCACATGAAACCTGTAAAGGCTGAGAAGTTTCCTCATTGGGACTAGCAGTAGACTGTCCACCTGTAAAAAGAGGCAGCAAAGTATCATACATGTCTTTGGATCTAATAGATGTCTCCTTAGTACATGAAAGCAATGGATGAAGACAAAAACAACATCACGGCTAACCAGAATGCGTTTAGTATGTGGATGATACAGATGATAGCCTTTACTTTCAGAACTGTACCCAACAAAAATACATTTTACTGTTTTATCATCCAATTTTCTGCGATGTTGTTCAGGCACTAATGCATATGCCAAACAACCAAAAACACGCAGATGAGCAACAGATGGCTTGCGATCATGCCAAGCCTCATATGGAGTGATAGACTGCAGCGCTTTAGTGGGACACCTATTAAGTACATATATTGCACACATGACAGCCTCAAGCCAGAAACTATGTGGTAAAGCCTGACTCTTGACCATACACCTCGCCATCTCCATGAGTGACCTGTTCTTTCATTAAGCAAATCCATTCTGTTGAGGTGTATACGGCATTTTACACTGGTGTTTTATCCCACGTTCAGCCAGAAATGCATTAAAATTAGAAGACATATATTCCCCATCTCGATCTGAACGAAGGATGCCCATTTTACATGCTGACAGATATTCAGCCAAAACCAAAAACTGTTTGAAGCACATGAACACTTTGGACTTTGCCTTCAATGGATATAACCATGCATGCCTAGAAAAATCATCAATGAAAGTCACGAAGTAAAGATAATTTCCAAAAGAAGGTGTTTGCATAGGATCACATACATCACTATATACAAGCTGCAATTTCTGAGTAGCCCGAACTAAACCATCTTTTGGAAATGAGGAACGCTGCATTTTGCCCAAAATATAGCCTTTACAAACATGTTTTCTAGGTGCCTCAAGTTTGGGCAAAGAGGACACCATTTCAGATTTCTACAGGCATAGCGAACTAGCAAAATTCAGATGACCAAAGTGTGCATGCCAAAGCTTTGCATCTAAGAATCATGTACTGCACATGCCGAATCATTCAGAGATCTTTCATAGTCTATGAGCTTATACAACCCACAACATAAAATGCCAGAAGCAATAATCACATCGCCATTTGACGGATCATGAACTGTACACCTGTCATCAATAAATTTCACAACCAAGCCAATCTTGGATAATGTAGAAACTGATAACATGTTCTTCTTGATCCCTAGCACAAATAAATCATCTGACAAAGTGAAAGAACTACCATCAGCAGTAGTCAAAATGATCTTACCAACTGCCATAACATGATAAGAGGAGTTGTTGGCGCATGTAACAGTATTCCCTGTAGGGACAACCTCAAGTGAAAAGAAGAAACTGCGCTGCGAGGTAATATGTTTGGTCGCCCCACTGTCAAAATACCAAACATGTGAGTCTACTGCAAACATGCACTGCTCATGAGAAGATGGGTCAAAACTAGAGATAGTAGTAAACACCCATTCTTCTTCCTGCACAAGATTAGCAGACTTTGTTTTTGGTGTAGAGGCCTCTGCAACAACCATTCCAACCTCTTTCTTCATAGTTCTTTATGATATGATCATTCCCTTTACAGTACTTGCAAAACAATTTCTGCTTTTCTAATTTCTTCTCATCTTTATCTTCCTTCTTCGAATGTGCAGCATTTGCAGATTTCTGCTTACTAGTTGAAGAGATCCATTTTCCTTTGCCCTTCTAACTAGCCAGGAAAGCTTGATCTGTAACATGCATAATGGACCTATTCTGCCTGGACTAATCTTCCTGCAACAGAACAGAGACTAAATCCTCAAATGACAAGTCATTTGGATTGCCTTTCATCATTAATCAAAGAGTAGAAGCAAAACTCTGATATGTATCAGGAAGACCATTCAGAGCGGTCTACACAAGTGAGCTATCTGGTATAACCTCATCAACAGAAATCAACTGTTCCTTCAAGTCTTTGATCTTTGTTAGAAAATTGTCCATAGAATCACCTTCATTCATGTGCTCACTCTCCAACTGTTTTCGGAGGTAAGCAACACGAGCCTCATTCCTAGCTTGGTACAATGTGGTAAGTGTATCCCAAGCATCCTTAGCTGTTCTGCAAGAGCAAATGTGAGGAATAATGGCATGTTTGACAGACAAAGCTATCAATGCATGTGCCTGGGCATCTCTGCCATCCCAACGAATTTGCTCTACAGTAGATGCAGTAGAAACCCCAGCACGAACAGGAATATGCAGAATATCATCATCTTCGACACCTTCTTCCTCAGCTTTTGTACCTACAGTTGTAATAGTTGCAGGTGTGATAGGACGTTTTTCAACACCCTCCACAATGTTCCATAGTCCTTTTGCAACCAATACATGTCGCATCATATAAGCCCATAACGGGTAGTTGGTACCATCCAACTTATCCTCAATAGCCAACATACGGAATACATCACTGCTTTCAGCCATGGCTAGTGACTAAAATACCTTGATGCAAAAAAATGACTGTATCTCAAAAAGTTGAACAGAACTGCCCAGATGAATTTCGTTAGACCTGTAGCAGATTTCGAGATGCTTATACTATCGAAGAGAAACTTGTATATAGCTTTGGCATAAAAAGACGAAATAGCCTACATAAGCACTGTGATAGTGCATTCAGAGGCCGAAATGAGCTCAGATCACGATATCGACACCACATAGCGAAGCTGTTTTGATCTCGAAAGCACGTTGAGTATGCTCACAAAATTCATGCGATTCTGAGACTGCAACCGGAGGAGTGTCGACGGCACCTAGATGAAGCGACGACCTGCTTTGATACCAATTGTTGGAGATAGACGTCTGTAGAAGCACACGAACAACACAAGGAAGGAGAAGGAGCACAACACACAATACTGAATGTATTACTAGAGAATGTACAAAGATAAGTAGCCCATTAGGGTAATAGGCGTATATACAAGGGGGGGGGACCTCCTAAAGAGGGAAAAAAGTGCCCCGGCGGTCCTAGTGTGTTCACACACATCACTACCTAAATATATCAACAGTCAATCGTTTGATGATTGACATAGGCATAGAGCGAGTGGGAGCTTTGTAGGAACTTCATCAGTTCTTACATCAGTCAGATGTGAGTTTGATTCTTATCGATATGAGTCTAGAGCAGTTTCAGGTGCATGGATACACCTTGTTTGAGGTAGTTGGTGTAGGTTGATCTGTATGGGTTGAGATCCGGACTCTTCCTATACATTAGTGTATAGTCCTACATCATTCTTTGTATAATTTTCCACTTATGGTCACATTGACCCTTAAGTGGGAGATTGTTGGGATGTAAGGGTCATGTGACCTTACCCCCTATATTCATATATATACATCATTTATAGAGCATTGCCTCAAAGAGAGATCATTATGTGGGTTTCGAGGCTCCCATGCATCTGTGCACGTCTCTTTTGTCCTCTCTCTCCCTCCATCTCCTCCTTGCTCCTCTTGTTCTGCACTCCAAATCCCTTCATATCCTTTATTTGTATCACAGAAAGAACACTTGTTAGCTATTACTGAATAGCCTATGGCTTGTATTTGGCATGGTCATTGGGATATATCTCTCATAAAGGAATGGAAAATCTTTCTTGTTCTGGCTACTTACCTGTGTTATCTTTATCTGATTTTTCATTTTGTAAGCATTGTCATATATGGAAACCAAACAAAAAATGTGCATAGAACGCACATTGACTCTTCAATTCAGCCTTTAGATATCATTCATATAGATGTGTGTGGTCCTATGCCCACAAGGCCATTATGTGGTTCTCTTTACTTTGTCAATTTCATAGATGATGCTACTAGAAAAGTCGGGGTATATCCTATAAAATCAAAGGATGAGGTATTCCCTACTTTTAAAAATGGCTTGCCAGTCTAGAGGAATTTGTAGAGAGTTTACAGCTCCTTATACCCCAGTATAGAATGGTGTAGCTGAAAGGATGAATAGAACTATTCAAGATAGAGTAGTCTCTATGATGCATCATGCAAACCTTTCACAAGGCTTTTGGGTAGGAGGAGTATTGACTACAGTTCATGTGATTAACCTTTCACCCAGTACTACCAAAGGTCTGAAAGTGGCACAAGAGTTATGGACAGCCAAAGGCCAGGAAAGCTTTACCATTTAAATGGGTATATAAACTAAATTTCACATTAGATAGTGCTTCTCCAAAGTATAAATCATGACTTGTTGCAAAGGTTTTTAAGCAACAACATGGCATTGATTTTGAGGAGATCTTCTCTCTAGTGGTCAAGATGACTACCCTACATATGTTGCTTGGATTCGTTGCAATGGAGGACTTAGAACTAGTCCAAATGGATGTGAAAACTGCTTTCTTGCATGGAGATCTTACATATGAGATCTATATGGAACAACCAGAGGGTTATTTAGTTCATGGCAAGGAAAGTCTAGTTTGTAAGCTCAAGAAGAGCTTGTATGGACTTAAACAGTCCCCTAGACAATGGTACCAAAAGTTTGATGCTTTTATGAAGTCTCAAGGCTATTCTCGAAGCAATAAGGATCATTGTCTCTACACAAAGAGATGCTTAGATGGCAGCTTGATATGCTTGATACTTATGTTGATGATATGTTGATTGCTGGGAAGTCATCTTATGACTTCTCAATTCTCAAAAAGAAGTTGAGGCAGACATTTGATATGAAGAATTTGGGGGATGCCAAACATATTCTTGGCATGCACATTACTCATGGTAGGAGTAAAAGATGCATATAATTGTTTCAAAGTGAGTACATATCCAAAGTACTTCATAGGTTCAATATGCAGGGTGGAAAGGCATTGGGTACACCTTTACCCACATATGTGAAATTGACCAAAGATGATTGCCCTAAATTAGATGAGGAAAAGGAATTCATGACCAAGATTCCCTATCAATCTACTGTTGGTAGTCTCATGTATGCTATGGTAGCCATGAGACCAGACATTGCATTTGTAGTGGGACTTGTGAGCAGATATATGTCTAATCCTTTCAAGAAACATTGGGAAATGCTCAAGATGATTTTGAGATATATGAGTGGAACTCAGGACGAGTGTCTATGCTTAGGTAGAGGGAAAACATCCATTATTGGTTACATAGATTCTGACTATGTTGGTCGTGTAGACAATCATAAGTCTACATCAGGGTACATTTTTCATTTTGCTAGAGGTGCTATGTCTTGGAGATCTCATCTTCAAGAATGTACAACTGTTTCCACCACGGAAGCAGAGTATGTTGCAGCAAGTGAGGCATGTAAGGAAGCATTATGGCTTTCTCATCTTGCTTGTGATATGGGTTTACCTCAGCATGTACCTCGTTTGCTCATAATAGTCAGAGTGCCATTGCTTTGGCTAAGAATCCGATCCATCATGCAAAGACCAAACACATTGAGGTGAGTTATCACTTCATTAGAGATTGCTTAGCCACTGAGTGCCTTATTCTTGAGAAGGTTCACACTCTAGATAATGTTGCAAATGCTTTGACTAAAGCTCTACCACAGGATAACTTTCGACACTGTTGTCACTTGATGGGGGTTACTTGATTCATGATCTCACATAATCACTTGTATACTGTGTAACTTGCCCATCAAGTGGGAGGTATAGTTTCTATACTTACACTCAGGTATTCTTTATCATTCTTTAATTTTCTCCCATAGTTACTTACCATTAGTCTCCATGTGAAATGCTAAATGGCCACTGTACACTTCTTTGTATATGTTCTTTGATAAAACATATAGTGGCCTACTCAACCATAGACTATAAGTTCGACCACATTTGTAACACCTAAGAAGTCTGTGTTTTTGTGCTCCCTGTGTGTTTTTCTGCATATTCTACAGTCTTTGTGCAAAGTATCATGTGTGGTGCTTGGAGATCAAGTTTCTACTCCGAGGATATCATCATGGAGCTCTCTAGAAGGAGAGTGCACTGTGGTGCATCACCATCGATATACTTCATTATTTAGTGTTTATTCATGCAAATGATGACTTAGCACCACTTAGGAAGATCTATACTTATGGATTATTTATATCTTAGAAAGGAACACTTTTTCATTCATATGGAAAACTTAGGGTAAGAGAAAGACTAGATTTGCACTATACTATCAACAAAGACTCACCCCATAGACTTAGTCCAAATTATATTGATGAAAAACCAAATAAGTTCTAGGTTAGTAGAATGTAGAGATTGTTAGAGAGGCTCAATGCCACATCTCTCGTGGCACGACCACTGTAGATCTGTTGAGTCAAGGTATGGAAACCTGAGAAGTACTGTGACATGAGGTCAATATTTGACCAAAGATAGTTAGGGCTATGATGGGTGTTGCAATCCTAATGTAAAACAATGGTAAGTGCTGACATCAAGAACGATCCTACCTTAAATTATTGATCCCAAGAGGCAAGAGGATGATATGAGGATTGTGAGCAAGTGATGCATACAAATGTGCATATGACATACAACAAGATGCAACCACACACACACACACACATGTAAGAAAGAGCAAGAGAGTGGAACAATGGAGCCTTTAATAGTATCACTATTACAAGAATCATTTACTTTCCTTTACAAACAAACATCTCAAAATGAGACCACATGCTCTCTTTATAGTTTTTGGACTAATTTTGACCAATTTCACATCTAATGAAATTAGGTTCCCATGCTCATTGCAGGGTCCAAATGAGCTCTAAAAACTATGGAACTTTGTATATATCTTCTACATAAACTCCCCAAGCTTGACAAATCCTTAACATAGAAAAATGGAGTTCGTGATTTAAAAAATGGGTTTTTATACAAGAGGTTAGTGATAATGTTATGTATGATAGACTTTTTGAAAAAATAAAGGGGGCTTCTCTTTACGTGATCCCTCTTCTTCTATGAATTTTGGTACTTATGCTTATTCTTGTGCCTCTAACATTGCTCTCTCTCTCACACACACAAACACACACACACATTTATTGTCCTTGACAAGCTCTTGTTGTGAGGTGTCATCTCTGTAGTTTTGGAGGAGTTGTAGGGTGCTAATGTGCTCATCAACCCAAATGCCATGTGTGAGGTTCGCTTCCAATTTTTTTCTTCTCAATAGCTTTGGGAGTGTCTGTGTGCAAAGCTCTATAATGCTTTTAGTAATAGATTTTCTTGCATCCAAAAAGATGCAAGAGGTTTCTAAAGTTAAACACTTATAAGTGGTACTTCTAGAAACTCGTGGCGAATGCACCTTAGAAGCTTTGCTTATAATATGTTCTAGGATACTGGACTCTATAGTGCCAAGCATATAGTTTTTGATAGCTAAGCATCATGTTGGAATCATATAAGAGGTCAAAATTACCATACTCAAACCCCACTGCATTCATATGCAGTATTTTTACCTTTTTGAATACTTGGAACATAGTGCACATCATGTCAAAGACCTTGAGACACATTCAACAGGCAATGTCAAGTACATTTTGGAGGCGAGTCTCCCAAAAGAAAAAATTCTCCATTATATAAGCAACCATGGGCTCTCCCTGATGTGGCACAAGGTAGGGATAATTGATCTAATCCATGCATTGGACATTATTTTGTTCTGTAATGCAAAAATATTTACAATTCCTTTTCCATGGAATTGATGCAAAGCAAGTGTTATAAATTATATGTTGGGAAAGATGGATGGATACTCCAAGAGACTGAGTAGGTACTGCTAAACCTGCTTTGTACCAGCCCTCTTTTGCTTCAGAGTTGATAACTAGACCTCCTTAGCTTTCAAATGACACCAAAAAATGTCCTATGTACTTTGGAGATGATGTGTGTAATGATTGAATCAAAACAGATAACTTTGGAAGTCACAAACTCAAGTAAACCTTCTATTTATGTCTTGACGCTGGATATTTTGCTCAATATGACCAACACAGTAGGAATTGGAAAAATTCCTTTTAGGGGTATCTAATTAGCTTAGTAAGCTACCTATTCCAAGTGGAATTATGTAAAATGATAAACTTTGCTAAGAGAAATCAATTTAGAAAGTTATGCTATACCCCCGACTTTTTAGGACTGTAGCAAAAAATGACCAGAGATCACCTCGACGCGGATTTCTCCAAAATGACTGAATAGAATGTCTTAAAACTTTGACAGCATGTAGATTTTTTCAAGTTGAATCCAACAAGCTTTGAATCACTGAATTTGGTGAAGAATTGATTGAGATATTCCTTGACAAGTTGACAGACTTTTGAGTAGACTAACAGAGAATACAGAGATGGACAATGTGAATGTATGTATTAATGAACATTTGTATACAACTCCATTTGCATGAACATCAATGCCAAATGGTGTAGAGAGGTGTGGGCTAGAGTGTAGACCTCACACACACTCAAAAAATCAGTAATGCTAGGCTCGGGAGTGCTCTCTCTTACCCGCGACTTTTCATGTCCATTTTTATAAGGAATGAGTAAAAGTTTGAATTCAAATTCAAACTCTTGGCTCCCTATGATCAAGCTCCTAAATGCTTGGAGATATTATTTCAATCAAACAACTAATTTTTCCACGAATCCTTTTGGTAGGTGGTTACAAGAGATTCCAAGTCATTTTGACTTTTACAATGAGGTAAAGTAGTAATTAACCACTAGCATATGTTCCTATGCTTCTTCATGTATGTATAGACTTCAATGCATCCTTTGAGCCAAATGTGTAGGCTTGTAATTTACACCAACATTATATACAAAGATGTTTGGTTCTAGGTGCATAGCATTTCTGGATAATATTTTAGTAGATCTTGTTTGTAGTTTGATTGGAAAATTGTGCCTCATTTTGCCAATTGTGGGAGTTCTTCAAGGCAAAACTTAGTAGCAAAGGTGGATGGGCTACCCACAATGGCCTTGAAATATTGAAAATACTCTTATAACATCATAAAGAATGGTTCAAATTGCTTTTCATCAATGTACATAGGGCTTGTGCTTGTTAATATTTGAAAATATGTTGAATTAAGGACACATTCTTCAATCAATGACATAATGGCTTTTTGTGCATCTATGCATGCAAAATACATCCATATGAGCTCCCCATATGAGCTCCTTTGCTTTCATAAAACACTTTGGTTTGTCTATATCCAAAGTTTCTTGTCTTTCTTTTGTCACATTTCTATCTACAACTAGTTGAACCTCATACTTATCTTCATAGTTCAGGATAGGTGGGACAGGAGAAACTTCATATGGGGTAGGAACATCATAGGGAGATGGAGTTTGCTCATGCAAAAGTTTTATGGTAAGCTCGTATTATTGCACTTTGCTTTGTAGCTCTACCACTTAGTTCTTTAGTTTTTTGAGTTCTGCTAGTAGCTCTAGAGGAGGTTCAATCATTGTAATAGGAGTACAAGGTTGAGATGCAACCTTCAATGTGTCTAATTCTTCCATCTATGCATCACGAGTTTCTAATAGCATGGTGTAGTCTTCCAAAATGATCTTGATTTGATTCAATGGATTGCCTAAAATCTTGATGGACTAATAGGTGTATCTAAAGTCAATTTCAATAATGCATCCAAGTTCTCTTTATTTTGTTTCTAGAGATGTGTAATTTCTTCCTATGTTGTGACAATATGCCTCTTGAGTAGGCACATATTCCTCAACTTGGTGTTGCACTCCATTGTGGTTTATAATTTTTCTTTGAGTAGCTTAATGTGTTCTTCGTGCCTAGAGTCGACTTGGTCTCCAAAGTGATGTGAGCTTCCTTGAGTGTGGTGTAGAGGTCATTGAGCAAAGTATTCTCTAAGAGTGGAGAGTTAACTCGACTCTAGAATATTTTCATTTTCTCTTGAAGCATTGCATTCAAGCAAAGTATTCTCTAAGAGTGGAGAGTTAACTCGACTCTAGAATATTGTCATTTTCTCTTGAAGCATTGCATTCAAGAAACCTAACTATTGGTATTCTTCTTTGAATTGTATGAGGCATGAGAACATTTTTGATAAGGCCAATTCCATGCCCAATGATGTGAATGTGAAGATGAGGTTCATCTATATGAATATAGAGCATCAAATGGATTATGCAAAGGGGAAGGGGAGGGAAATCGGTAGTGTCATGGCTTGGGTTGGTGGAGGTGGAGTGGGAAGTGGGGGAGTGGTGGTGGGGATTTAAATTTCCACTGGTTCAAAATCAATTGTTGTGATGGTGAATATGGTGTGCACAATGGCATGAGCTGATAGCAATGGACCGGTGTGATCAATCATATCATGAACAGGAATGTGTGATGAGGTGGTAGACACAAATGAACCAATTTGAGTAAATATGCAAGGAAAGGGAATGGTAGTGTACAAAGGGTTAATTGTCATAAAGAACAACAAAAGGGTTAGAATGTCGTATACCTAATGTCATCAGAGGTTGGTCATTCGATATTTGTTAAAAGTTGTGAATAATGTCATCAAAGGTCATGTTGAATGTGGAGGCGTATAGAGGGTGGAGATATTTAGTGCTAGTGTGTGTGGTGGTATGGATCCATGAAGAATGAATTGTTGTGCTTCTCCATGAGTGACAGTGGAATGTGTGGAAAACATGGTCCATAACATATAGGTGGTCATTGTTGTGGTGGGTAGAGGACATGGGATGTATCATATATACCAATGGCCTTTGTAAGGGTGTCAATCTTCTTCATGTTCCATCTCTTCTTTATGGTATGCTTTTGTTTCCAAATAACTAGGACATTGATATTGATGTTATCCAAACTATGAATCTGCATATTGGAAATCTTGAAACTATTCATTAATGAGGAAATAAAAGGCTCAAAGGTTAGCCCTTGTGTGTGTGCTGAATGGAGGTATCTTCTCTTGATGACATGACGTATTCTGAAGGTTCACCTTGCACATCCCCTTATGCTTGTGTGTCAAGTACAGTGGTTTCGAGGAGTAGTGGTTGCTCCTTTTGGTGTTGCTCTTCTTCCTGAGCATCTATTTATGGCAATTGCATCATGAAGGGAGGCACTATTCTTTGAGGGCCAAGGTTCAAAGAGTGGGCAGGTGTCATAGTAGCTTATGGATGTTGGAAGCATGGAATTGTGTTTTGCATTCTCTTGTATTGGTGGCCTCAAGAAGTGAAGCCAACCTTTAATGCACGTAAGTCCTCCATTATAAGGGCACACTCAATTAGAACTTCATAAGTTAAGCACATATAGATAATCCTAGCAATGGCATGATATCCATTCAAAACTTGCTTCCTGATCCATTTGGTTGAACGTAACTATTCTATAATCCATTGATACAAATGTAACTGCAAACCATTCTCATTTGGTACAAGCCAACCTATATTCATTAGAGTGATTATGTGAATCATTCTTTCCCAAGGAACGCAAAGCGTTGCATGCAAATATGCACAGGTATGGATAATCTTGGTGTAATAATGAACATATGAGCTAGCATGTAAATCTCACTCCTCTTCATGGTCTTGGTTATCAATGTCCCTTTGTTGTATGGGATGTGGTTTCTTGACATCCTAACTGCCCATTTGACAAGCTGGTGAGTGAGGCTGAATTGCTTGAGAAGCCTCCCTTCATCTAATGTTGGAATCACAAAGGAATTAGGCACATCCTTATTCAAACTTAGGTCTATCACGTGGATTAGCTCATAGCAATGGGAAAAGCCTCCTTTGGGTAGAGGTGCACCAAAGTATTCATCTAATACCGATGTCTTCCAGATGGGTTGTAAATCCATGGAGTTTTGTAAACCCTCCAAATTCTTGGAAAAATAACTAAAACCACCCCATCTATGATCAGATTTCAACTTAGCTTCCTAGATACATGATGCTGGAGTAGGTGCTACCTTGCAATCTTCCATTTTAAACTTGATCAACAAGTTCATCAAATACCTTTCTTGAGTCACATACACTCCATGTTGAGTATATGACATCTCCATGCCCAAGAAATATGACAAGTCTCCCAAGTCACTAATCTTGAACTCTTTCTCCATTTGTTTCTTGAGGCTTTGTATACCCTTCTCATCTATACCTGTAAGGATTATATCATCAACATATATGCACATATAAATGACCCCATCATCACTTGCTTTGACAAGCAAGCTACTATCAGCTTTAGATACTTGGAAACCAAGTTCCTTCAAGAACTTCACAAGTCTATAATTCCATGCCCTTGGGGCCTGCTTCAAACCATACAAAGCTCTCTTGAGCTTACATACATATTCTGAATACCTTTTATCTCTGAACCCTTGTGGTTGCTCCATGAAAACATCATATGAAATATAACCATTAAGAAAAGCATTCTTCACATCTAATTGACATAATCTCCAACCTTTACATGCAACAATGGCTAGGAGTGTCCTGATAGTTGTCATCTTTGCCACAGGACTATAGGCCTCATCATAATCTATACCATATGTTTGAGCAAACCCTTTCACAACAAGTCTAGCTTTATACCTAGACACACTTCCATCTGCATACCTCTTTGTCTTGTAGACCCATTTGCATCCAATGATCTTCTGACTATTTGGTTTAGGAACTAAATCCCATGTCTCATTCTCCATCAATGCATCATACTGTTCCTGCATAGCTTTCTCCCAATTTTCCTTACCTTTTGCCACTTCATATGTAGAAGGGTCTTCATCTGCTTTCACCATGTAAGCATAGTCTTTAGTAGTCAAAAAATAAGTGTCATAGCTATACCTTGTAGTTTGCCATTTGTGTCTTGATGACCTTTTGAATTCTCCACTTCTTGAAGTTTTCTGGTTCATCACATTCTGGATCAAACCTTGGCACTTCTTCAACTTCAATTTGTACTTCATTGCTCTTTTCTTCATCAAATCTCTGAACCTTTGATTTACCTTTCTTTTGATTCAAAACTTCTTCATCATCTGCATGATTATTGATTGTACCTGCATACCAAGTACCTTGCTCATCAAATGTAACATCCTTTGATACAAGGAATTGCTTTGTGGATGGACTCCACAACCTATATCCCATCTGCTTATCATCATATCCAATGAACACATACTTTTTAGCTTTAGGTTCCAATTTATGCCTTAACTGAGATGGCTCATATGCATAAGCCAAACATCCAAACACTTTGCTTTGCAATGATGTAAGGTAGGTCTCTTACCCCACCAAGCTTCATATGGTGTCATACCTTGCAAAGCTTTACATGGTAACCTATTAACCAAGTATGTAGTTGTATTTACAGCCTCAGCCCACAAATAATTGGGACAATTTTTCTCCTTCATCATTGATCTTGCAAACTCAACAAGATTTCTATTTCTCCTTTCTGCTACACCATTTGTTGAGGAGAGTACCTGCAAGTAACTTCCCTTTTTATACCTACATTCCATAAGTAATCACTGAACTCAGTAGAGAAATACTCTCCCCCTCCATCTGACCTTAGTCTCTTCAACTTTTGACCTATGATTCTTTCTACATACACATGATAATGTTTAAATGTATTGAATACCTCTGATTTATCTTTGATCACATATATAGTGATCCAGCTGGTAGCATCATCAACATAAATCACATAATAACTTGAACCATTAATACGGAAATCCTTTGATGGTCCCCACACATCTGTGTGTACGAACTCAAGCTTCTCTGAATACATGAAACCATGCTTAGAATATGATTGCTTATGAGCCTTACCTAATTGACATGACTCACATTTGTATGGCATATGTTGACCTACAACATTAGGCAATAAAAGCACTGAACCATTGTTAACCATATCCTTAATACCTCTTTCATTGAAATGTCCAAGTCTTTTATGCCAAAGATCTAACTCAGAGATCTTATGTCCTCCATAAGTAAACAAGGCATGACCAAAATTACCTTGAATCTTCAATGTGAAGAGTCTTCCTTCTTTCTTCCCTGAAACAATTTGTTTATACCCATTGCTAGGGTCTTCCACAAAAACTCCATCATTAGTGAACCTTACTTCATAAACTTTTTCAACATTTTTCCCTACACTTATCAGATTCTTTGGAATTGTAGGAACATACAAGACCTTACTTAGGAGAGTACTTCCATCCTTGGTATCCTCCTAAATATCTTCATCAACTACTCCTAATGCATCTGCAATGTCCTTCATCCTTGTTACATAATCAAAAATGGATTGAGAGGCCTTCTTCTTGAATGTGGTAAACTCTGCCCACAAAGATGCCTTCCTTGACTTTGTAGTGTTTTGGAAATGCTCCTCCAAAGCATTCCATATATCACTTGCACTTTCAAGACCTCTAATATGAGGTATCAAGTAGTCATTGACTCCCATGTAGATAATGCTCCTTGCTTGAGCATCTCTCTTCATCCAAGTCTTCAAATCTGAGAGTTCGTCCCTAGTTGGAACATTAGGATCTCTGAATTGTGGTTTTTCTTCTTCACCTATGATGTAAACTATCTGGTCTTTGCTCATGAGATGAGCTTCCATCCTCATTGAACAAGCTGGATAGTTTTCTCTATCCAATTTCTCTATCTGAAGAGAATCTCCCATCCTTTCTTCACCTATGTATTAAATTCTTCAAACTTTATGGGGAATAAGTGTACCTTTACTTCGAATGAAGTTCCTTTCGATCTTCTTGATAGCTTCAGGCCTCCTTCTCAAGCTTTCCCTTTAAGCTTTCACCTTTTAAACCTTCATATGTTGATTTCTGTGTGATTGCAGCAATTGGGGTCCTCCTTTCGTCTATTTTGATGATTCTTGCTATGATACCACTGATGGAGAGTGTTAATCTCCAAAAGAACAAGCTATCCTTGATGTTAGAACACTTCTATATCAAGAATAACTCAAAACATTTACCAATTTGGAGGATCAATACTAGATTATCAAAATTCTGAACTAATTGTGAAG